>JAAGEH010002534.1:31256948-31468642 GCA_011751065.1 Lasiurus cinereus
TGACAATGGGAGCTAGTGATCCAAGAGTCAACAACTTAATTCTTTCTCCAATTTCTACATTATATTATGTTACTCTTCTTTAAAATGCTTTTTAGGTCCTAGACAGTTTGGCTTAGTAGATAGAGTGTTGGCCTGTGGACTTAAGGGTCCCAAGTTCGGTTCCAGTCAAGGGCCTGTACCTCTGTCGAAGGTTCCTCCCCAGCCTGGGCCCTGGTTGGGCATGTGGAGGAGGCAACCAATCAATGCATTTCTCTCACATCAATATTTCTGTCTTTCTCTTTCTCTTCTGCTCTCTAAAATTCAATGGAAAAAATATCCTCAGATGAGGATTTAAAAAATAATAATAATAATAAATAATAAAATGCTTTTTAGAATTATTAAGTTATATGTACCTGTTATTATATAAAAGTATAATACCTCAGGTTACCAAGGAGACAGTTGATTTTTAAATAGTTTAGAATAGCAATTCTTTTAAGAGTGTTATTACACTTGTAATATCAAATCAATTTAAGTTTTAATTTTAAAATTATAAAGAAAAATGCAAGGAAGAAAATATAGAAAACTTGTTCCTATTTAAAATTCTAAGGTCATGAAAATTATCAATATGCATTTTTCCTTACTTCCATTTAGTGCCCCAGATAAAGCTAGCAAATTATACTACTATTGGCTACACATATAGTCATATAACTTATAGATATAGAATTCTCATTGAAGTCTTCTGCTAAGAGTTTTCTAGGCCTGGAAATTGATTTTTCTGATCTGATGTTAGTAAAATAATATTTTAAAGTTGAATACACCAAAGGAAAAGTAGCCATTATTCCTGAGAGTTAACACTACAGGGGCTCTGAAAATAAGCAGATCCAATTAAATGGTAATCTAATTTTAACAGAAAAGTGGTCTCTTTAGAAAGTATCCAGAGTTCTATAAAATTTTCAGATACCAGAATACATATTCATAAACCCAAATCTTAATTTTATTGTATAAATAGGAGACTTTTAAAAAGAAAAGAAAGTGCATGTCACAGACTACAAATGCTTGGTGTTCAAATAAATAAATGCATGTAGGAGTCTATGGCACCCCAAAAATAGGATAAGATTGAGAAAAACCGAGAGTTAAGAAAAAACTGTCCCCTCTCTTGGATTAGAGTGTGTAAATGCATAGCAGACATGGCTGTGGGTAAAAGAAGCTATTTACAGTGGGTGAGAGGTCAATTGGGGCTGCTTTCTGGGCAGGCTTTCTGCATTCTGGTCCCAAAGGGCAATGGATGAGGGTCCAAACCCAGGGCACAAGCCACACACACTGCTCCCAGATGCCTTATCACTGACTGGACCAGCCTTTCACTGGCTGTGAGAGGACACGGAAAGTGTATGGTGGACGGAGGACATCAGACCAATCCCCAAGGACGAGATGCAGAACACATGACCTATGCAGTACTATCAGGAACCATCCATACCCTAAGCCAGAGATTTCCAACTGGTGTGCCACAAGAACTTTTACAACATACAATACTTGACTATTCAGTCACAGGCACTGACCTTTTCCCTTAGATTGTCAAATAAGAAATGAATCTAAGGGAAAAGGTCAGTGCCTGTGACTGAATAGTCAAGTATTGTATGTTGTAAAATTTCTTGTGGCACACCAGTTGGAAATCTCAGCCTCTACTACTAAATTGAGATGAGGGAGAGCTACATTCCTATTTAAGAAATGAATAAAGGTTAGCGGGAGGAAACTGGAGATCTATGGAGGCAAAAACAAAAGGACGCAGGGACAGAGGTTTGTTCAGCCATGTTGATACAGCAGGAGCCTGAGTAGGAGACATAATCCATGGAGCTAAGGAAAGACTCCCGTAATCTTCACATGGATGCCTAACTCAGAAACTATACATGCTGTTATTTAAGCCAGTAAGTTTTGGGATAGTTTGTTATATAGTAAACTAATACAGAAAGAGTAAAATGAAGTATTGGAGAATGAATGCCCATGACATTTTAAGGACAAGAAAGTCTAATATCACATTTTAACTCAACTGCTCTTTTGCTTTCTACTGTAATCACCTGCCAGTACCTAAAATATTTAATCAAAGTCCTGAATTCACCTGGGATATTTGTTTTTGCCAAGGCACTTCAGAAGCTTCTGGTTACCAGTTACATCATCTAAAACCAGGAATGGATAATTCCTCCTCATCACCTTGACATTTTAAATATCAAATAAGACAATGAAGTGAAAGTTTTGTGGAAAATATGTATCATGAATATGATGGTTTCTCCTACCTCATGACAGGAATTTGCATATATACATTTTCTACTGGAATTTGGCAACTTATAGTAAATATAAAAGCTAGCCCTTTCACTTCTAGGTGCCCACAGTAGGGAAACTCTTACATAAATCCATTCAGAATGATGTACAAAAGTATTTATTATCATAAGCATTGCAATTGAAAATTATTGGGAATAACTTCCAAAAAATTGGAATTTCATAACTACTGTTAATGTGCACTGGGTACATGAGTAAATGGATTCATGACTCACGGTAAATTCATAAAATGTAATATTGAATGATGGCAGAAAGAATGCATTAGATCTGAATGGACATTTAATCTCAAGATATTAAAAACAGATTTTTGAGGAGAAACCAAGATGGCAGCATAGGTGAACACCTAAACTGTTGCCTCGCACAACAATTTAAAAACTACAACTAAAAGACAGAACAGACATCATCCAGAACCACAGGAAAGCTTGCTGAGTGGAAATTCTACAACTAAAAGAAAAGACAGAGGCTCACAGAGCCTCAAAGGAGCTGCAAAAAGCTGATTTATGGAGACACACTCCTGGAAAGAGCTGGTGGTGGAGTGCCTGGCTGGCTTCCTCTGGCGGGAGAGAAACAGAGATTCCCAACTACACTAAGTACCAGTCCTGAATGCACTGAACCCCAGTTCTAGGCAAGACTCATATGGGGGAGTCTGGACTGTCGTCAAAAGGGAGGAGTGCACAGAAATTTAGGGGAGCTGCAAAAGGGCAGAGGTCTGGGGGCACGCACACCACTGTGTGCAGAGAGGATTGACTGCTGATTGTGCCACTGGCTTTCTCTAGCAGGAGGGAGACAGAGCCTTCCAACTGCACTGAACACCACTTCCTATTTCACTGAACCCCAGTTTTTGGTAAGAGCTTGGGTCCCAGAGTGCATGGGAACTACAAAGGCAGAGGTCTAGAGGCACACGTGCACATGTGCACAGAGCAGGCTGCAGTGATTACCAAGAGACACTTGAGACACAGGGGCTATGTAGGGCAGGGCTGACTGGAAGCCAAGGATGTCTGCTCAGCCCTGAGAATCCACCCCATCCAAGCTCAACAGAGAGGCTTTTGCAATTTTGCAAGTCTTGTATCAGACTGACTCCAGCACAGAAGTTCTGCTGGCATAGCGAAAGTGCAGAGACAAAGGAACAGATCACAAAAGAAAGAAATGGAGGGAAACAAACAACTAGATGTAGAGTTCAAAACCACGGTTATAAAGTTTTTCAAGAATTTCCTAGAAAACATGGATAAATTTTAGTAGGTCCCAAGAGGAGATGAAAAGGACCAACTAGAAAGTAAACATACACTGACTGAAATAAAAAATATTATACAGACACCTAAAAGCAGACTAGAGAAAGGCAAGAATCAAGCCAAAGATTTGAAATACAAAGAAGCAAAAAACACTCCACTGGAAAAGCAAAGAGAAAAGAGAATTAAAAAATGTGAAGATAGTGTAAGGAGCCTCTGGGACAACTTCAAGCATATCAACATCAGAATGATGGGGGTGCCAGAAGAATAGAGAGAGCAAGATACTGAAAACCTATTTGAAGAAATAATGATTGAAAACTTCCCCCGCCTGGTGAAAGAAATAGGCTTACAAGTCTAGGAAGTGCACAGAACCCCAAACAAAAGGAATCCAAAGATGACCACACCAAGACACAACATAATTAAAATACCAAGAGCAAAAGACAAAGAGAGAATATTAAAAGCAGCAAGAGAAAAACAGTTAATTACCTACGAGGGAGCACCCATACGATTGTCAGCTGATTTCTCAACAGAAACTATGCAGGCCAGACGGGAATGGCAAAAAATATTTAACATGATGAATAGCAAGAACCTACAACCAAGATTACTCTATCCAGCAAAGCTATTATTCAGAATTGAAGGGCAGATAAAGACCTTCACAGATAAGAAAAAGCTAAAGGAGGCTGAAACTGGTTTGGCTCATTGGATGGAGCGTCAGCCTGTTGACTGAAAGGTCCCAGGTTTGATTCCGGCCAAGGGCATATATTGTGGTTGCGGGCACATCCCCAGTAGGGGGTGTGCAGGAGGTGGCTGATCAATGTCTCTCTCTCATTGATGTTTCTAAATCTCTATCCCTCTCCCTTCCTCTCTATAAAAAATTAATAAAATATATTTTTTTAAAAAAGAAAAAGCTAACAGAGTTCATCAACACCAAATCAGTATTATATGAAATGCTGAAAGATACTCTTTAAAAATAAGAAGAAAAAGAAAAAGATAAAAATTATGAACAACAAATACATATCTATCAACAAGTGAATCTAAAAATCAAATGAATAAAAAATCTGATGAACAGAATAAACTGGTGAATATAATAGAATCAGGGGCATAGAAAGGTAGTGGACTGAAATTCTCAGGGGAAAAGGTGTGAGGGGGGTGCAGGGAGAGACTGGACAAAAATCATACACCTATGGATGAGGTCAATGTGGGGGAGATAAGGACAGAGGAAGGGGTGGGAGCTGGGTTGAGGGGAGCTATATGGGGAAAAAGGAACAAATGTAATAATCTGAACAATAAAGATTTATTAAATAAAAAAACAGATTATTGAATGAAAAGAGCAAATGGAAGGATATGTATTATGTGGTATTATTTACATAAAGTTAACATGCAAAATAATAGTGCATATTATATATGGATGCACACATATAATAAAAAGCATAAAAAAAGCCATGAGCGAAAAAGCCTACAGAATGAGAGAAGATATTTGCAAATGATATATCTAATAAGAGGTTAATATCCAATATAAAAAACTCACTCCACTCAACATAAAACAAAAGCATTCTGATTTAAAAAGTGGGCAGGAAACCTGAATAGCCACTTCTCCAAAGAGGACATACACATGGCCAATAGACATCTGTAAAGAAGCTCAACATCATTAATCATCAGAGAAATGCAAATCAAAACTACAATGAGTTATCTCAAATCTTTCAGAATGTCTGTTATCAAAGAGTCAACATATAATGAGCATTGGCAAAGATATAGAGAAAAAGGAACTCTCATGCACTATTAGTAAGAGTATAAAATAGTGTAGCCACTATGGAATACGGTATGGAGGTTCCTCATAAAACTATAGAATTACCCAGCAATTCCGCTTCTGACCATTTATTCAAAGAAAACAAAATCACTAATTCAAAAATATTTTTGAACTCAAAGCTCATTGCAGAATTATTTACAACTAGAGGCCTGGTGAACAAAATTCATGCACTCAAGGGAGGATACCTCACAACAGCCTGTGCCTTCTCGCAGTCCGGAAGCCCTCAGGGGACATCCAACTGATGGCTCAGTGGTGACACAGAGGCAGGAGAGGTTCCCATCACCTCCGCTGTGCTCGCCAATCATAAGTCTGGCTTCTAGTTGAGTGTCTGCCTCCTGGTGGTCAATGTGTGTCATTCTGCCATTTAGTCGATTTGCATATTAGCCTTTTATTAGCTACTGGAGGCCTGGAGCATGAATTCATGCATGGGTGGGGTCCAGCTGGCCATCCACCATGGGGCTGATGGAGGCTGGGCTGGAATAGGGGAGGGGCTGAGGGAGAATGGCTGGCGGTCCTGGACCCAATAAGGATGGGGGGGGCAATTGGGGGCAGAGCTGACTGGGGGGAGGGGCTGCGAGAGTTTAGCTGGCTGGCCCACCACTAAAGAGCCTGTTGGCCACTGCAGTGTGCATCATAGTGACTGGTTATTCCAGCCATTACAATAGTTCTGGCATTCTAGTCACTGGCTTTTTATATATATCTATAATAATAAAAGTATAATATATTAATTAGACCAGACAACCACACGACCTTCCATACATCCTTCAGGATGAAGCCACAGTAGCAGGTGCTAAGGCAGAGGCAGTTAGAGGTGATCAGGCAGGCAGGTGTGGTTAGTGGTGATCAGGAATACAAGCACGTGGTTAGGAGCAATCAGGCAGGCAGGCAGAGGGGGTATGGGTGCCTGCCTTTGATCTGGAAGAAAACCTGGGTCCTGGGTGCCAGTGCTGGCAGCCGAGAGAAGAAAGGCCTACTCTTGCACAAATTTTGTGCATTAGGCCTCTAGGATAAGCAAGATGTGGGAGCAACCTAGGTGTCCATTGATAAATGGATAAAGAAGATTAGATAGATAGATGATAGATAGATAGATAGATAGATAGATAGATAGATAGATAGATAGAGGCCCAATGCATGAAATTCATGCACTGGAGGGTGGAGGGTGGCAGTCTTTCAGCCCAGACTGCATCCTTTCCAATCTGCCAACCCCTAACCACTCCCATGTCAACCCCTAGCTACTCCGATGTCAGCCTGATTGATGCCTTACTGCTCCCCTTCCAGCCTATGTGCTCCTAACTGCCCTCCCTTGCAGGCCTGATCATACCTAACTGCCCTCTCCTGCAGGCCTGGTCCCCCACCAACTGCTAAACCCTCAAAGCCTGGGTCCCCCCACAATTGCTCTTCCCTGCAGGCCCAGTCATCCCCAACTTCCTTCCTCTGCCAGCCTAGTTACCCTCAACGGTCTTCCCTCATACACCTGCAGGCCTGGTCCCTCTCCAACTTCCCTCCTCTGCTGGCCTCACAACTTTCCTCCCCTGCTGGCCTGACCCCTCCCAACTGCCCTCCCCTGCTGGCCATCTTGTGGTGGCAATCTTGTGTTCACATGGGGGCAGTCATCTTTGACCACATGGGAGTAGCCATCATGTGTGTTGGAGTGACAGTCAATTTGCATATTACTTTTATTAGATAGGATAGAGGCCTGGTCTACGAGTTAGGGTCAGCTGGTTTGCCCTGAGGGGTGTCCCTAATCAGGGTGGGGATTCCCTTGGGGCATGGGACAGCCTAAATGAGGGGCCTGTGGTGGTTTTCAAGTCCCCTCCTCGCCCCACCCCAGTGACCCAAGCAGAGGCCCTGGTATGTTGGATTTATTAATCTTCTATAATTGAAACTTTGTAGCCTTCATGGAGGCCTGGGCCGGCCAGAGTGTCTGGGAAGCTTGGCTTCCTCCATCACTTGGGGCAACCCAAGCCTCCTGCTTGCTCTATGGCTGTAGCCATCTTGTTTGGGTTAATGTGCATACTCACTCCTGATTAATTGGTGGGCATGGCTTGTTGGTATAGCAGAGGTATGGTCAATTTGCATATTACTCTTTTATTAGATAGGATGGATGGATAGATAGATGGTAGATATAGGCCCGGTGCATGGAATTCATGCATGGGGGGTGTCCCTCAGCCCAGCCTGTACCCTCTTCAATCTGAGATCTCTTGGGGGATGTCTGACTGATGGTTTAGGCCCGATCCTAATGGTAGGATCCTACCATTAGGATCGGGCCTAAACCATCAGTTGAACTGGTAGTTCAACATCCCTCTCGCAATCTGGAACTGCTAATTCCTAACTGCTCAGCAGCCTGCCTGCCTGCCTAATCACCCCTAACCACCTCTCCATCAGCCCCACCACCATGGTTTTGTCCAGAAGGACATCCAGAAGGTCTCCCAGGAGGTCTCCAGGTCTAATTAGTATATTACCCTTTTATTAGTATAGATACTATATAATAAAGAGGTAATATGCAAATTAACCCTCACATTCTCACAAGTTGGCTGCTTATTCAGGAAGTTAGTGAGGGATGATCAAATGACTGAACAAGTAGTCTGTGTGGGGCTACCAGGCCAGCAGGGGAGTTAGTGATGGATGACCAAATGATTGAACAGCAGGTTGCATGGGATAATGAGGCTGGCAGGGGACGGGGGGTGGCTGTGAAGGGTGATCAGGCTGACTGAGGAGGCAACTAGGCTGGTAGGGGGGGGCAGTTAGGGGTGATCAGGGTGGCATTCAGAGGCAGTTAGGGGTGATCAGGCCAGTGCGGGGTTGGGGGAGGGGAGTTAGGGGCAAACAGTCAGGCAGGCAGTTGAGAGATTAAGAGCCAGTAGTCCAGGATTGTGAGAGGGATGTCCAACTGCTGGTTTAGGCTCCATCCCTGAGATTGGGCCTAAACCAGCAGTTGGACATCCCCCAAGTGGTCCCAGATTAGAGAGGGTGTAGGCTGGGCTGAGGGGATACCCCTGTGCACAAATTTCATGCACAAGCCCCCATAGTATATATGCACTGAGTGGCCAGATTATTATGATCTCTGAACACATAATATTCTGCTCACTCAGTGTATATCCTATATAATAAAAGGCTAATATAGAAATTTCCCTCTTGACCATGAGTTCAACCAGCAGGTAGGCCAGCCAACTGCCCATATCCCCTCCCCCTGGCCAGGCTGGCTGGACCCCACCCATGCACAAATTCATGTACCAGGCCTCTATATATATATATTAGAAGCCAAGTTATTATGCATTCAGAGATCATAATAATCTGGCCACTCAGTGTATATCCTATCTAATAAAGAGGGAATATGTTAATTGACCTTCGTGCCATCACAACAATGGAAGTGTACAGCCAATAAGGAGGGAATATAGTAATTGACTGCCATGCCCTCAAAGATGGCGGCACCCACAGTCAGAAGATGGAAGCGCCCAGTCCCCTTACCCCCATCAGAGCAACAGGTGCACAGCATGGTCAGGACCACCCCCAGGCAGGTCTGACCACTCTGCATGCCTGCCTCCAGAGTCCCTCAGCCCCCCACCCCCAGCTGCCCAGGGCTGGCCCAAGGTTCAGGCAAGCCTCAGATGGCAGCTGCCCAGCCACCCAGTGCTATCTGAGGCTCAGATAACCAGGGCCCATTGAGACTTGTACTGCCATCAGTAGTAGCAGCAGATGTGTGATGGGGGTGTCATCTTCCCCTGATTGCCAGATCACCTCCTGCCCTTGAGGGCTCCCAGACTGTAAGAGGGGGCAAACCAGGCTGAGGGACCCCCCTCCAGTGCATGAATTTTCATGCACCAGGCCTCTAGCATTGAACAATAAAAAAGAATAAAATTTTACCATTTGTAACAACCTGGATTTGTAGCAGATATTGTGCTAAGTGAAATAAGTCAGACAAAGAAAGACAAATCATGTATTCACTTAAATATGAAAAACATACAAACAAATGAAAACAAAATAGAAACAGAGTCGTAAATACAGAGAACTGATGGCTTCCAGAGGAAAGGAGAGTGGAGTAGTGGGTGAAAAAATGGAAATACAAATAAGAAGTACAACCTTGAGTTATAAAACAAATAAGTCTTGAGGATGTAATGCATAGCACAGGGAACATGGTCAATAATATCATAACAACTTTGTACAGTGATAGATGGTTTCTAGACTTATTGTGATAATCATATCATAATGTATAAAATGTAAGAATAACTATGTTTTATGCCTGAAATTCATATAATGTTGTATGTAAACAATAGTTTAATAAAAAATAGCCATGAGAATCATAAACCCAAATTCTCTTAAGCCATTCCTATGGGACTGGGGGCAGGGAATGGTATCTGTGTTGGCTACACATGGGACTTCACTGTCTTTTTAGCAATTTATTGCTTTTGGAGAAATAAAGGGTTTGAAACAAATACGGTAAAATATTAATATTTGGCAAGTCTAAACAGTGGGATGTTTTTGTTCATTATATACTTTACATGCATTATGTAGGCTGTACTTTACTATATATCTAAAATATTTCATAATTTCATATTATTAATTCTAAAAGAAAGAGAATTGGGGATAGGGGCAGAATGAGATTAACCAAAGAGGTTATAGGATATATGCATCACTCATGTCCATGGACAACAGTGCAGTAAAGGTATGGGGGAGGCAACGAAAGTAGGGTGGAGGAGGCCAATGGGGGAGGGGAAAGAGAGTATCTACAATACTTTCAACAATAAAGATAAATTTTAATAAAGAAAAGAGAATTTATATAAAAGAAATAATAGGGAATGTAGACTAAGATTCACATATAAATATACTCTTCAAAGCATTTTTATAATAATAAGAATAAGCCCAATGTTATCTAAGTGGAAAATAGTAAGCTTACAGCTAACTGAATCTGATATGTTCATATGATTGATTACATAGTTAAAGATAATATTTTTAATAATAAATGTATTAAATAATGCGAAATGAAAAAGGCAGGATACAAAATGATGTGCAGTATTTCCTCAGCTATCTATGTTTATTGTGTATAAGTCTGCATGTGTGTGTTTGTAAGCATATGTTTGTGTAGAAAATAAGCAAACTTTTAATAGTTTGTCTCTCTGTTGAAATATATGGATAGCACAATTTCTTATTTCTTCTTTTCTGTATCCTAAAAATGTAATATGAGGAGCATGTAAACTTTTAAAATAACATATATATTTGAAATGCTTAAGTGTTTAGTGTTTAACCAGTCATACATGTAAATGATCACACAGAGACATAACAAAATCTTATTCACATAACAGTACTGCAGTATCTGAGCCAGATGGTATTAATGTCACTTAATCTGCCTTGTTGCCCAGGAATATATCAAGTCAAATGGATATGCTTCTGTTTTAAGATCTCCAAGGTATTTATTAGTTGACCAAAATCTACAATGGAAATAGACATCTCTCCAAGTACCAGGCTCATATATCCAATGGCACTCCAGACCTCATGGCTTTATGATCCCATAAGCTTTGAAAGTGAACATCTCAAACTGAGGTCTTCTCCCTCTCCCCTATTTCCCCCTTTCTATTTATTTCTTGCCTCACTAAGTGCCATTTTTTTATCTCTCCCTTCTTCCCCCCAGTCCAGTGGATCCTGTGTCTGTGCATTCTCTCTCTGGTATATCTCTTGGATGTTCTCCCACCACCACCCCTGCAGGGCCTCCTCTTGGTGTCCCAGTATGGGACCTCATCACATCTGGTCTGAATCACCACAGCAGGCAGAAATTCCCTCTGCCTCGTGTGCCCCCTTCAATTCAAACAACAGCCACTGTGCATGTGTTCTTTTGAAAAAATGTAAAATACAATACAAAAGGAAAATGGAGCATCCCCATACTTTAAAAATTGCACTACATAAAGACAAGCAATCATTAGTGCTCTAGAACAAAGACTTGAAGCACTTCAGCCACACTCTCATCTAGGATCAAAACCCAGGTTATCAAAGTGACTCATGATCACCTTATTGAAATAGTCATTACTTACTGTCCAAAGCACATGACTGAGGAGGGAAAATGAAGATAGCTCCCTCAGTAATGTTTGTATTTTCACTTCTAGAAACTGGAATATATTTACTCAGTTTATTAGAGAGTAAATGGGGAGAGAAGGTATATACCTACTGAATCTTCTATCTTCTTGTTTTACTAACTTTCATCTTGCTCATGCAGAAAATAAACCAACTAAATGTGTGGACTAAAATTATTAAAATCTGGAGTAAACAAAAACTATTTTAATTCACAAGGAAAACACATAGCATATTTTACAATTCCCAAGGTATGACAATGCTTCAACATTGAGCTTTTCATGTAAATAAACTATAAATATATATATGAATATGCTTCTATTTTCATTTTCAGCATTATTACTTTTTTCTTCTTAGCTCATTTGTGGATATTCTGAAAGGTATCAAAATAACACACTTATGAAGTGATGAAATTTACTGAAATGATTTTGAAGTATATGTGAATAAAATTATCTATAATAATTAAAGTGTAATATGCTAATTAGACCAGACAGCCAAAAGACTTCCGGATGTCATTATGGATGTCCTTCTGGACAAAGCTGCAATGGCAGAGCTGAGGCAGAGGCAATTAGGGGCAATCAGGCGAGAAGTTAGGGGTGAGTAGGCAGGCAGAGTGGTTAGGGGTGATCAGACAGGCAGGTGAGTGGTTAGGGGTGATAAGGCAGGCAGGTGAGCAGGTAGGAGACAGCAGTCCCAGATTGTGAGAGACTGTCAGTTTAGAGGGATCAGGCCTATACTGGCAGTCAGATCCCCCAAGGGGTTCCAGATTAGAAAGGGTACAGGCCGGGCTGAGGGATACCCGCTGCACAAATTTTGTGCACTGGACCTCTAATATATATATATATATATATATATATATATATATATATATGGAATATGGTAATTAGCCGGAAAACACAACCACTCAGGAGGAGCTACATATGCAGATGGGCAGGAGGGGACTACATGTCACCCCCAGCTTCAGTGGCCGCAGGGAGGCTGGAGCTGGGGATAGGCCAGAGTAGAGACACAATACACAGGAGCATCTACTCCCGCCACAGTGGACACAATGTGGGGGCCAGCACTATACTGGTCAGGCACCAGTCCCGGCCCCCCTAGGGGTGCCTCCTCACATGATTTCAATCATGTGCTAGGCCTCTAGTATATATATAATATCACTCAGTGTATATCCTATATAATAAAAGGCTAATGGCAAATTGTTCCCTTGACCAGGAGTTCAACCAGCAGTCAGGCTGACCAACTGCCCATGTCCTCTCCCCCTGGCCAGACCCCACCCATGCACAAATTCATGCACCTGGCCTCTAATAAATATATATATATACTGAGTGGCCAGATTATTATGCATTCAGAGATCATAATAATCTGGCCACTCAGTGTATATTTTAAGATAAAAATACTTTAAGATAAAACAAAATTAATCTATTTAAAAACTAATGATGATAATTAGCAATAAACTGAGGATTATAACCCAGTTCTGTAGTTCTGTGTGCCTAAGTTTCACAAATTTTAGAAGATAAATTAAGACCTTTAAAATAGTATGAGTAGTAATAGAAGCAGTAGTAGCAGTAACAGAAATAGGATTAGCAGCCAGGCACTTATCTGTATCAGACACTGTGATAAATGCTTTAAATATATTTTTAAAAATTCAATCTTTCTTACAATTTTATTTTTCAGTTGGTAAGACAGAGGCTCAGAAAACATGTAATTAATTTGTTCACAGTTACACACTGAGTAGTGTAGAAACAGTAGCCATCTGATCCCGTCCTTCTGACATCTGATCAGTTATCATTAAACCAAATAAAAAGATGAAGTGAAGTATCATCCATTGAGGATAGAATATTGAGAGAGTGTGAGTCTACAAAACTAAGTGAGATGTCTGTGGTCTTCTAGAAAGATAATTATAGGAGCTTAATAAGTAGAATGGAAGTCTCCTCTCATTTATCCAGGCCTACAATAAAGCATCCTTAGTGGCATTTCAGAAATACTTCTTTGGGACCCCTGTGGATTTCAGAGTGGTTGGCACCTGTCACACAGTCCCTCCCACTGAACATGCATGGGATTCTCAGCATGGCTAATTTAGCAGACTATGTAACGAAGTGTGCAGTGCCTGGGACCAATAATAAACCGAAACTTATATCCCTGATTCCTAAACTCAGTGCTATTCTTGAATTCAGATATATATCCACACCTGTCCTTTCCTAAACACAGCTTACCTTTCTGGTCCAGCATGGCCTCTTTCCTCACCTTGCCCCTGCTGTAACTTGGCTTTTACTCTTTACTTCAAGTTTAAATCCTTGCAACACATGTCTGCTGCTTCAGATTGTCTTAAAACTTATCAGGGTAAAAAAATGTGCTGGAGAATAAAATATTTAGGGTACAGAATAGAACATGTCCATGAGGATGTAAAGTCCCTTTTGAGGGTGAGAATCCATGGAATATTTTTACACATTACATATGATAGCATAGTTGCTGATGGAATTTCCATTTTGGAATGAGAACTGCTCTGTGATAGAGGAAATATCAAGTGATAGGGAAGGGAATCCCTCAGGAAATTATCCAAGCGGTTAGAGTCATAAATGTGAGGACAGACGGAAAATATTGCTTTTCTTTTGGGTGGGGAGTAGGAAGCATCAGTTTCCTGTCAGCGGTACTTTCCAGCTACTCTGCCCTTATATCAGTACCAAGTGAAATGTGTAGTCACTCACCTCACAGACAGTGTCACTGGTAGTCCTTTGTTCTAAATTATCACACTCAGTCTACCAAATCTAATAATTTGCAACTATTCTAAGCAGTGACTCCAATGTTAATATAAATAAAATCCACAAAATTCATTTTATTCTCAAAGAAACAAGCCTTTAAGGAGATTCTGAGCTGACCTGTAAGCAAAGCAAAACAAAGCCTGGGTCCACAGACTGAGAACTGTGGCTTCCCTTCCATTGTTCTTGGCTTTGAGATGTAAAGTTCTGGCGCGGAATCTGGTGCCTGCTTTGGAGCTGCAGTGTAAAAGGGCTAAGCAGCTTATCAAAAATAAGTCACTATTTTAAAAAGATCATCAGAAACTATCCTCAAGCGTCAAATGGGAAGTAAATTTCCTGTGGTGAGGAGTGAAGGAGAGAGGGAAAAAATAAGGAGGAGATAGGTAGGAGGAGAAGATTGATTTCTGTTCTGGATTATTTGTAAAACAATAAATATTTAAGGAAGAATTATTTCCACTGTTCTTTGAAGCCCAGAGTTCTATTATTCCTGTGTCTATTTGATCTGTTTTGAAAATGATCAATGTTTTAAAAGGAAACACATCTTGGGTAGTGTCTTAAAAAAATAAAACAAAATGTGGAAATTGCAGTCTGTGTTTGCCCTGTTCCACCCTGCACATTATTGTCAAATAACGTTCATAAAAACAGACACTGCAGCTCTGGGGTGGGGTGGGAGGCATCTGGTTTTCTTCAATTCTAACCAGGCCCTTTGCTTTCTTCCTCCTAGATCAGTACCAAAAGCTGTGGAACAGAAACCGGCTACTCATTCCGGGCCTTTTCTTCGTCCTAGGCTCAGATAGCCCTAGTGAGTGTGTGTTTTCTCCAGATGAGAGCCTGGCTCTGGACTGTGATATGCTTGCTTTTATCTCTTTCTTACTGATTCTCACAAGGCAGACATTCCATTGTGCTGAGCAAAGAGGATGCAGAAATCAGAGGTTGGAGACTCTGGGACCACTGGGGCTGCTGAACTGACTTCTCTCTCTGCTCTCACAGGGAACTACAAGCAGCCTGTCCCAGAGATCAATAAGCCCTTGCAGGGCTACATGAATCTGAGGCTCAGAAAAGAGACTTTAATTAAGCAATTAAACTGTCAGTGAGAGGTCACTTTAAAACAGCCTTCCTGAAAGGGAGGGAACATAATGGAGCCATTTTCATGTTGACCATACAGAGTCCTGCCTCACCAGTGCTCCCACTGCTCCCTCACCAAGAACTGCTCACGATGTGTGTCATTCAGGAGCCCCAAGGTTAATTAAATTGACCACTGTAAAGGAATGGAGCAAACATATCGCCAAATTAGTTGAAACTTGAGTGCAAGTTGAGCTTTGTCATTAGGACCCCATGAAGCCATTGCCATTTCAACAGAAGTCAGAAAATTCAGTCTCTCTCTTTTTTTACTGTAATTCTAGAAAACACATGTCTGCGATGTTATCTAAGTTCTCATGTGGCTCAAAATAGTGAGAATGTCTACCAATAATTGTGCCAGGAAGTGAACTCTACACAGCACATTCCCAAATGTGTCACCTGTAATTTCCCACTGATCATCACAGGAGTGAAGATAGCAAAAATGCCTTTATTCCTTTATCCAGCCATGCATCAAAAGATCGGTGCCTTTGGAATACAAAGTCTGCTGCTATGGATTACATAGAGGGGTTGGAGGCTGTGTATTTTACTGCACCATTTAAAAGTTTTCATTCATGTCTTCCTCTTGCTGAACTTTGCCTTTAGTTCCACGAAACCAGGAGTGATAGCTTGGGGCTGCCTATAGGGTTACCCTGCCTCCACTTGGCACCACGGGGGACCAGGCCAACTACAGGAAGAGCTCTCCTCCATCTTGCAAGTGGAATTGCTCTTCTAACTAATGCTTGGTGGATGTGCGCCGAGAGGGTGACCAAAAGTTTCGTGTGGACGGGTCTGACTGACTTCCGGGATGAACCCACTGCTGACATCACCTGACCCTTGGTGTCCATTCTGACAAACTCCCACCGTGTTCTCCTCTTTCTACACATAAACACAACTCTAAACAGGGTTCTCTTCTCTAGTGGCCCTCTTTCTGCTTGGGTTCCCCAGGCACTCGATTTTATAAGTGAGCGAGCACTCTGAGGTCCCCAGGCCATGAAAGAGTGAGTGGTGGGGCCAAACCCAGACACTAGTGCCTGGTGCCCAGCATTTAGTTGACACCAAAGACAGAATGGGCAGGTGAGACATAGACCAACCCACTTCAGAGCTGAGACACTGTCTACTTCACAATTAAATCCCAACATGTTCCTTTATGTTGGGCTTATCTATAAGAGAACTCACAATGTCTTAAAGTAATCCTAATTTTATTTTCTCTTCCTATTTTCCTACTTATCTTTTGTTCTGCCATTCAGTTCTCTGTACATAGGCTATAATTTTTATGTTTTACCAAAATACTTATTCTTACTTTAGATTTGCTTGCATTTTACTGCTGATTCTACTATTAATTTCTACCTTGTATTGATGCTGACCCATCTGAACATTAGTTTTCTCCTTTTTAAAATAAGGAGATGACAGTAAATTATTTCTAATCTCTCATGTTCCAACTTTAACATTCTATGTATCTATATGCTTATGATTATTAACAATAACTTTTAAAATTAATATTTCTGCTTCTGACCATCCAAATTACCAAATTATTATGGGAATGTAACAAGAAAAAAAAAACATGATGGCTGGTCTCATCCAAGCACAATTTACCTTAGTAATAAACAGTACACTTGAGGTCTATTAAAAGTTCCATGAACACAAACATTATCTGGTAACATCATTGGCAGCTGAATATTTTTTTCTTTGCCAATGACTTTGTATAAGCAACAGGACCATGAAATTAACTTGCATGTCTCCAGAATGAATGATTGGCTTTGTATGAACTGCAACTGCAGAGATATTGTGTAAGATATTGGACATTAAATTAAGTTTCACATCCAGTGTCCATCAAGCTGTAAAGAATAGATGGCTGGTGCCTCAATGCCTGCCTTCATGAATCCCTGGACAACTAAGTGTAAGTTGGAGCCAGGCCTCCAGCCTCGCCAAGACATTGCCTGCCTGGTTCCAAACCTCTGCCAACCTCTCATCTCCATAATTGAGTCTACTTGGCAACCATACACAGCAGATCTCTGCCCCAATTTACCTGAACAGTCCTCTTTCACATTTTTTTATCTTTTCATAAGCGAGATTCATAAATCGTAAAAACAAAAATGATTTTTAGTTTGTATATGATTTATATAATTTTCAATAAATACATTTACAAGTAAAAAAAATAGCTTACGGTCTGTGTGCTCCAATTTCTCATTCTAAAAGTATGAAATTCTTAGGACTAATCTGGCTCTTCTCTAGGTCTCTGCTCTGATAACATGCCTTCATCAGTTATTCCATTTATCTCTTACATTCAGCTGCTCTTTTTCCACCAGCAACTTGCTCTTTTGATATGCATATGCCTCTCCATAGTTAAAAACATACCTTTTCATTGATCTTGCCTTCCCTCTAAATCGTTCACTCCCATCATTCTGGGAAAGAATGAAGGTCTGGAGTCTTCCACTACCACACACACCATCTTGGTCTTAACAAGGTCATCAAAGACCAAATCCAGAGGTTTTGTTTCAACCTATGCTATCCACTTGCTCTCAGTGCCCTTCCTCAGTCTCCTTGTCCTCTGTTCTTTCATCTGCCCCTAACTGTTTTCCAGAGTTTACTTGGCCCTTTTTTCTTTACAAAATTCTCCTATCGGTGGACACACCTACCTCTATAGTGTTAATGACCATCCAAATATATAGAAATTATTCTCAAAGAGATATGTCCAGCCCACACCCCACCTGGAGCACTGAATTCATGTGTTGAACTCTGTAAGAGTTCCAAACTCAGTAATCTGCTTTTTTACTCATTTAGTTAATGGCATCACCATTACCTGTTCTTCAAGAGAATAGTCTAAACTTTCTATCTCTCATTTCCCAGGCCACCCTCCACCATGTAATTAGTCTCTAATTTCTTTTTTCTCCATCCCTAAGGCCATTGCCAAAGTTTCATAGCTTCTGAAACAGCCTTTATACCATCTTTCTCTGCCAACAGTGTTGTAACAACTGTCTGTTATCATTGTAAAATATGGTTTTGAGTGTATTACTTCTCTGTTTTACCAAAATTTTCATTTCGCATTCTTCACAAAGCATATAAGAGTTTGTTCAATTTGTAGTCTTCTATAGACCTGTGGTCTCTACATGTTCTCCAACACACAGCTCACTCCAAGTACAGCGCTCTCCTTTCTTATTCCCAAATGTCTGTGAATGTTCACACCTCTGTTCACAACAGTCCTCATTCTTTCCCTACAGCTTCCCTCTTGGCCTCACTACTACTTTTCTCTCAGGGAATGAATCTTCAGTGTGAAAATTTCTCTAGCTTCCAGGCCTAAATGAGTCACTCTTGTTTTCTCCTAATTATTATTATAATTTTTTGAGTCCTAGGTACACTAAATACTAGGCACTATACTATGACAAAGTTCTTTTTGTCACATATAAGTTCATATATAAGTTCTTCTTTTACTGAAGACCTTGAGGCCCAGAATCACAGGTGGGAAGTCCTGGTTCCTAAGGTCACTGCCTCTTCTGGTAGCTCAGGACATCTTCCTCTTCTCGGTGTTGATTAAGCAACCCTCTAAGGGCACTCATCATCAGCATCATTGAGATTATGGTAGCAGGAACTGAGAACTTTTTATGAGACAGGCTGGTCATATTCATAATTGCAAAAACCCCAACAACAAATCTGACACAGATGTTATTACTATCCCTATTTCCTAGTTAAGGAAACTAAAGTGGAATGATTAGCTTTCTCCCAGTTAGAAAGTGACAAACCCAAACTCAGTTCAGGTCCCCAGTTCAGAGCTAGATTTCCTAACCATGGGACTGCTGGGGTAATGCACTTTGTATATCAGTGTGTTACCCAAGTGCTTAGTGGCATTAGCTTCTGAGTGCCCCATCTGCCTACTGGCAGGGACACCCCAACTACTTCATATAGAACGTTCTGATTCCAACAACTTGTTTGGACTGATACTTTTTGGATTGTACCTTATATGCCAGACTGTACTCTTCCCAGAACCTGTCTTTGGGTTTATTTTCTAATCTCCATGTCTATGACCAGATCATATTTGAGGTTTCACTTCCTCCAATCTATTCCCTCTTACTTCAGTTTAAGTCAAGCCCAGCTACATGCTGAGATAAGGCAGTGGTTAACAGAAAAGCCAGGCTGTGTATTTATATTTCAGGTAGAGGGGGAAAGCCTACTCACGACTACAGGAGGGAAATGATGCATCCATGCTGGGTGTGCCTTTGACCTAGGTCTTGTTTTAGTCACACACCATTGTATGTTAAATTCTATGGTTTATGGACTTTATAAGGAAAAGAAACTGTAGTTGGCACCATACAAAGGGAGGGAATGAGTGAGGGAGAAATGCCCACAGCAGGCAAAACTCTGATGTAGACAGTGTGTCTCTGGCCCATTCATACTTCTTTTGAAGCCCTTCTTCTGCTTCCATGCTTTATTTTGCTTTCATCTTTAAAGGCTATTTCAGAGAGTGCAGAGTTCCTGGTTTGTAATCACTGTCTTTCCTCGAACTGAAAATACCATTCATTGTCATTTTTGCTTCTAATTGTCCCTACTGCAAAGTCAACAGTGAGTCTACCCCTTCCTAAAAGGTAATCCATTCTCCCACCAACCCACTCCCTTGGTTGAATGTAACATTTTTTTTTCTTTATCTTTATGTGTTTTTGTTTATTTGTTGTTGTTTTTTTAAAATAACTTTGTATTTCTATTTATTCTGCTTGGCTGTTTGGATTCCTTGGAATTCTTGTTTTTGTCTTATTGATGTCTTTCATCAGTTTTAGAAAACACTTAGGCACTAGCTCTTCAAATATTGATTCTGTTCCATTTCTCTCTCTTTTCCTCTTAGAGTTACAATTAAATGTATGTTATATATTTTTAACTCTACCCTCTGTGTGTCCTTACCTCTCCTCTGCATTTTTTGTCTATATTTTTTGCCAGATAGGTTTTTCTGATTACCTTTCAGTTCACTATTTCTATCTTCATCTCGAATATGCAAAAAAATGTATATAATATGCAAAAAAAAACTTCCACTGAGAATTTAATTTCAGCTACTGTATTTACCCACTTATAAATGTTTAGTTAATTCCTTTTCTTTCTTTCAATGCTACTTCTTATTGTTTGCAGCCCTTGCTAAAAGTTTTAAGTTTTGCCTTTACTTCCCTAAGCTTCGTAACTATAGTTGTTTACCAACTTGTGTCTGGTAATTTTAGTATCTGGCATATCAGTATATTGTTTCCATTGTCTGTTATTAATGTTGTATCTCCTTTATGTTATATTATCTTCTCATATAATGATGGTACACTAGCTATTGTATATGAAAATTATGGATAGAAATGAGGTGTAGGATGATATTTATCTCCCTTAAATTATTGGATGTCCAATGCTTAAATGCATTAGCAGTACAGGGTTCCCATCATTATCCAATGGCTTGAGATTCGGGGAGCCACTCAGGGGACTTGAAGCTAAGAAGCAGCCTCTATGAAGGCTGTTTTACTCTCATTTTACCTAGGATTTAGGATGGTTTACCAGGGCCTCCAACCTATTCAGGGTCTGGACTGGAACTTTGCTCCTCTTTGTTCTGAGAGGCTCTCAGTAGTGGTGCTACCTCCTTCTGGATCAGCAAATGCCCTGTAGGCAAAAGCAGTCCCAGTACTAGGCTCTGATCTTTCTCTGACATCAACTCAGGAATTTCACACTACTTGGGAGGTCTTTCTTGCACTTAAGAAGATATTTTTAAATATCATCCAAAATTTTTAAATTATCTTTTTCAGGAGAGTTGGTGTAAGTTACTATTACAGAAAGTGGATATCCTAAACCGTAAGTTTGTAGAATGCTTTGCTAATTTAGATTCTGAAGACTCATTTAGAAGGTTAATATGTATTCATAATTCAACATAACTTTTAAATACTTAATGATTTAATCTTATAAAATAACACTTACAAATATACCAGTAGACTGGACTACTTTGAAAAATGTAAAAAAATTTTGATTATTCTTAAGTTAAATTTGAAAGGTAGCCAGTTGGAGTTTGTATAAGAATCTTCCAGGAAACTAAAATAGGACTATTCATTAGCTAGGAGAATCTGGTTAGTATTTGAATAAAGTGTTACAAAATACAAATAAGAGGTAGAAAACCTTTTGTTAAAAATAATTAAATTAAAACCAAAAAGAAAATCTCAAAATTCAATCTCATTTACTAATACATTAAGCATATAGCATTAGGTACAGGTGTTGGCAGTAGCAGAACCTTTCTGTCATCTAAACAACTAATAGCCATATCCCTTCTCTCTCACCCCCTTCTCCCAATATATTCTTTTTTATCAGCCAGAGTTGTTCAAATATCCTGATCTCAAGAAAAGTAGAACTATGTGAGAATTCCCCAAAGGCTTAAAAATAATTGATTTAAAATACTTATGATAAATTCATTCGTCCATTCCACTATATTTTCCTAACCTTTATTGCAACCAATTTTGGACAATGATATATAAAAAGTTTTCTAGGAAAAATTTCGCTTTTTGATGAAAAAAATACAAAATAGAAACAACTAACAATATTTCTTCTCCCTTATCTCAGATTTGAACTCATTAAAAAAATGTTTGGAATTGCTGCAATCATTTTTTTAAATTGTTTAAAGTATTATATGTCTTCTTTTTTCCCCAATTAATCCCCCCTGCCACTCCCATCCCTCAGGGCAAGCTCCCACCACCCCAGTGTCTATTGGTTAAGCTAATATGCATGCACACAAGTCCTTTGGTTGATGTCTAACCTCCGCCTCCCCTGCCTTCTCCCAAGGTTGGATGGTCTGCTCCATGAGGTAACAAAAGAAAAAGCCAACACACTAAGAATGGTAGAGCAGAAATTGAAGTTCTAAACAACCCTGAGATTATCTACCTCCGGATTTGTATGTAGGTAAAAAATGTAGGTTGCTAATTGGTAGGCTTCCTATGATTTGATGTTCAAAATACTCATAACTACTATATTCACAAAATATGCTCATATGGCAATGTTTTGACTCAAGTTTGACTCTAGATAAGGCTTGAAATTTGTGTCACTTACCATAATACAAGAGTCCTGAGGTTCAAGGTCAAAGTCAGTGAAGTTCAAGAGAACACGGTGATTTCTTTCCACTTGAATGACCCAAGAACAATCAGTGTTACTTCTATAAGGACTGGGGTAATTTGGAGAATGAATCTCTCCACTGGGAGCCTGGAAAATTCCACCACAACCTGCAGGTAGAAAAACCCAATTAATTAATGAGAAGAATCCTTGATACATAAAACTTTACCCTATAAAGCTTAGAACAAGGTGATACTTTGACTACCACTTTTATGTAGCCTATGCTAAATATTTTGAAGACATGAATACTCACCATTAATTCATTCATTCAAACAAAACAAATAAGAACAACTAAGAAAATACTTCAAATATTTTAAACACTAATGCCAAAAGTTATTTTAAAAATACTGAAAAGTTGCCTGGCCAGTGTGGCTAAGTGGTTGAGCATCAACCCAAGTACCAATAGGTCACCAGTTCCATTTCTGGTCAGGGCACATGCCCAAGTTGTGTCTCTATCCTTAGGGGGTGCCATGTAGGAGGCAGCCAATCCAAGATGTTTCTCTCCCATCAATGTTTCTATCTTTCTAGCACTCTCCCTTTGTCTCACTCTAAAAATCAATAAAAACATATTTTTAAAAAATACTGAAAAGTACATGCAAATTAAATCATATATATATATATATATATATATATATATATATGCCAAGCGATCAGAATGCCAGAATGACCAGAACAACCAGAACAATCAGCACGACTGACCACTATGTCTCTCACAGTTGGCTGCTTGGCCCAGTCCCCTATGTCCCCCAAACCACCCTGATTGGGGGTGGGGCCGGCCATACAACCGCCTGAAGCCCCTCCCTCCTGCTGGTGTGGCCCAGTCAGCCCCCATCAGGGCAGGCCTGCTGGGTCCCACCTATGCACAAATTCATGCACCAGGCCTCTAATAGAATAACATGCAAATTGACCATCACTCCAACACACAATATGGCTGCCCCCATGTGGTCAAAGATGGAAGCCCCCATGTGGTCAAAGATGGCTGACCCCATGTGGACACAAGATGGCCTCCACAGATGGCTGGCAGGGGGTGGTGGCTGGATCTGGGTCTCACATGACTTGGAGGTGCATGTGGATGGGTGGGGATTTGACTCTGGGTCCCATGGTGAGCCACAGACTCTGACAGGAGGGAGGTTTTCATATACATTCTACTAATTTTCTTGCATCTCTGACACTTATATTATAGAGAAAGGGCAAATAGCAATATTAAATTATTTCCTCTAATTAATCCCCTTTTAATGTGCACGAATTTCATGCACCAGGCCTCTAGATTTATATAAATGAAAGAAATGACAAAAAATGTTTCTGTAGAAATTCCCTTCCACAGTAGCAATCATCTACCCTTATTATCTGATGTCATGAGTAATTTAGTGGTTCCTGGGTCATTGAAGTCTGCTAGATAGAGCTCGTGATTCATCCTGCAGGGGAGGGCTGGTGGAGGGGGACCAGGTGTATAGAGGAGGGCAGTTGAGGGGGACCCAGGCGTTCAGAGGAGGGCAATTGGAGGGGGAACAGGCCTTCAGGGGAGGGCAGTTGGGAGAGATGAGCCCTGCAAGGGAGGGCAGTTAGGGGTTACCAGGCCTATGGGGAAGGATAATTAGGGGTAAATGAACCAGCAGGGAAGCAATTAGGCATCGATCAGGCTGGTAAGGGAGTGATTAGGCTGGCAGTCAGAAGTGGTTAGGGACAATCAGGCAGGCAGGCAGGCAAGTGGTTGGGAGCCAGTAATCCCAGATTGTGAGAGGGATGTCCAAATACCCAGTGGGATCTGGCCTAAAGAGGCTGTCAGACATCACTCGAGGGGTCCCAGATTGGAGAGGATGCAGGCTGGCCTGAGGAACCTCTAGTGTTTTCATAAAGCTATAAAATGCCTTGTCATGTTTCTCTAAAAATATAACAAACTATAAGACTAACACATCTCCTTCCAAGAATTTTGATTATGTGAGCAATGTATGCTTTTATAAATAATTTAATATCTGCCTTTGAAATTACATATGCATAGCCCATGAACACAGAAAACACCATTTTCAGGTGTGGTGAAAACCAGGGGAAAGATGCTGGGGATGGGTGGAGGTGGGCAAAGAGGCTGAAAATGAGAGACATCTGTGATAGTGTTAACAATAAATAAAATTAGTATTCTGGTCCTGGTACTTTATTCAGTTTTTTATTCTTATGTTATCAAATACCCATTAATGTCCACCTCTGTGATCCATTATTTTTGGATTGATAATGATACAAACCAATAACAGAAAAATTCAGTATTATCTATATATATAAAAGCCTAAGCAACCATCCGACTGTCCAATTGGTAGCTATGATATGCAATGACCACCAGGAGGCAGACGCTCAATGCAGGAGCTGCTGAGCTGTGGTGACTTGGCAGCTATGGTTCTCAGGTGACTCACCTGGAACCAGAGAGAAGGGAGCTCATTTCTGGGGTGCATCACCAGAGAACTGCCCTCTCACAATCTGGGACCCCATGGGGGATGTCAGAGAGCTGGTTTTGCCCCAATCCCCGCAGGCCAGGCCGAGGGACCCCACCAGTGCACAAATCCGTGCACCAGGCCTTTAGTTTTCTAATAATTGCAAATCATTTTGAGGTAATCTAAATAATATATAATTATAATTGAATTCATAAATTATTGACTTTACAGGACATGAGATATACTTGTTATATTACCTTAAGAGTTACATAAGGTAACTTGAGGTTACATTTTTGCTTTGGCACTTTCTAGAAGTCATTCACTTCTCTAAGCTTTGATTTCCTCTTTACTATGATGAGTGTAAGAAACGAGCTACCCTCTCAGGGTGGAAATGAGATGAGTATTATAGAATAGTTAGTAAAGTTCCTGGCACATAGTAAGCATTCAATAAATGCAGGTAATATGAGAAGTTATACAGCTTAATTAACATCTGCTAAACTATTTTGTGCATTAATTTTTTAGTTAAACAATCTGCAACATATAATTTATTCAGACTGCCTAAGTTCCTGGGCAGAATGTCACTATCTAAACCCTGGTAATTTTTTGGAATTCAGAAATTTAACATTTACAGCTTTGACATTTGCCAAGAATGCAAAGGTCTAAACTATGGCACGAAGAAATTTACCACTTGGTTGAAGCCCTGGTGAACAGGCACAAGTCCTTAGAGAGGAAGTGAATCTAACCAGTCACCCACTCCTGCTTTCACCATTGATGCACATACTGTGTTCCTTGTTTTCACATGCACCTTGACTCTTCGGAAGTTAAACTCTATCCCATATTTTAGGGAAGAGTATATGCCAAAGCAATATTCACCACTTGGGAAGTCACAGAGTTGACAGGATGGAGCCTTCATACCTCTCTCCAATCATTTCATCAACGTTTTCAAGAGCGAAGCTTCAGTACTTTGAGATTTTCTTTCGTTCACATACCTCCAGGGATGGCTTGCCATGAGGCATTGAAGCCTCTCCCACCGATGAAGCTGTCAGTCTTAAATCGGATGGCCAGCTCATGTCCTGTGCTGGAGACCTGCATGGGATTCTCAGGTGACCTCCGGGTACACAGCTGGGCTATTCTGGGAGAGTGGAAATCGGGGCCTCCATAGATCTAGGATAGGATACAGGGGGAACAAAGGACTTAAGTTGGGAGAGATAGTTGAGCAAAGATAGCCCTCCATGACTCACTTTGCCATCAGCTTTTGGACTTTATTATCACTAGAAATTGCAGTCTTAGCCTCCTTGGGTGGGGATGAACTGTAAACTTGAGCTGGATTTTCAGAGGCACTCCCTCTGCCTAGGAACTCACAAGTTCTACCACCCACAAAATGCTTGCTTATTTTATCAGCCAGAATTGCAGAGCTGAACTGCATAGATGATTCCAGGGTATCCCCTACCTCCCTTCTTCCTCTTTTTCACGTGTTCAAAGGATTTCCTGCTTTCTTTGGCAGAGGCATTGCCGATAATGCAGAATCAAGTCTGATTTTCTAAATCTTATAGGTACTTTAAAGCCATTTGTTGGTGAAAATCAAGTTCATTGAAGGCTGTTGATCTCCTAGTTATATTTTTAGGATTTTCCACTTTGTAATCTGAATATTTTATAAAATTAGGTATTTAATTAATATTTCTACTTCTTCAGAAGGAGTGAGTCTACAGTCATACCACCCTAACCATGCCAATCTCGTAAGAAGGAGTGGAAACATAACCTGTATAGTGTGTTCTATGGTATCCTCAGGAAAGGAATCCTCCTTTCCCACATGCCCACTCTCAGAAATATGACCAAGAGCATCCAACTTTGCTCAGGAGTTGCCCTGTGCACTGTGCCTCAGTCTCTGGCTGGTTTCCCCTAGATTTATTTCAGTTGTCCTCAGACCTATGCCCTTCCAATTTGCAGCTATCTATTTGACTGGGATTTAACATCCCAGTGATGCATTCCTCCCAGCAAGTAATCCTTTGGTCTCACATCCAGCATCTTGCAAGCAAGTCTAGTCCAACCCAGGCCAGGCCTCCAGGACACCTCATGTACCAATGAATCCTGCTTACCTAGTGTATGTGTTGCATGGAGGAGGGTGAGGATGATAATCAAATAGAAGGTATTAAAAAATAAAATTAAGGCCCTAGCCAGATGGCTCAGTCAGTTGAAGTACCGTCCTGTACTCCAAAATCTTACAGTTTGATTTTTGGTCAGGGCACATACTTAGGTTGTGATTCCATACCCAATCTGGGCACATACAGGAGGTAACCAATCAATATTTCTCTCTCACATTGATATCTCTCTCACTCTCTCTCTTTCTTTCTCTCTTTCTCCCCACTTCCTCTCTGTAAAATCAATAATATGTCCTTGGTTGATGATTTAAAAAACATTTTTTAAGTAACATAAAATTAGGCTTCTAGTCAAGATGGTGGCATAGGTAAATGTAGTACTCATATTCTTTCATAACCACATCAAAATTACAACTAAACTACAGAACGACCATCTATCAGAATCCTCTGAAATCTAATTGAACAGAATCCTGCAACTAAGCATATAAAGAAGAAGTGACATCAAGACTGGTAGGAGGGGTGGAGATGTAGAGCAAACTGGTCCCACACCCACATGTGTCAGATAAAAAAGGAAGAGTGAGCCTGGCCAATGTGGCTCAATGTATTGAGCATCAACCCATGCACCAAGAAGTCACCAGTACAGTTCCAAGTTAGGGCTCATGCCTGTGTTGAGGACTTGATCTCCAGTACGGGCATGCAGAAGGAAGCTGATGGATATTCCTCCTCTCACATCGGTGTTTCTATCTCTCTATCCCTCTCCCTTCTTATCTCTAAAAAATCAATTTAAAACAACAACATTTAAAAATAAGGAGGGATAGCTCAGCTACTAAGGAGCAAGTGTTTCCAGGTTCACAATAGGCCCTCAGCCCAGGATTCCAGTGCCAGGAAGAGGAGACCATAACCCCTAGCTGTAAAAACTAACAGGGATTGGGCTGAGTGAGATGGAGGGCTTCAAGTGTTCCTATTAAAGGGTTTGCACTTGGATTAATTTGCTCTGAGCTCCAGCACTGGGGCAGCAGTTCAAAAGGCACCAGGGACATCTGAGGAGGAACTGAATTGTCTGGCATTAGAGTGAGGACTGGAGGTAGTACTGGCAAAGGCCATTGTTCCTTTCATTAATCTTCTCCTGACAGAGCTGATCAATACTCAATCTAATGAGCCACACCAGCCAGGCTCTCTCCTTATTTTTATCCGACACACATGGGTGTGGGGCCAGTTTGGTCTGCATCTGAGACTCCATCAATCTGCCCATTCTGTTAGCTCCACCCTGGTAATTCCCTGAAACCCCCAGCCCACCAACTTTCAGGTCTCCCCAAGCTGTTTTCACTGGCTTTTCCACATAAATGGCCTGTCATGGCTCATGCTTCATATTTTCCTAAAATCTCTCAAAAAAGCGGTATCTATTTTTGGTATGCCCCTCAACACTTGTTAAGTAGCCCCAGGCCTGGCACTAACAGCATCTGGCCTTGGTTTGTAGCTTGGCCTCTCCTGGGCACCCACAAGTCCAACACAATAGCAGTCATCTGCAGATCACTTTGTAGCTCATGCCTGGAGGCCCTGGGCAGAATACAGGTGATAGCTGATCTTGACCTGCATCTCCCAGGAGGCCCAAGAGCCAATACATCTGGTAGACAGCTTCAGACTACATGGAAGCAACAATCAATCATCTCCACCAGTGTCACACTCAAAGGTCAGGCTCAGTGGGCCCTAGAGCTCTGCTGAAGTAAATCCTGCCCTGTGAAGGGGCCTGTATGGCTGATCCTTCACAGTGGTCCCAGTCAGTCCTTACAGCCACTCGACCTAAGGATAAATCCCTCCCATTTAGTGGCCAAAAGCAACCAAGGCTCAACTACAACCACACAGTACGGGGGAGAGAGAGGCGGGGAAGGGGCAGCAAGGGGAGGGACAGGGAAGGAGGGACATGCACCTAGAGTGCCCAGCTCAGTTGAATGAGAGGTTGGGCCATTGGACCCTATTGGACATCTACTACATAAGGCTCTGCCAAGCCTGGGAGATGTAGTAACACATACATAGAAACAAACACAGTGAAGCAACCCAAATGAGGAGACAAAGAAATAGCTCCCAAATGAAAGAATAAGATAAGGAGCTAAATGAAATGGAGACAAGCAAACTAATTAATACAGAGTTCAAAACAATGGTTATAAGGATGCTGAAGGACTTAGTGAGAGCAACAGTATAAGAGAGGACATGGAAACCATAAAAAATAGTCAGACTTAAAGAATACACTAACTGAAATGAAGAAAATTTATAGGGAATCAGCAGTAGAGAAGTAAAGCTGAGAATCAAAACAGCAATTTGGAATATAAGGAAGCAAAAAACACCCACTCAGAATAGAAAAAAAAAAAAAGAAATGAGTTTAGTGTGAGGAGCTTCTGGGATAACTTCAAGTATACCCATATTCACATCATGGGGGTGCCAATAGGAGAAGAGAAAGAGCAAGAAATTGAACAACTATTTGAAAATATAATGATAGAAAACTTCCCTAACTTGGTGAAGGAAATAGATGTACAAGTCTGGGAAGTGCAGAAACTGTCAAAACAATGTGAACCCAAAGAGGCCCACACCAAGACACATCATAATTAAAATGCAAAAGGTTAAATGCAAAGAGAATCTTAAAAGCAGCAAGTGAAAAGGAGTTAATTACTTTTGCAGTCTTACACATAAGACTGTTAGCTAAAACTTTACAGGCCAGAGGGAGTGGTAAGAAACATTCAAAGTGATGAAAAGCAAGGTCCTAAACCCAGGATTACTCTACCCTGCAGAGCTATCATTTAGAATCGAAGAACAGATAAAGAGCTTCTCAGATAAGAAAAAGCTAAAGGAGTTCATCACCACCAAGACAATATTACATTAAATGTTAAAGGTCTTTTTTAAAAAGAAGGGTGTGAGAGGATGTCAGAAATATAAATAATAAAATGGCAATAAATACATACCTATAAAAATAAAATGTTTGCAAAAAATAAAATACTGAAAATTTATGAAACTGGATAAAACATCACTGAACAGGATGCTTTGGATTTTGAGTAACAAAAAAGAAAATAAGGCAGTTTCCCTTAATTTCAGAGAGATAGATAACATAAGAAAACTGACAGAATTTAGAATCAGGGCTGTCTCTGAGTTTATCATATGATTCTCTCTTTTGTATTTACCATATCTGTGCATTGATATATTGGGCTAAAGGAATAAGTGCTAGCATTTTCAACTTTAAAATCTTTTTTTTAAAGAAGAAGATATTAATCCCCTACTGTCAGGTCTTGAGAAACTTAAATTTGTAGAAGAAAGACAATTTTGGACATTTTTCAAGAATATTAGTATTTGGATCCTTCCTTTTGCCCCACATGTATGCTCATAATTCTATGCTCAGGATGGGAACCAGGAAAGCAGTTGCTCAGTAAGATTTGTGTGCTGTGCCCTCCCACCTCTGTGATCTGTGCTGCTTTCCACCTCCAGTTACTCTCCCCCAAATCCCTGAGGCCCACCGCTCTTGCCCACCCTCAAGGAAGCAGTTGACTGATAGGGAAAACTCTCAAGTGTTCTCTGGGGAGAGAGAGTAAGAACAACAAGCCCACTTTGGGGGAGTGTGTGATTTGAATCTATAATGATTTCTTTGTCCAATTAATTCCCCCAGTCATGCGGGAAAGGCCAAAATGAATGAAACTGCTGTTGCACAGAGGCCTGAGCACAAGGACTGTAATCGCAAAGGAATGACAGCTTCATGCTTACTTTCATTAGGAGGAGCCGTGTTTGTGTGGCTTGCTCTGTCCCATCCAAAGCAGGACTTCAGGAAGAGCCCTGTGTGGCCCTTTCCACGTACACATATGCAAATGCAAGAAGCAAGACTGCTTCTTGTTTAGAGTGTCCTTTCCCATTCTGAAGGTTTCCCTGCCCCCTCGCCCTGGGCGCAATTCTCAGAGCATGAAACTGACAGCATGTGCTCCTAATCATCCCAGCCCAATAGGCAGCACGTATTTGGAGAGAACATCGGGTACCAGGGTTTAGTTCTAACAAAGAAAACTTGCGCATTGGCAAAATATTCTTTGTTTTCCCTGCTCCTGAGTCCCCTTGAGAGTATAAACATAATGGATGTGAGTTGGCTAGGTCTGGAAGACTACATAAGAATAAACACTACCACTTGTGCTTCCCTTCTTACTGGGCTGAATCACACAAGACCATCACAGAGACCTGAGGGAGCTAACTGCCCACAGCACACAATTGTCTAGGTTTATTGCACCAAGGAGTGGATTTCCTTTTCTGCTTTATGCCAGTTCGGGCTCCTTTCTCAGAGACTAAAAAAAAATCAGCCAGTGTTTCCACAATCCAAACACCAGAAAGGCACTTTTGGCTTGCACAAATAACACCAACGGTTAACATAGGACTCTTCAAAAGAGGGGAAGTTGGAAAGAATTTCAGGGTGTGGTTCATTCGATTACAACATATGACTAAACTTCAGGGGAAAGAGAACTGGTCTGGTGATCAGAGATTTAAAAATGTGCTTTTAGCAACTTCTTGGGATATGGAACATTTCAAAGCCTATGGTTTTAATCTGTTTTGAACATTTCTTTCTGCTCTGTTAACTCCATTTATTGTTATAATCAAGTCAGCATTCCAGGGCTATGAGTAACAGAATGGCTTTTGATTAATGCAATTGGCCACTATCTGGACACAAATTTTTGAGGGATAAAAACATTGACTCCCGCTTAAATTTGGTGAAAACCAAGTAAGCCCAATACAGCAGTTCCTTTTTGGCTCTCTCAGCATGACAGGAAATGAAAATGTGTAAGCTGAGAACAGATGGGTCAACATAGTCAGCAGTGCTTCTAGGCCACACACCTACCAAGGGGAACAAATTTTGAAACACTTGCTAACACGTTATCAGTATCTGTTGTCTGAGGGATGGAAAAAACCATTTTAGCATGTAGACAAAAAAGGGTCACATACTAAATCTGACAAGCTCCAGGGAAGCCAGCATGGAAGGCTGTAAAACTCAGATACCAAAATTAACCAAATAGGGTGGTTTGAACATAAAACTTCCTAACTGAAAAGCAGGTCATGGCGGGTAGTTACATCCTAGACTTGTAGATTCTTTGACAAAGGTCAGTCTTTATCTTAACTGAGCCTGTCTATTGTCCTTTTGCAGCTAAGTTAACAAACCTTAATAATGTCAGAGTAATCTCCTTTTACAGATCCCTCAGAGGAAGAGACCACAAAACTGCTCATGGTTATCTTGTTTTCCCAAAACCATTTCTATGGTGCTCTAAATGTTAATTATTGACTATCCTTAACCCACCAAAGTAAAAGAAGTATGCATCTCTCTTGTTTTATTCTTTATCCAATTCCAGAAATTTCCCTGTTTTGCTTTTTCCCACCTCCCGTATCTACCACCAATGGATTTCATGTCACCCTCCTTACGCCCCCTCTTTTGACTCTAATGTATAAAATAAGCTCATAAAAATTCTCCACAGGTTTGAATGTTTCTTATACCAACAACTAGAGGACCGATGCATGAAATTCATGCACTTAGGGAGGACCCTCAGCCCAGCCTTCACCCTCTTGCAATGTCTGACTGATGGCTTAGGCCTGCTCTCCACAGGAAGCAGGCCTAAACTGGCAATTGGACATCCTTACCTTAGTGCTGCCACAGAGTCGAGAGAGGCTCCTGGTTAAGTGGCACTCTCCCCCTGCCCCCCTCCCTCCCACCCCCTTGTGGGGGGGTACTGACCACTAGGGGGGCAGACCTGCATTGAGTGACTGCCTCCCTGGTGGTCAGGGCACGTCATAGAGACCAGTCATTCTGCTGTTCAGTCGATTTGCATATTAGCCTTTTATTATATAGGATCATTATTAGTGCAATTTATTATAGCATTTTCCATCTGACTTGAATATTTGAAGAGAGGTCAAATAAGACTTATTTTTAACAAAAAGTAAGGAAATGCCCCAGCTAGTTTGGCTCGGTGGATAGATCATCAGCCTGCTTACTGAAGAGTTCCAGGTTCAATTCTAGTCAAGGGCACATGCCCAGGTTGTGGGCTCCATCCCCTGTTGGGAGTGTGCAGGAAGCAGCTGATCAATGATTCTCTCTCATCATTGATGTTTCTATCTTTCTCTCCCTCTCCCTTCCTCTCTGAAATCAATTATATATATATATATATATATATATATATATATATATATATATATAATTTATTTTATTTTATTTTATTTAAGTAAGGAAGATATTTATTTCAGCCTTAAGAAAAAAATCACAAATATTTAAGGGCCTCAAAGAATCCCTCCAAACATTGATTTTGATGAAACATTGGGATACTACCTTGTCCTAAAAACAAGCCCTAAGCAGATTTCAGCCACTTCTCACAGCCCTTCCTGTTCAGGCACAATAAGTGCCCCCCGGCTTGAGTGCTTTGTCCTTCTGTCCCCAGGCTGCTTGCAGGGAGCAGTCCCAGTCTTTGCTTTCTCCCTAGTGGGTATGACAAAGCCCAAAGCACAATGAACCTATTTACATTTGCCAATTACGCTGTGGAGTATGAACATGAAGGTTTTGGAACATTTCACACTGTGGAAAAGTCTGCTGCCAGACCTTTGTAAGTGTCAAGGGTTTTATGCAACTGAGAAATACCCTTGCTAGCAAGAGGGACTATCTGAAGATTCCACAGTTGAGTATTAGTCGCACTGCATACTGTGAGTGAATTTCAGTTGCCATTTTGTTCTCTCCTCCTAAAAAACTGTTCTTCCAAGATGGAGTCATGACTTGGCAACAGAACTTACATGATGATGAGGGGATGGGTTTGCCCAAGGACTTACCAGGTCTGTCTCTGATTTCACTCACTACAGCTTATCCTCCTTTAGAGATACTTGAGCTGTTAAATGGAGTTCCTAGAGACTGCAACCACTCAGTGAGGGCATGACTTGAAAACACCATTTTTTTTTCAAGGAAAGAAACTGTTTTTTAATTAAATTGTTAAGTGTTAAAGATTCCATAAAATACCTACCACTCATTTCAATATCTTGCATACTGCCCACCTCTATCTTTTTATACCGGCTTACATGAAGTGCTGAGTGGTGCATTCAGTTCATAGTAATACTGCTGTAATAACCTGCTATTGATTAATAACAGGAAAGGAGCAAAGGAAAGGCCAGATAATAGAGGCATGCTATTTGTACAGCTTTGCCAGGAAGCTGCAATTTAACACTCTCCAGATCTGTTTCCTGCATATTGCTGAGGAAAGGGACTGGACAATAGACACATGCCTAATAGGGTCTGGGTGATGTGGGAAGGTGCTTGCCTGTCACTCATACCTAGGAATAGGGCATTGCCCAGAATAGGCAGGTAGGCATGGTCACTGCAAGCACAAGAAGAGGTGATATTTAAACTCCTGAACAAAGGAAGTACTCCTTCTTGGTGCTCTTGGTCCTTTTGAGCTCCTGGCTTTCCTGTTGCATGGGGTACACTCCCCTGCACTTGCACTGGGCCATGTGGACCCACACAATGGACTGATGGAGTGGGACTAGCCTGATGCTGTACCAGACTAAATTCCACCATGAAACAGAAATTCTGGACACTGACTCTGTTTCTAGCTCTGCCGAAGCCCTGGCTACACATTTTCCATGACTGATTTAAGGTAAAGGAGATTTTGTTACCCAAAGGATATAATTTCACATGAATAATCTTTTCTACACCATCTCATTCTCTTGTGAGAATCTTAGAAAATTCTTTTTCTTAAGATATCGAATGAAGCAGACCCTAAGCTCCTAGTGGGGAAAGGGATTCCCCACTCTCAGTAGCAACGGAGGAATTTGACCTGTGCAACCCTCTGATAACAAAGCTCTTCCATTCACCATCCTTGTAGTCATGGAAAAACCTATCAACCTTTCTGATCCTCTGTTTAACAATGGTAAAATGGGTACAAAATTCCCCCCTTACCTCACAGAATTATTGAATATTTAAATGGGGGAAATGGATGTTAAAAATCCCTTTGTAAATCATCATAAATGTGTGCTATTATGGTGTGTCAATCATAGACACATTTGTGTTTTCATTCATTAAATAAATTTGGAGTTTTTACTATTTGCCCAGTATTCTGTGGCCCTAGGGAAATAGGAGGTTCGATTCTGATCAAGGCCATGTACCTTGGTTGCAGTCACATCCCCAGTAGGGGGTGTGCAGGAGGCAGCTGATCAATGTTTCTAACTCTCTATCCCTCTCATTTCCTCTCTGTAAAAAAAAAAAAAAATCAATAAAATATATATATTTTTAAAAAGCTGATTGTAATAGATTCTCAAAAGCCATTGTAATTATCTGCGTCTAACCTTTGTCTAAGTGACCATTTTGTTAAAAGCCTCTGCAGCAGATGTGTTGCGCACCTAGCCCCATATGAATCTCTCGGGTTCCAGCTGCAGGTTCTGTGAACAACTCTGCTTACTGCCCTGCCCCACCCCCGTGCCCGCAGTCCACGGCCTTCCCGGCACTCCGCCTCCCCAGTGCCTTTCTCAGGCTGGAAGTTTGGGGCACTAACTTCCAGCCTGGGAAAGTACTTTCTCCATCATTGTGAGTAGGAGTGCAGGCACCAGTGCTTCAGCCTGGTGTCCTGAGAGGAATGATTCTGAAGAGTAGTCCTCACTGGAACTCCGAATTTCCCAGCAGGATAAAGCCCGGGTTGCTCACTGGCTCTTCATCCTGTACCCTCTCTCACGTGCTCCCTGAACACCAGCTTCCTAGCATCACCTCCTGGAAGTTCTGGCCACCTCGTCCTTCAGGCACTACTTTTAGAGAAACCCAAACTGAGATGTTAATTCCATGTGTCTGCAAATCATCAAAATTTCTAATAGAACACTGGTCTGAATATTGGAAAGAATGTATAGATTTTTGCAGTGATTTCCAATTCTACCCCAGATTTTGGAATGTGCTGAAAACAATGTAAATTCCTACCTCCAGCACATCAAATGCACAGCTTTCATGATACTCCACATCAAAGTCATGGATGGTGAGCTGAATGCTACTCCCAGGAGCAGTGTGAATGTACCATATACACTCCTTGCTGGGGGGGTATGTGTTCGGGTATCCAGGGCTGCTGAAGGAACCCATGGCTCCTGACAATTCTGCACCACAACCTGTTAAAACAGCAAAGCTCAGTCAGTTCCAATCAAGCGCTGGCCATTGGGAAGAATTTAACAATCCAACTAATCAAAAGGTAATTAAAAATGCAGATGACTATTTTAAGAGAAAAACAATAAAGTTACAATAAATATATAATTAAGCAGCTATAAAACAATGAGGAAAAAATCATGGCTACAGGTTATTACACTTATTCTTTTTAAAAATCATGATTATATTATTTGTGCAATAATTTTCAGTTCTTATTCTCACCACATTAAACCTTTGGTAATATTTTCAAAATGTTATTCTAATTTTTAGATTTTTTTCATTATATGTAGGTAAGAATTTCATAGTAGGAAGTATAATGGAAGCAAAAGAAATAATCAACAAAACAAGAAACACCACTACATGGGAGAACATATTTGCAACATTTTATCCAATAAGGACCTACTCTCCAAAACTCATACATTTTAACAAAAGGAAGATAATCTAATAAAAAAAATGGCCAAAGGACCTAAATAGATACTTTTTTAAAGTGGACATACAGAAGGCCAAGAGACATATGAAAACATGCTCAAAGTCACTGATCATCTGAGAGATGCAAATCAAAACAAGAATGAGGTACTACCTCACACCTGTCAGAATGGCTATCATCAACACATTAATAAATGACAAGTGCTGGCAAGGATGTGCAATAAAAGGAACCCTCCTGCACTGTTGGTGGGAATGCAGACTGATGAAGTCACTGTGGAGAACAGTATGGAGTTTCCTCAAAAAACTAAAAATGGAATTTTTTAATCCCAAAAAATCAGAAACACCAATCAAAAAGGACGTATGCATCCCTATGCTCATAGCAACACAATTTACAGTAGCTAGGATTTGGAAACAGCCTAAGAACCCATCAGCAGATGAGTGGATTAGAAAACCATGATGCAGCTACACAATGGAACACTATGCTGCTGTAAAAAAAGAAAGAACTCTTACCATTTACAACATCATGGAAAAATATAAAGAGTATTAGGCTAAGCAAAATAAGCCAGTCGGAGAAAGATAAATATCATATGATTTCATTCATTTGTACAACATAAAGTGATGAACAAAAACAGATTCAGAGACATAGAAGCATTGAACAGACTGTCAACTTCATAGGGAAGTCAGGGGAGGGAGAGGTGGGTAAGAGATCAACCAAGGGACTTGTACGCATGCATATAAGCATAACCAATGGATACAGATGCTAGGGGGTGATGACATGTGTTTGTGGGGGGGTGGGGGTGGGGAGCAGTGAATGCAAGAAAAAGAAGACATATGTAATACTTGAAAACATAAAAAATTTTTTTTTAAATATAATGGACAGTGAACACTATGTCCCTCAGTCTTTAGTTTTCTATATTTAATACATTATTTCTAAGTGCTTTTCAGGCCTAAGATCTATAATTGTAAGTGCATATTAATAACAGAAATAAACCAATCTAAAAGGGTATGATTCCAAATATATTACAAAACCCATAAAATATAGGACACCATGAGTGAACTCTATGGACTCCGGGGATGAAGATGTATTAATGTGAGGTCATCAACTGAAACAAATGGCCCACCCTGGTGGGGAATGTTGATTATGAAGGAGGCTGTCCATTTATGGGATTGGGGTATATGGGAGCTTTACCTTCCACTCAATTTTGCAATGAACCTAAAACTCTTCTAAAAAATTAATTCTATTAAAAAATTATACAGGCCCTGACCCAGGCAATTTATATCTAAAAACCAAAGAACAAAAACAACACCACCAACAACAAAATATATATAAATATATAAAACACAAGTATGGAAGAAGACTGCAGCCTATGTGTTATGAATGTTTATATATCATACAGTAAAAAGTGATTAAGGCAAATTATTACAACAAATAATTAATTTGGTACACAGTACAAGCTTGTCACCACTTATTGAGTGCTTAGATGTTTTTACAAGTGTTTTCCATTATAATTCTCACTAAAGGCTCAGTGCATGAAATTCGTGCATGGAGGGGGGTTGTCCCTCAGCCCAGCCTGCACCCTCTCCAATCTGGTGAATTGGGCCTAAATGAGTGGTCGAACATCCCTCTCACAATCCAGGACTGCTGGCTCCCAACCACTCGCCTGCCTCTGCCTGATTGTCCCTAACGGCTTCTGCCTGCCAGCCTGATCACCCCCTAGCCACTCCATTGCCAGCCTGATCAACACCTAACTGCTCCCCAGCTGGCCCAATTGTCCCTAACTGCCTTGTCCTGCCAATCTGGTCACCCCTAACTGTCTTCCCCTGCAAGCCTGGTTGCCCCCAACTTCCCTCCCCTGCTGGCCCAGTCACCCATACTTCCCTCCCCTGCTGGCCTCCTCCCCCACAATTGCCCTCTTCTGCAGGCCTGGGTGTCCCTCCAACTGCTCTTCCCTGGAGGTCTTGTCCTCCCACAACTATCTTCTGGTGCTGGCCTGGTCTCCACCAACTGCCTTCCTCTGCTGGTCCTGTCACCCCTATCTGCCCTCCCTGCTGGCCTAATTGCCCACAACTGCTCTCCTCTGCAGACCTGGTCTTCCACAACTGCCTTCCTCTGCTGGCCCCGTCACCTCTAACTGCCCTCCCTGTTTGGCCTCGTCCTCCCATCTGCCCTCCTTGGCAGGCCTGGATTCCCCCTGCCCCAACTGTCCTTCCCTGCAGATCTGGTTCCTCCAAACTACCCTCCCCTGCAGGCCTAGTCCCCCCCCCCCCAACTTCCCTTACCTGCAGGCCTGGTCCCCTATAACTGCCCTCCCTGTAGTCCTGTCCCCTCCCCCAACTGCTCTCCCCTGCTGGCCTCGTCTCCCCCAACTGCCCTCCTCTGCCAGCCTGGTCACCCTCAACTGCCTATAACTGCCCTCCCCTGCCAGTCTTCTTGTGGCAGCCATCTTGTGTCCACATGGGGGCAGCCATCTTGTGTCTTGGAGTGATAGTTAATTTGCATACTACTCTTATTAGATAGGATAATAACCATATGAAGCAAGTACTATTAGAACCTGCTTTTCTCAGATGAGCAAATAAATGCACACAGAGGTCATATTACTTGCCCAAGGTCACCAGGCTTGTAAGTGATGGGACACTATGCAGGTGATTTGGCTGTCAGAGTGCTTAATTCCTACACTCTGCAGATTCAGTTTGTAGGATTCAGACAGAACTTTCAGAATGGAGGGGGAGAGAAAACTTATGGAAGAAGTAAAATTTAAGGAAGGCTCAAGTTTTAAGGAGAAAATTAGAAAAAAAGAGAGATTATCTTTTTTTCTAACAGCAAGTTTTAGTGATTTAAAAATACTGTTTGCTTTGCTAACATATATGGGCCTCCTTTTCTGTTTTTTCAAATATTCTTCATTGATTGGCAAATTCTTCCAAATACCTTCTCTTACTCTTCATCAAGGCTTTTTCATGCTTAAAAATAATAAGGCCTCCTCTGGTGGGCTAGAAGATGTCAATGGGGAGAAAAGAGGGCATTATGAACTATTTTCAACAATAAAGATTTTTTTTAAACAATAATGATAGTGCTTCCTCATTCCATTATGAATATGTGTGCATTTTCACATGAATGAAACTTAACTGTTGTGACTGAAAATGTAAGATACTAAAGCTTAGGTCAGGTCTACTATCACCCTATGCCAATTCATCCTGTTTGGTGAGTTAAATAAATAAATAAATTTTTAAAGTTCAAAAATATATAGTCTCTACATTGAATCTCCACTAAACTAAAAAGAACTGAGAATTCTAAGAAGAATCTTGATGCGGTAAAAGAAATCTGATTCCAGCTCAATATGTTACCATCTTAAGTTGCTACTCTCTTGCTTCCATTTGAAAACCTGCTTTTTTCAGATTTTAAATTATTTGCACAGAGCAGTATTTTTTCTATGGCCAATAAACATCCTACTTTATTTAAGATTAAGATCCTGTAAAGAAAAAGCTATTTAAAATTAGATGTGTGGGCATTATTTATATACTGCCATGAATGCTAAATAAATAAATAAATAAATAAATAAATAAATAAATAAATAAATGCCATGAAAGATTAGAAAATATTTTTCCTCCTATGACAACACATGGAAAGTGTTCCTGAAGCCAAAATCAGCAGATTGTATATATGGTCAGTACCACTGAACAAGTCCTGGGGGCACCAGTCACAGAATATTTCATCAAAGGACACTTTCTAAAGTTTCCCAATGCTGTGGCCCATATAAATCATCTTAACATGAAATATCTTTTACTAAATTACATTATAGGTAAGCAATGCCATTCTGTTACCCCAATATTTTTAATGTACATTTCAGCTCCTATAGTTCTTGATATCAGTTGTATCATATTAGATAATTCAATGGAAAAATTCTTTGGAGAAAAATAACTCTGTAGCTAAATGATATAAAAGAGAACAGGGAAATGAAAGCTTGGATATCTCATCTCTGCGTTTTTATTCGCTTCAGTTCACTAGACAATCTAATTCAATTTTTTTTTATCATGGTTGATTTGTCTTAAAATCTGTAAAACATTTTTCCATTGTCTTTTCCAATTGTTTTAGGTTTCCTTGTAAATTCCTTTGCAAATAACAGGATGCCAATACCCGTTTATTAGTCACTGGAATGATAATGTCAGATTCTTGACATTCATTAATGCTTTGAAAAAGTACTTATTTTATTTACCCACTGACAGCTTTTAAGAACCACCGTGTACTTTTCCTAAGATTTAAGCAAATATAAACAAGATTTATAAAAACATAAATCTTACTTTTAGGTTTCTCATGTTCTCTTCTCATTAATAGTTTGTATGTGTGTTTTCTAAAGATAAATTCCAATACTATTAAAAGTGATACCCTATTGGTGAAAAATATTGTGTGGTTGTGAGGAGTAAAACAGTTGGAGTTTGAAAACTCTGAAGCTTTTTACTTCTACTTCCTGCTCTCACTACCTCTGAGGTTTAACACATCAGAAGGTAACAACTTTTGGATTAACAGTTCACATTGAATGCAAAATAGTATAAATTATTTTAGTGATACTATATTGTAAAAACTATAAAGTACTGGAAAGTAGAATTAATTCTGATAATTATGGTGGAAACTCTACCTTTGAATATTTAAATCTTGAAAGAGATAACAATAAATTTCTAATTCCCATTCGTGCATCAATTCAATAAATATTTATTGAGCATCGCTTCTCGGCCTTTTGACTAAGATCAAGTGTAAATATTTATTGGGCATATGCCACAGAACAGTTCTGCTGTAGAAACCACGTGTATTTAATGTCTATTTTTAAAAATCCAGTTATAGACATAAAACCTGCTATTGCCACATGCCCTCCTGTAAGTCATTAAACTCTTTTTGCTTTTTCTTCAATTTTCAAAGAGTAATTTCAGTAAGTATTTATTTTTAAAAAATGATCAGTGAATTATACTTTATTCTTCACATATTAATTGGTGTTAAGCTACAAATAAGAATTAAAAGTCATCATGTTGAGGTTCTAAAAGATATTTTTAAATTTGTTAGTTTTGGTAGTACAAAGTTAGCAGGATTCTCTTTGATACTAATTTCTAGTCCATAAGTGAGAGATTTTTTTATCAGCATTCAGCCAGCTATGGCTCACTCTCTTGAGTATCATCACTTTTTCTTAGATTTTGGGACACTTTGATATTGTGTACCTGGTCTCAGGCAAAAGAAAATACAACAAAAGTATATATTTTAAATACTGAAAAAAAAAGAATGTCTGTTTTTCCTATGTTCTTTTTTAGTGAAAAGGGAATATAGATTAACAACAAAATTAAGAAAATTTCTGTTAATAAAAAAATTAAATATGTAATGAATTATTTGATACTTTGTTTCATAAATTCAAGCTATCATTAGGCTAACAATAAAACCTTAGAACATAAATTTGGAATTGTATAATTATGGATAAAAATTAAAAAATCTAATTCACAAGAGTTGAACTTTTTAATTATAAATGAAAGCAATTAACAATTATAATTCACAATATATAGTAGAGTTTTTAATGTATAATGTGAGTCTTTTGAATTATATTAATGCATTTTTTCCATATCATTAGCTGCAGAAAAGAGAGCCAGTTACAATATAGAAAATGTGATTTAGAACCAGTAGCAACACATACTATTCCATTGTCAGCAAAAGAAATACTGAGATAATCCAAAAAAATCCTATTGTGTGTAATTCTAAAGAAGAGAAATGTGTTCTAAATGCTGAGAATCAAGACTCCCAAAGCTAAATGATTAATTCTGCCTCATCAACAATTTCTTATTCAGACTGGGTAGCAAAGCTGTAAAGCTGTTCATTTCATTTGATTTACTATTTCTCTGGTTCCTATGGTAAAAATAAGATTTGTTTTTGTTTTATTTTTAATAAATATTGTGGAATTAAAAAAACTTATTTGATAAGCTGTTTTACCTATGTAGTTGTTACCAGGATTGCTAATGTCTAACACTAAAAGCTTTCTGCAAAAAATAAGTATCTTAATTTCCTTTCCTATTAAATTTAATTTTATTTGGGGCCTGGAATGGGGGGAAAGTGTTTTGATCCACTGCACTATCTCCCTCAGTGTACCCCTCAAAGGGAAACCTCTTGTTAAATGCACTCTCTCCTGAATGAGTCACAGAAGAAAATCTATTTCTAAGTCCATCTGCCCATTTGGGGGATGGAAGTAGCAAGGCTTCTGGAACATCTTAGTTATCTGTGTTTCATTTAGAGGAAAAATAATGGTACAAAGATTATCTGCAAATATTAAAACAAGTCACAGGTTAGCAAGTATGTAGTAATTTTTAAAAATCATGACACTATTGCTGAGACCAGTTTGGCTCAGTGGATAGAGCATCGGCTTGCGGACTGAAAGGTCCCAGGTTCGATTCCGGTTGGGGGCATGTACCTTGCTTGCAGGCACATCTCCACAGTGGGGCGTGCAGGAGGTGGCTGATCGATGTCTCTCTCTCATAGATGTTTCTGACTTTCTATCTCTCTCCCTTCCTCTCTGTAAAAAAATCAATAAAATATATTTTAAAAAAATTATGACACTATCAGTCACATCTGTGATTTGGGGTAGATGACTGGAGAGTCAGAAAGGTAGGAAAGAGAGATGGAGAAGAGACAAAGCTGTAGACAAAAGAAGTTATATCAACCAATAGGTATCAGGTAATAAAATAGAATGAGATGTTTAGACTCTTAATATCCTCTACCTCATCATGCTATATAAAAAAAAGCCAAATATGCTAAGTGTATGGTCTTCTGTTCAACCAATCAAAGTGTAATATACTAATGATATGCTAAGGCAACTCAACTGCTCCCTATGATGTGCACTGACCACCAGGGGGCAGACACTCTGACTGTTGAGTTAGCTTGCTGTTGGGGTCCAGCTGATAGGGATTGAGCAAGATAGGCCAGACACACCCTGGAGTCCTCCCAGGGTCCTTCTCTGACTGGTCAACCTCCTGCATCCCTCTTTGGACTGGTCATGCACCATCAGGGTCCCTCAGCATGGCCTGCACCCTCTTACAATCCAGGACCCTTTGGGGGATGTCAGAGAGCCGGTTTCAGCCCAATCCCATAGTCCAAGCCAAGAGACTCCACTGATACATGAATTCATGCATCGGGCCTCTAGTAAAATATAAAAGAAATTTCTCAATTTCTTCATTTGTGACAGAATTAGTATTTAAGCATGTTGGGTTGTTATGTAGATTAAATTAAATAACCACAGTAAAGTTTTTAGCTAAGTATCTTGCATATGATGATCCTCTATATGTGTTGTAATTTAACAGGAGTTTATCCAGATATGGGATAATATTAGAAAAATACTTAGAGCTAGAAGAGAAATTACCATACCAGCTAAAGAGCCATCATAAATAGCTGAGATGTAAAAAATCAATTATCCAGTAAGTTACAATAAAGGAAGCTCATATTTGCATGATAATTCAATTTTTCAAAGGGCTTTTAATAAGCATATTATTTTATTGAAAATTCATAACCCTCTATGATGTAGGCCCATTTTAGAGATGAGCAAAGTGAGATTCAGAAATGCCACTGGATTTGAAGCTCCTATAGTGAAGGACAGATTTAGGGCCAGTGCCCCCATCCTTTCTCACTCCACCCTCAATACCCCACTCCCAGTTCTGTGTTCTCTGACTATGCCCTATTGAGCACTGGAATGGCAGCACTGAACAATGACTGCCCTCATTACTGTTTGGTGCATCTACTGAGGAAATCATCACCATAGCAACCTGAAGAAATAAATACAGCAAAGATATTGTTCATTTAATTTGAGGCATCATTAGATATCAGTTGAACTGGAATAAAATAATGTCCTAAAAAGTATCATATGTTTTTCAGTTTTAATTATTTATTTTTTATAAAACTTGTAGTACTTCTGACTGATAATCTATTTGATCCTAGTTTCTGCCAAACTCCCAGTCAGGAGATCAGAGGAAGCACTTACCTTATCAGCAGGAAGCATGCTGATGTACTGCATGCTTTTACTAAACCTGTTTACTAGTGAAGATAATGTATATCTTTTTCTTAAAAGGACTTTGCTAACACTTTCTTTCTTTCTTTCTTTCTTTCTTTCTTCTTCTTCTTCTTTTTTTTTTTTTTGGTCTAAAGCAAGCAATGAGTCATAGTTTTTTTTTTTTAAGTAAGTATAGTCTACTTCTGTTCTATCTTTCAAGTTTGGGGTTGTTGTTTTTAAAGAAAAAGCTTTAATACATGCAAACCACCCATGGACACAGAAAATAGAGTAGTGAAGGCCTAGGGGGGTGGGTGTGAGGTAGAGAGGGTCAATGGGAAAAAAATACAAATAAAGGGGACATCTGTAATACTTTCAACAATAAAGATAAATTTAACAAGAAAAAGCAAACTGGCAATGAAACAGCTAAGTAGAATCAGGGGCATAGAGTTTCAAAGGTACAATCCCTATTTCCCTATGATTGCTCAAATGCAGTCACCTCTTTACTCTTGGCATTTTCCTCAAAATATGTTCCATAAGCCAATAGCACTCAGAGGACTGTCAGCTGGGAACTGACATGGCCCATCTAGGCTAGAAGAAAAGGAATAGAGAATGGCCCCCCAAAAGACATTTTCACATCCTCATCATCTAATTTTTGAGGAAAACACCTGAGATATTAGTGGTCAATGTTGAAAAACCTATGTATAGTAAAAGCATAAAATTTAAACACTGCATTATGATTCTCACATGACTGATTTATATTTTAGTAGTCTTTCTATAATTTAAAAACAAAATCTTTTTCAATACCTTTAGAGTGTCCTCACTGATTAGTCCACTTTCCCTCTGAAAGATACAAAGGAAGCATGGGAAAGGTGTAGAGTCACAGGAAGAAGTTGCCAATAAAGACTCTTCTGGTGGGATAGGTATGATGTGAAATGGTAACTAAAAGCTCAGAATTTAGGGAAGATCTAAATCAAGACAAAATTGAGTTATTTCATAGAATAAACAGGCCTCACTTCTAATACAATGATATCCTGTATAATAAAAGGCAAACATGCAAATAGATTGAACAGTGGAACAACCGGTTGCTATGACACTCACTGACCACCAGGGGGCAGATGCTCAACACAGGAGCTGTCCCCTGGTGGTCAGTATGCTCCCACAGGGAAGCACTGCTCAGCCAGAAGCTAGGCTCATAGCTGGCTAGCGCAGTGATAGTAACAGAAGCCTCTCCCACCTCTGCAGCAGCACTAAGGATGTCCAACTGCCCATGGGGCTTGGGCCTAAGCCATCAGTTGGACATTCCCAGGGGCTCCTGGACTATGAGAGGACACATATTGGGCTGAAGGACCCCCTCCAACAATGCAAGAATTTTGTGCACCAGGCCTTGATTATGCAAATAATGTGATTAAGGTGATTTTGAACAGAAACTTTCAGCTCCTTAAAATCACCAAAGTTGCCTGAAAGTAACTGTGACATGTATAAGGGCCATAAAATGTCAACAATTCCAATTAATTTCCTAATAGAATAAAAGTGTATGCCTCTCTCCTGAGAAAAGCAAATGATAGGTATCTATTCTCTAAAGAGAGAAGGCTGAAATCAGATCACTGATCCTCTCTAAAGAGAGAGTCAAGGGTGGAGCCCCAGAATTCATATGATCTCAGGGATTTGCAAATTTATTTTCTGAGCGACCTCAGGAGATTGCCTCCAGGGCATGTCAGGCCTGTCTCGCCCAGTTCATCGGCCACTTTCTAATTAATTTCTTTCAATATGCATGAATCTATGCACTGGGTCACTAGTTATTAATAACAAACTATAATGTTTGCTAATGACTGATTACTATAATTGTGTTGCATTCATTTCCCTTACATGCCTTACATGCAGGTGCACCATTTCTCTCCACTAATACTAGCAATGAATATTTCAGTAGCTGATTGCCACAACATGAGTATTAGACTGACTTGTTTGGTGTGCTCAACAGGAAATATTTTTCTTTCAGAGCACAAGAAACATAGGTTTATTTGCATTATGGTTATTAATTTGTGCAGTTTCTCAGTGTCTGGTAAGATAATGTTCAAGAAAAAATATTAATTTTTATTAAAATGTTCTATTATTTTATGTTAATGATTAGTCATTTATTTCACCCCTTTGTATTCAGTATGTCTCTATCTAAATAAACCTACATTTCTATGAAAAGTGAAGTTTTTGTTTTTTTGTGGCCTACATAAACTTAAACCTTATTTATTTGGCACATGTTAGCCTTTGAGTTTGACATGCTTGGAGTAGAGTTATCTGTTTTCAATGACAGGGACAAATACATTTTTTTAAAGAAGGCTGAAAGAATAGGCCATAGTTAATGACTTATAATATAGACACAAGAAGCTCAAATATCAGTGCTGTTCATGGTTATAAAGTGATTTTTAAATTACTACCCAAGAGAGAGTGAAAAAAATGGCAGCGGAATAGATGGACGCGTCTGGAGCTTTGTCGCTGGGCAGAGGGAGAGAGAACAGCTGAGAGTTGCACTGGGAGTGTTTGTTGGCAAGTTAAGAGTCAGTTATCCTCCAGGAGAAGGCGGGGAACTGCTGCAGGGGGCTCTCCTGGCCAGGCAGCCCCACTGCCACAGGGATTTTGTCAGCCGGGGCCACCAGTGCGAACATGGAGACCACGCCATCTTGCAGAGGGAGGTGGATGTCTGCGGCGGTCTGAAACCTGCGGCTGAAGCACCCACCAAACAGCTGGGGAACCAGAACTCCGCTGTCCAATCCGCAGTCACGCGGTGGATTCAGAGATCCACAGAGCACACGGAAAGGTCAGATTTCGCCTGGGATAAGGTGAGGTCTCCTGCCCCGCAGAACAGAGAGGCGCACACTGTGGGAGCCAGGCTGCGGGAAAGCTGCCTCTGGAGAGGTCCATGGAGGTAGGGCAGGGCATGATCCCTAAGTGTGGAGGCAAACTCTCCGAGCTGTTGACAGAGGGGAGCTCTGGAAAATGACTCGTTTTTATCTGAGACAGAGGGACAGCCTGGGAGTTATTACAGTGTCCCGGCTGCAAAATCCCCACAAACCGGTTTTGAGAACTACAGAGTAGCAGGATCTGAGCACAGCCTAGAGAGGGCCTGTGCTTTGTCTCAGAGGTCAGTTCCGAAACACTGCCACCCAGTGGATGACGCACAAATTGACTCTGGCATAACCACAAAAGAAAAAAGAGATTAAAACACCAACAGTGGAACACAGGGAACTGCAATACCATCCCTACTGGGAAACAGGAGTGCCAAGCAGAATAATGGTGTAAGTGAATGACCATTCTATTTTTATTTCATTTTTTTCTATTTTACTTTTTTAAAAAATGTTTTTTATTTTTTCATTTTTACATATTTTAATTAAAAAACTATTTTTTTCTTTCCACCTCAATTGATTTTACCTTTTTAATTATTACATTTTTGTTTTCAACTAGTATTATTACTACTAGCATTTTACTTTTTTGGAAAAAGACAAGTGTCATTTTGTTTTCTCTTTATTTTACTTCGGGCTTAGAGTTCTACATTCTATTTTCATCTTTTCTTTAGCATAATTTTACTCCGTCTCAAATCTATCTTTATGCCAACACTTTCCTCCTAACTTTCCCCATTTTGTTGTCTTGTTTCTCTTTCCCTTTTCCAACTTTAGATTCTCCCTATTCTTCCTCTTTACCTGGTTAAAATTTCACCCCACTTATATATCTAATTTCAAATCCCCTACTACAAATCCATACAAACCTCTCTCTTCTTGTCTTCACTAGCCAAAAAGTTGTTTTTTCTCCATGTCCTTTTGTTGCTATTTGCCTGAACAGTGATTATATCGATTTTTTGAACTTCTTTGTGAGATTGTTTTAGCTTAAACTACTTGTTTTATTTTGCTTTTTGCTTGCTATGTTTTTTACCTCTCTTCCCTCACCTCCCTCGATACCAGTTGTTATTTGTAGTTTCTATTAATTTCTAGGTACTGGTTGCTGGCCTTTATTGGGATTAGTGACTGTTGTATTGGAGTTTTCTCCTGACATCTATATTTTGTTCCCCTTTTCTCTCTTATCTGCTTTCTTTCTCTCTGACTTTGTTTCTCTTTCTCTTTTCTTTTTCTTTTTCTCCTTTATTTTATTTTATTTTTTGTTCATTTATTTTTTTTTCTCCCTCTCCCAATTTGATTTTGGCACTTCTTTCCTTTCTTTTACTCTCATTTTTCTCTTCTTCTTTCTCTACTTACCCCTAATTTGTCTTTCATTGGTGGTCACATTCTTGGTGATTATTAACATCATGAATACATTTCTGTTCAGTGCCTTGTGTGCTGAACCGGGCCGTGTTGTAGTTTGTGCCTTGAATCAACATAGGAGAACTACATAACCAAACACCCAGAGAAGGAAGACCATGGGAAGAAGAAGAAACAGCCCACATACGACAGATAGGCAGGTATCACCAGAAAAAGAAGTAAACAAAATAGAAGCAGAAATAAACCTGCCAGAGAAAGAGTTCAGAGAAATGATCATAAGGTGGATGAAAAGAATGGAAGACAAATTCGACAATATGAGTAAGAGCAAAGAGGAAATGAAGAAGACCCAAGAGGAAATGAAGAAGAAGCCAGAAGAAATGCAAGAAGAAATAAAAAATGACATCACTGCTTTAAAGAACTCAATAGAAAGCATCAAAAGTAGACTAGAAGAAACAGAGGACTGCATCAGTGAGCTAGAAGACACAGTAGGAAAAAATACCCAAGTACAGCAGCTTCTAGAAAAAAAAATTAAAAAGCAAGAGGAGAGCCTAAGGGAACTTTGGGATAACACACACACACACAAAAAGCATAATTGGGGTTCTAGAAAGAATGGAACTGAACAAGGATTAGAGATCCTGTTTGAAGAAATAATGACAGAAAATTTCCCCAATATAGGAAAGAAAAAAGCCACGCAAATCCAAGAAGCTCATAGAGGCCCAAGCAAAATGAACCCCACAAAACCAACACCAAGGCACATTATAATTAAATGGCAAACACCAATGACAAAGTAAGAATCTTAAAAGCAGCCGGAGAGAAATAGAAAGTTACCTACAAAGGAACCCCCATAAGACTAGCTACTGACTTCTCAACAGAAACTAATCAGGCCAGAAGGGAATGGAATGAAATATACAAAGTCATGCAAAGGAAGAGTCTGAATCCAAGAATACTGTACCTTGCAAGATTCTCAATCAAAATTGAAGGTGAAATCAAAAGCTTCACAGACAAAAAAGGACTAAGGGAATATATTACCACCAAACCAGCAATGCAAGAAATGTTAAAGGGTCTGCTGTAATAAAAAGAAACAGGAAGCAAAGAAGGAACTCTGGGGTAAAGACTAAAAACGGCGACAGGTAAGTACCTACCTATCAATAATAACTTTAAATGTAAATGGATTAAATGCTCCAATCAAGAGACACAGGGTAATCAATTAGATAAGAAAACATGATCCACATATATGCTGTCTACAAGAAACCCACCTCAGGAAAAGAGATGCACACAGATTGAGGGTGAAGGGATGGAAGATGGTATTTCAGGCAAATGGACATGAAAAAAAATCTGGGGTTGCGATACTTATATCTGATAAATTAGATCTCAAAGTGAAGGACATAACAAGAGATAAAGAAGGTCACTTCATAATACTAAAGGGAACAATCCAAGAAGAAGAAATAACTCTGGTAAACATATACAGATCCAATATAGGAGCACCTAAATACATAAAAAAAAACTCCTGGAGGATATTAAGGAAGAGAATGACAGCAATACAGTCATATTAGGAGACTTTAATACCCCACTGTCACCACTGGACAAATCCTCTAAACAAAAATTCAGGAAAGAAATATCAATCCTAAATGACTCACTAGAACAGATGGAATTAATTGACATCTTCAGAACATTTCACCCCAAAGCCACAGAATATGCATTCTTCTCCAGTGCACATGGGTCATTTTCAAAGATAGATCATATGTTGGGTCATAAGAAAACTCTCTTCAAATTCAAGAAGATAGAAATCATATCAAGCATTTTCTCAGACCACAGTGGAATAAAACTGGAAATCAACTATAATAAAAACAATAGAAAGAAACCAAACATGTGCAGACTAAACAGTATGCTATTAAACAATGACTGGGTAACCAGAGAGATCAAGGAAGAAATAAAAAACATCATGGCAACAAATGACGATGACAACACAACAATACAAAATTTATGGGACACAGTGAAAGCAGTCTTGAGAGGGAAGTTCATAGCCCTACAAGCCTACTGCAAAAAACAGGAAACAATAGTAATAAATTACCTAACCCTACAACTCAAAGAGCTAGAATGAGAGCAACAAGAAAAGCCCAGTGTAAGCAGAAGGAAGGAAATAGTGAAGATCAAAGCAGAGATAAACAAGTTGGAGACCAAAGAAACAATTGAAAAGATTAACAAAACAAAGAGCTGGTTCTTTGAAAGGATAAACAAGATTGATGGACCTCTAACCAGGCTCACCAAGAAGCAAAGAGAGAAGACCCAAATAAACAAAATCAGAAATGAAAGAGGAGAAATAACAACAGACCCTGTGAAAATACAAAGGATTGTTAAAAATACTATGAACAACTCTATTCCAACAAATTGGACAACCTGCAAGAAATGGACATATTCCTAGAAAAATATAATCTTCCAAAACTCAACAAGGAAGAATCTAAACATCTCAATAGTCCAATAACTATGGAAGAAATTGAAGCAGTCATCAAAAACCTTCTAGCAAATAAAAGCCCGGGACCAGATGGCTACACAGGAGATTTTTACCAAACATTCAAGGAAGAATGAAAACCTATCCTCCTCAGACTATTCAAAAACATTTAAGAATAAGGAACACTTCCAAACACCTTCTATGAAGCCAGCATCAGCCTAATACCAAAACCAAATAAAGACAACACAATGAAAGAGAATTATAAGCCAATATCTCTCATGAACAGAGATGCCAAAATCCTCAACAAAATTCTAGCAAATCGGATCCAGCAGTACATCAGAAAGATCATACACCATGACCAAGTAGGATTCATCCCAGGAATGTAGGGATGGTACAATATCTGCAAATCAATAAATGTGATACATCACATAAACAAATTGAGAGATAAAAATCACATAGTCATATCAATTGATGCAGAAAAAGCCTTTGACCAAATCCAACACCCTTTTTTGATAAAAACTCTCAGCAAAGTGGGAATAGAAGGATCATACCACAACATCATAAAAGCCATATATGATAAACCCACAGCTAACATCATACTCAATGGGCAAAAACTAAAACCATTTTCCCTAAGAACAGGAACAAGACAGGGATGCCCACTCTCACCTCTCCTGTTCGACATAGTACTGGAATTACTAGCCATTGCAATTAGACAAGAAGAAGAAATAAAAGGCATCCAAATTGGAAAAGAAGAAGTAAAGCTGTCCTTATTTGCAGATGACATGATACTGTACATAAAAAACCCAAAGGACTCCATTCCAAAACTAATTGACTTAATTAATGAATTCGGCAATGTAGCAGGATACAAAATTAATGCTAAGAAATCTATGGCATTTCTATACACTAATAGTGAAATTACAGAAAGAGAGACTCAAAAAGCAATCCCATTTACCATCGCGCCAAAAAAATTAATATACCTAGGAATAAACTTAACTAAAGAGGTAAAAGACCTATATGTAGAAAACTACAGGACACTGAAAAAAGAGATAGAGGAAGATGTTAACAGATGGAAGAGCATACCATACTCATGGATTGGGAGAATCAACATCATTAAAATGTGTATACTACCCAAAGCAATCTATAGATTCAATGCACTACCCATTAAAATACCAGCGACATATTTCACAGACCTAGAAAGAATTCTTCATAGATTCATCTGGAACAAAAAAAGACCACAAATAGCCACAGCAATTCTGAGAAAGAAGAATAAAGTAGGTGGGATCTCAATACCAGATTTAAAGCTATATTACGAAGCAATTGTTCTCAAAACAGCCTGGTACTGGCACAAGAACAGACATATAAACCAATGGAATAGAATAGAGAACCCAGATATACACCCAAACCACTATGCTCAACTAATATTTGACAAAGGAAGCATGAACATACAATGGAGCCAAGATAGCCTCTTCAATAAATGGTGTTGGGAAAATAGGACAGATACATGCAAAAAAATGAAACTGGACCACCAACTTACACCAAATACAAAAATAAACACAAAATGGATACAGGACTTAAACATTAGAAGGGAAACCATAAAATTACTAGAGGAATCCACAGGCAGCACAATCTCAGACATATGCTGAAAGAACTTCTTCACTGATATTGCTCCAAAGGCAATGGAAGCTAAAGAAAAAATAAACAAATTGGACTACATCAAAATAAAAAGCTTTTGCACAGCAAAAGAAACCATCAACAAAACAACAAGAAAGACCACTGTATGGGAGAACATATTTGCAAATGTTATCACTGATAAAGGTTTAATCTCCAACATCTACAGCCAACTTATACAACTTAATAAAAGGAAGATAAACGATCCAATAAAAAATGGGCAACAGGCCTAAATAGAACCTTTTCGAAAGATGACAGAAGGAAGGCCAAGAGACACATGGAAACATGTTCAAAGTCACTAATCATCCGAGAGATGCAAATCAAAACGATAATATGATACCATTTTACACTGGTCAGAATGGCAATCATCAACAAATCAACAAACGACGAGTGTTGGTGAGGTTGCGGAGAAAAAGAACCCTTGTGCACTGTTGGTGGGAATGTAGACTGGTGCAGCCACTGTGGAGAACATTATGGAGTTTCCTCAAAAAACTAAAAATGGATCTCCCATTTGACCCTGTAATCCCACTCTTAGGAATTTATCCTAAGAAATCACAAACACCAATCAGAAAGGATTTATGCACCCCTATGTTCATAGCAGCACAATTTACAATAGCTACAATTTGGAAACAGTCTAGGTGCCCATCAGCAGATGAGTGGATCAGAAAACCCTGGTACATCTACACAATGGAATTCTATGCTGCCATTAAAAAGAAGGAATTCTGATCATTTGCAGCAACCTGGCTGGAACTGGAGAGCCTTATGCTTAGTGAAATAAGCCAGTTAATGAAGGAGAAGCATCACATGATCTCACTCATTTGTGGATAATAAAGAACATTATAAACTGATGAACAAAAGTATAGATACAGAGGCAGTAAAGCATTAAACAGACTGTGAAATTACAGCAGGAAGATTAAGGTTAGGTGAGGTAGATATGAGATCAATCAAAGGACTTGTATGCATGCATATAAGCATAACCAATGAACACAGACACTGGGGGGTTGGGGTATGCCGGGAGGGAGGGGGGGCAAAGGGGAGATATGTATAAAAAATTAATTTAAAACAAATTACTACCTAAGATGTCATATGAATATTCAAAGTTAAGATTATCATAGCTTTCTGACATTCTAAAATGTACTGTCTTAATATTAAATTTTTTTTACCTTAGTACACCATTAAAGATAAGTGAACACAATGAACTATATTTTACGAGTTTTCATAAAATATAAATTTTAATTTCCTATATATGAAAGGATAAACATATTTTATTTTCACTCAGAAAATTACAGTCAATCTCATCATCTTTTCATTTTGATTAGTTATATATATTTTCTTCTAACCTGCTCATTCCAACCAAATTAAAAAAACACTTTCCCAGCAGAAATTCTTTGCTTACAATTCAGGAGAAATCAAATCAACCAGTCTTTCTTAAAACATTTTTTTTAATTATTGAAGATTTCTGAACAATCTACACTAACAAAAGAGAAATATGCAAATTGACCATACCTCCACTATACCCACAATCCACACCCAACAGCCAATCAGGAGTGAGTATGCAAATTAACTCAACCAAGATGGAGGCAACTATGGAGCAGGAGAGAGCAGGAGGCTTGGGTTGCCTTGGCAATGAAGGAAACCAAGCTTCTTGCCCACTCTGGCTAGCCCTGGCCTCCGCTCAAGGCTACAAAATTTCAATTATAGAAGATAAATAAATCCCAGATACTTGCTTCCAGCCTACCTGGCCTCTGCTCAAGGAGGCACTGAAAAAAAAGAAAAAGAAAAAGAAAAAAAGGAGGGGCTGGGAGCTAGGGGATGATCAGACCAGGATGGGATGGCAGTTGTGGGTGATCAGGCTGGCGGGAGGTTGGGGGGTGGCATTTGGGGGTGAGCAGGCTGCCAGCAGAGGAAAGTTGGGGCAAGCAGGCTGGAAGACACAATGGTTAGGGGAAATCAGGCAGGCAGGCAGGCAGGTGAGCAGCTGGAGCCAGCAATCCCAGATTGCGAGAGGGATGTCTGACTGCCAATTTAAGCCTAATCTCTGTAAACCAGCAGTAGGACATCCTTGGAAGGGTCCCAGATTGGAGAGGGTGCAGGCTGGGCTGAGGAACACCATACCCTCACCCCATGCACAAATTTCATCCACCAGGCCTCTAGTATATAAATATTTTTTAAAGTATAAGAATATTTTCCAAGGAAATGAAATGAGACCAAGGCAACTGGACTAATTTCCCCTAGTATCAGTAGTCTGGCAAAGACAGAGGACATATGTTCTCTCTCTGTGTTTTCCATGTCTAACCTTCATGCTTCTATGCTGGAAACCAAACATTGTCTCACTAATAGAAAGATGTGAAGAGGAAACCCGGAAGGCTGGTCAACAACCTTAATGGCTCTTACCACTCACTGTTAGCTGAAGTAGCCTCCACCTCTGTTTGTCATATGTATTTTTATTATTGGAATTTCCTGACTAAAGGCTATTGGTGTATCCCATAGTCTCAATAAAAGGGATAGCAAGGCCAGAGCAGTGTGTAGTCCTCCCACTAGAGGTAGGTTCCCACCTGGCCCCCAATAGTCCCAAATTAAGACTTTTCTAGTCTCTTTTCATTTGTGTGCAGCCTTCTCCAGAACCCGAACCCTGAACAGGAACGCGGGACGTGAAAGGGGTTCCCATACTTCTACTTAAAACTATTCATTCTAATCCTGCTTTCTCTCAGTGTAATTATTTTGATACAGAGCGCTCTTGTATGAAAAACCTCACCAGCACCCCCCACCAAGGACTGCATCACTGACTGTCACCCCTCGCCCACCCCCCCCAATTCCTCTTTTCATTTTTCCCCAACTCCCAACCGTTTTTTCACAGGAAGTTGCTCCACATGACAAATGAACAGAGAGATGTGGGCAGCACCATGCCAGTGGTTGTGATATTCTCTGACCCATGCTCTGCCCCTGCCCAAGCCTGATCCAGGAGAGTGTTTTCTGTGATAGTAATGCCAGGGATGAGCGTCCCTCGCAGGGTATATGCTGCAGGTAGCCAGACAGCCAAGGTCTTTAGTTTACAAGGCATACCTCTGGCTGGGCTCCTAAATGAACCAAATCCTCACGTGTGCCTCTCCATCCGCACTGTTTACCTCTAGTCAAACCAATCTGTCTTGGGGGCAGCTCTCCTTAGAACTCCTCTGGTAAACCAGTTTGTGTAATTAAATCGTGGTATATCAGCTCAGAAGTGTCTGATTCCACCAGCCATACATAGCAACTCAAAAAGAAGAGTGCTTTCAAATACCTAATAAAGCAGATACTATGGTGAAGAACAGACAAACATCTGTTATTTTGAACTCATCATTTGCTAAGTAATGTGCTTCCTGGCATTATTGCTACTTAAACCTGAAGAAAGAATGAATTGTGCATTTTAGTGGGAAGAGCTTGAAACCAGGACATTTTTTACTTGAAAAAGACAGCATCAGTTCATTTAAAAACATTCATTTCCCTCTGTGGGAATTTAGTTACAAAATAACTGACTCTAAGCGCTAACCTTCTCTGCATTATGGTACCATTTAACCTTTGCAATGAAAAGTTTGTGGGGAAAAACTACTTGCTTCCAGGCAGAATGCAGCTGTTAAAGCCCAAGCTGTGGGGTGGGATGCACGGTCCTGGGTCATGATTTTGTCACTTCCTGGATTTGTGAGTTTGGGGAAGTTAATTAACTTCTTTTCCACTCTTTCCTTAGTTCTCTTATTCATAATATGGGGATAATAATGCTTATTTTAGAGAATTCTTGGGAGGGGACATGTAAGATTTTCAAAATGCAAACCAAAGGACCCAGCACATGGTATTATCTTTTTAAATGAGAATATCAAATGTTATTTTTAAAATGATTCTCAACAGTTCAAAGTGATAACATTAGTTTTAAATGATAATATCAACATTTTAAAAATAATTGCTTGGTCCAGTAATAATATTTTCATTCACTTTATATAGGGCAACATGATTTGTTTTTATTATAACTAATATCTTTAAATAAATTTTAAGTTATATTTAAGTAGTCAAATCAATATTATTTAGCCTGTAAGTAGGCTGTAAATATAACTAGAAGGAGAAAAAAATCAGAAACGAAGTACAGTAATGTCATTATTTATATAGAGAGTATAAAATTCTACTAAATCTTCTGAAATGGAATTACTCTCCTATACCAGAGGTTCCTTCTTTGTGTTGGGAGTCACTGCCATTGAAGGCTGGCACCAGTTCCTCTGAGCATACAGCGAGATACACATAAAACAAGGCCTTGGTAACATAATGTTAGGGACAAATATAGCAATATTTAAGTAAATATTCAAGAAAAGAAACCTCTGAGGACAAAAATAAAAATGAATGTTCTATTTTGAACCTTATGTTTGTTCTGTCTATGTTTAGTCATTTTTGGTTGCTACAAAATTTGAAACTGAAAAAAAAAAAGGTAGTTTCTTTTTCAATGTACGAAAAACTGTGGAATCCCCTAGAAAGTAGTGCAATCTCTCTCAAAGATGTTGTTGCTAGGGAAACAGAACACAAACAGAAGATTCCAAAAGCCCTTCCTTTGGCCCAAATCTCAAGGATGATTACAAATTGTGCAGTATGTGATTTGGGAAGGTCATGGTTGTTTGAGGGAGAATTTTTTTCTTTTTATAACTGTTTCAAAAAGTAGCAATGGAAACTGACCTCCAACTTTTTCAAAAGTAGTGTCATGGGAATTGAGATGCAAAAGCCCCCACTGGTTACAAGTCTCAGAGCCAATATTAAATGAAGGTCAACTGTGTGTATGTGTATCTCCTACTGTTGTCAAGGCGGCAAATAACGTCAAGATTTAGCTTTTCCACTCATTCTGAAATGTCTGCATTTGCTTATTGCCATCTCTGACCTTGCTGGAAAAGTCCCAGAGCCAAGGCAAAAAGAGCTACAAGAGTTGTTTTGTAAATTATTATCTCAATTTTACAAATGTGAATTACTTTATAAACAGATTTTTTTTAATTGGCATCATTCATTAGGAACTTTTTTGCAAAAAAAGATATAAGTGAGAATTTGCCAAAAATAAAAATCAGACACAGTTCCATAATGCAGAAATCTTTGCTTTGGTTCTATACTAGGACTGTATTCATTTGCAGTCTTCATGCTTAAAATTTTCCTAAGAGTCACAAAGACAAAAGTTCAAGGTATCCAATAGGCTGAAGTGGCTAGAATAAGCAGGAAGGACATGTCATCTATAAATGTAAAGAAAGTCTAGTTAGCATTTGGGGAAGTTAAGTTTTAATTTAAACAGAAATGAGCTTAAATTTCTACTCAAACTGAACAGGATTTGTTTCTCTTCTATGATACCATATAATAAAAAAAAACCCAGGAGTCTATTTGTCTAAACCAAGAGTTTGCTTACAGACTACTGAATAAATGACTTTTTTAAAATCATAAATAAGGTTACTTTAGAGGCAGATCAGGACAGGTGTTTTACCACTTCTCTCTCTGTGACATTACGTTATCAACCACCAAGCAGGAAGTGACACTATGAAAGCCATTCGTCACCAGCAGAGAAAGGACCAGACAGTATGATTCACAACCCCCCTTGGAATCTTTACAAAGCACAATTCATAAATTCACTTTCACTGCAAACATCATACCTCCAGACTGTGAATGCTTACACTGTGCGGAAGCAAGGCTCAGGGCAGATGAGACATAAAATCCATGTTCTTGCATGGGTCTTATCAACTGGTCTCTGACACCAGCCCTGCCTCAACTTCTATTACTCCCTCTAGCTCAGTATTTCTCAACCCTTGTTAATTTACTACTGCCCTTCTAAGGAGCTTTCTGAGATATTTTTTCCCAAATTCACCCTCATAAAAATTTAATATCTCAGACATACTATATATTTGTTATGTATTACAGAAATCTGTACTCTATACATAAAGTGTGTGATTTTTTTCATACTTCCAAGAACCAGTTGTCACCACCTTAGAGTAAATGCTGAGAATATGTGCGCTAAGGGAAACAGCTGCCAAAGCTTTGGTGTCATCCTAAACCTTAGAAATGACTTCCACTCCGTCCTTTGTCTGGTGGATGATCCTTGTACAGAAACTGCCTGGAGGGCCTCCTGAACTCTCTCATTTCCTCTGTGTTCTACAGCATCATGGATTATGGACTTAAGTCTACACTTGTTTACTTGTCTGTTTCCCTTACTACATGACTAACTCCTGAGGTCAAGGGTACTAGCTCCCTCTCTGCTGGACTAAATTGCATCCCCCACCTAAATTCGTGTACCTCAGAATGTCACTGTGTTTGGACATAGGGATAGTTATAGAGGTGATTAAATCTAAATAAGGCCCCTAGGGTGAATCCTAATCTAATCTGATTGGTGCCCTGATATGAAGAGAAAATCTGGACACAGAAAGAGAAGCAGGATACACACTCACAGAGCAGTAATGGAAGGGTGCAGTGAGAAGGCCATCTGCAAGCCAACTAGAGAGATCTCAGGAGAAACCTGTCCCACTGTCGCCTTCATCTTGGACTTTCAGCCTCCAGAGGTGTGAGAAATACTACCCAACCTTATGTTTATCTACCCAACCTTATGTCTTTTGTTATGGCCTCCTGAGCTAACTAATACATTCTCTATGTTATAAATACCATGCCCAGAACCTGGTAGTGAATCAATATGTGTCCGTTGGTTGGCTGAATGAATGACTGAAAGAAAAACATTTTCAATAAATATCTGCTTACAGACAGTATGTGTAATCACTATAACATTATTAACAATGGTGGAAGGTCTGTCCTTTGCAGATCTCCTTATGGAGCCCAAGTTATTCACCTTCACACCCTTGGGATGACTACCCAGCATTCACATTAAAGGCAAATGGATAATGAAATTGCAAAACTTTTGTCCTCAAAAGGTCAAACTCCTGGAACACCCCTCCCTTCCACTCCTCCCCACCCACCACACCTCCCATCCTACACACATACTCTAAGTCCCAAAGGTAATAAACATTACAAGTTAGAAGGATTTCCCCTGAAAAGATCAGCAATAAACAAAGACTGTTGAAACATCTGAGTGAGGGAAAGAGAACTGGAGGGAAGGTTTAAGAGAAACATTGCTGACCTCACGGATGTTCTTTGCCAGGGCTCTCTCTGGATATATTTTTGTAAAGCCCTTTGATACAGTGCTGCATGTCCCCAGGTAGTCAGGAAAGGGCTGGCTAGGATTCAAACCAAGCCAGCCACAGAGGATCTTGACAAAGTTTTTAAAATGTTTTCCCTGGGCCAATTTTTGAAAACCCTCAAGGCTTGAGAAATCTCATTAATAGCTAAAAAGAAGATAAAACGAAACCAGCCCCCATTCGAGGGGCTGATGTCATCCATCTCCCTAAAGAAAAGGCTACACTTCCCTTTGTGAGAATCCAGGGTGACATCACCTCCTGATCACATGCCACTTAGCCCTCCCTCTGCTATTCCCAGCTGAGGGGCTCTCTTCCTTTGCAAATGTCACTCTTTCTCTCACAAAGCTCCTTGACCTTGTTTGTATGTGGGATTCCATTGCCAAGTGAAAGCAGCAGGCCTCTGGGAGAAAGGAGCAGAGGAAAGAGGGTGTGCACAGCTGGCGGGAGGCCCCTATTCACACAGCTAGCAGAAAGCTCTAGATTGCCTTCAGCCATCGGGGCGGAGGCCCTGGGCTGAATTCAGCCTCTGGACAATACTGTCAACAGTTGAGCCAGGCAGGGCACTGTGGTCATTTCTTTCTTTGCAGGGTGGGACTCCCTTTGAGGGCTGGAATAAAAGCAAGGCAGTGTGCTTTCATCTTGGGTCTACAGCGCCACTTTAGAAATGAGCCCACAAATAAAGCCCAATTGTGGGTCCATTTTCTCAAAGTGAATAGGTTTGCGCAGTCAACAAAGAAACACATTTTGCAAACGGGATTATTTATTAATTGGCACCATGAAGCATGTGGGGTTTCTTCCTCAGCAGCAATGCTCAGAAATGATGTGTCAGGCTGGGTGTCCTGGGCCCCGGCATGAGAACCTGATTCTGAGAGTGAGACTTAGAAAGGTGATGCAGAAACGATCTCTTTCTTACACACACAAACACACATTCAAGAGCACTACTACTGTCACTGTTCTTAAATTGAAATCTCATTTTCTAATTATAAAAGTAACATAGACTTATTATAAAAGTCCAGTTACTTCAAGTCTGTAGCAGTAATTTCATTCTCCAGTTTTAAAGAAGTGTTACTATTACACTTGAAAATCGCGACTAATTTTTACAATTATCTTGCATTTGTGGTTGTTTTTTTGTGTGGGGGGTGTTTTTTTTTTTATTTTATTTCATAGTCTGAGTCCCAAAACATGCCATGTTATTTCAGTCCTTTAATATCCCACTCAAAACTTGATTGTTTGAAATCTGACAGGTTTACATAAAAGAGACCAAGGGGCCCCTCTGCCTGCCATGTGTGACCCTGATGCTCTGGCCCCCACTTAGCTCAGCACAGCTCCCGTTGACTCTGGACTCCAGCCACTCTGGACTGTAGGGTCCCTCACACACTTCACACTCCATTCACGGGGTCTTCCTTCTACTTGAAATATTTTCCTCCTATTTATCTTACCTGCTTACTCTTAGATTTTAGTTCAAAGGGCTCTGACCTCTTGTCAATATCAAATTCTCTTTTGTGGGCTTCCTGGCACTTAGCATTTATATGTATTTGTGTGCTTCTTGCTTTATGGCTACTTCTCCCATCAGTGTAAGCGCTAGGACAGTGGGAACAGGCCTGCTGGTTGCAGCCACACTCTGTCCCCAACTCTTACACAGCACATGGCCTCCATACTTCCTTAACATCTCTGGAAGGAAGGCATGGATAACTGAGAAATCACACTTATGTCTTCAGTTTACCTCCAGTGGGTAGGAAGTGGGGGAATGTCTTTCTTGACCCTGAGCTATTCTGTTGGCCCCTCTTCTCAGACTACCACCTCAGTCAGATGCAGAGTATGGGCTCAGGGTACTTGTGCCACTGCATAACTATCATACACAATAATTTCATTAATTTTTCACTGATCTAGGTCACTAACCATCCCCTTCCAGAAGGTTTTTCCCATGCATAATTTACATATAGTGGGTAACACAAAGTTAATTTTTTTTTCAGTTCTGGTCCAAGCGGGCAAAAATTTTGTTGCATAACTCTAGATCCAAGCTTAGCAAGTTTTCAGCAATTGGGAGAAAGTTTTGAAATAGTAAACAGGAAAAGACAATAGTCAGAGGGTGTCTCTGACTCCTATGAAGACAGATTTCAAATGGAGCTAATAGAAAAAAATCCCCCAACGCTGTCAGCAGAGGAGACAGCCACCTCTAGCATGATGGTAGGAAGAACCCAGTGACACAGTAACTGTTAATAATGACCATCAAATCGTACTCCTCAGGTGGCCGTGGGCTAGCATAGATAGAACAGCCTGGACGGGAGGGGAAGCAGCCCACGGAGGAGAAAGATATGACCAGCAAAGTAACTGCTCCTAAAACTCTCCTTCCAGAATTACTTAAGGAGTTGTTGTTTTTAAGTCAGCAATAGTCAAGATCCCACTGCAGAACAATTGAATCTTCCCTCTGGAAACTGGAACCCAGGCACGGAACTCTTTAGAAACTACCTGGAAAATCCAGGGTGTGGGGCTAAGAACCACTCTGTTAACATTTCTTAATCCCCATCTTCTGACACAGGTGAAAGCCTTCACCTCTTTGGATCTCTTAAGGAGTAAGGTTCTTTTTCTTACAGGGGTCCCCACTCTTATCCTATTAACATAGAAAAATTGAAGATATTATTCTGCTGCTATTACAGTGAGTCCAGGAAGCAGCCCAAAGTTTCCTCTAGACTCAATGAATGCTATCTTTCTATCACTTTATTTCTACAGCCTTAACATCTGCTCTCCCCTGCTCCTCAGCGTGTGGTCTACAGAGTAGCACCACAGACATTACCTGGGACCTTTTTATAAATGAGGGTTTTATGGGCCTTACCTCAGTGCCACCCCTACCCCAGTCCTGCATTAGAGCAAGTGATTCATGTTACTGTATATAAAAGCCTAAGAATTGCTGTCTGGAAAATAACACTTGTTCCTGAAGATCTGGGTCATTTCCCAAGATTTTCATTTCTTCTAGGTCTTTTCACACTGTCTCCAGTTTCCTTAGAATCACACCATTTCTAAGTCACAGAATACTAGAGACAAACTGCATTATAGAGATGAATCAATCCAGTCTCTTCATTTAATAGATCCACAAACTGGCATTCCAAGGTTAAATTTATCTACTTGGTGAAGAGGATGGTCAAGAACTTCTACAAGCTTCTTAATTATTAAAGTTCATTTACTTCGGGAATTCATAGTCTGTATTTCAAGCTATAAGTGGCTCTGTGGATAACCACTGGATAGTTTTAAACACTGAAAATCTCATTCTTATTTTTTAACAGAAATATACTCAGTCTCCAGTTCATAATCTCAGAATGTCTAATACTCTTAAATATATAACAGGGCTATTCAGTTATATATAGCATGAGATTCTTATAATAAATGCACTATGATGTTAACAACCCTCAAGGGTTAACCATGACACACATTCAGGCCCTCACCATGGGTTCACCCAAGGTTTTCACAGTGAGGCCATAGCTTAGATGTCTGTGTGTGGCTCCTATATCACTGCAACTCCTTTTGTCTTTCAAATTGATTGAAACAGACCAGTGAGTCCTGAACGGTGGTTGAGAACTGCTACTATAATTTTCACAAGGACTGTAATTTTCAAGTCTGGATCCCTCTAGGAGAGTGGTTCTCAAACATTAATCACCAGGGAGACAGACCAGTTAAGAGAGATTATTGGGCCTCCTGTTTGTGATTTTGAAAGTCTTGGGATGGACCCTGAGAATTTGCATTTCTAACAAGTTCCAGGTGACTCTGGTGCTGCTTTTGGGAGTAGGTTTAGCGAATCACTCCCTTTAGACTGGCCCACATGAGGTCAGTCTAGAAGTTTCAGAATTACTGTTAAAAATGAATTTTCAGTTGGTGGACATAGGGTGCAATATACAGGTCTTGTATCATAGAAACTCACATCTGAAACCTATATGTTCATGTTGATCAATGTCACCCTAATCAATTTAATAAATAAATATTTTTAAAATGAATTTTCATTTTCAGAAAAATGAAAAATTTTTTAAATTATTTATTTTTTTTGAGAGAATGGGGGAGGAAAACATCGATTTGTTGTTCCAATTATTTATGCATTCTTTGGGTGATTCTTGTATGTGGCCCTGACTGAATCGAACCCAGAACCTTGGTATATGTGACAATGCTCTAACCATCTGAGCGACCCTACATGCTTTCTGAACCACCTGTTTGTTGATGGGCTCTGACGTGGCCCTACCTATGTGGCAGGTACAACACACATCCCTGACTTGGGGCATTAGTTCTCCCCCTGCTTCCCTGGCAGTGCAATCCTTGCTCCTCCCATTCTCTCTCTGATTGACTCTCTTTTTTCCTTCTATCCCATCATTCTTTCTCTTGTTATGTCAGAGTAAGCCTTAAATCTCATTCTATTCCACTCTCCCTAAGAGGCCCCTATCCTACCTCGAAATTTCCTTGCTACACCCACGTACAGGTCTTCACTCTTAAAAACTTCATTCTGCTGCTTTCTTCCTCTTAAGCAACATATCACTGCACCTTCCTAAGCAGTTATCCAAATCCTGTCCACTTTGATATCACTTCCTCTCTTAGCTCTTACAGGCATTAACTCCCCAAGAGCTAACAATGACTGAGTAAAATTTTCTAAGGCCCAGCACAAGATTACCACTCAGTTTAATTAGTGTTGATGGTATTGTTTCCAAATAGACTTGGAAGGGGGCCAATTCTTGTCAAATAGCAACTATGAACTATGACTGAGATCAGTCTTGGGCTTACCGTGCATGAACCACTGCATCTGGAATCCTTTCTCATTGCTACCAACCCCATCGGTGTGGAACAGCACTTGAAGAACGGAGCCTGTGGTACTACCTGGAGGTGGCATATCTGCTCCACAATAGCGTCCTATCCTCCGTGAGCCATCATAGAGCTGAAATCAAAGGGAAATCTCCCGATGTAAAAAAGCTGCACATTGTTTTGTCAGATGGAAAAAATAAAGTCTACTCATATAGCAAAATCTGTTCCTTGGTTCAAAAGTTAAGGTTAAATCTTCTTAGGTGGATTTAAATATTGTTTAATGGTATGTCAGCCTAGAAAATTCCCTCCAAAGTGTAATTCATACACAGAATAAGGAAATAGTAGGCTGAATGAGAAGCTCAATATATTTAATTCTGAGATATAAATTTTTAAATACGTACTAACTATAAAAAATCAGACATTTGAGAAAGCTATGAAAATGAAAAAGAAAAAAATTAATCACATTGAAGATAATCACTGTTGATATTTTGTAAATACCATAAGTTTAGCTTGCCAACATTTTTTTCATTTGTATGTGTGTATATACATATGTGTGTAAGTGTATATGTATGTATAATTTGGGCTACCATGTCACTGTGTTCCCTGTTTTATCCTAAGCATCTCATTATATAATCCACGTAAATGTTTTTAATGGTAGCATAAGGTATTATTTACATTATAATTCTGCTGTTGTTCAATTAGGATATTTCCAATATTTTTGCCAAAATATTTGCCTAATATTTAAATTTTTCCCCAGGAAAGATTCCTATAAGGGAAATGAATCAAAAAGTATAATCTTTCTTGGCTCTTCATGTATATTATTTAATTTCTTACTAGTTTAAAGCAATGTACCCTCCCATTAGCAGTTTACAGAAATGCTTTATGTGGTAGAACTTTGACAACTGTGGCTATTATTTTTAAAACTGGTGCTAACAGTGAAAATTTGTGTATATTTTTATAATTGTCTTAATTTGTGTTATTTTGAGGTTGAATTTTTTTTTTCATGTTTATTGCTCATTTGTATTCTTCTCTTGGAACTTTTTTGCTAAGGCCCATTTTCCCACTGAGGTATTTATATAACCTATTGTGCACCCATTACCTACCTCATTTAATAATTTCATCAGGTATACCTTTAAACTAAAAATAAATAAACCTCTGTGCCATATTTCTCCAAAAGTACTGTCTTCCTCATGGTTTGTCAGATGGAAAACGTAAAGGCCATTATATTTTCTTTTGACACCCTTCTGTTCACTTAAACATGTTGTTCCAGTTATCCTTTGAATGGCAACAAAACGAAAGGTACTGATCATGGACTTCCTTCATTATTATCTTGGAGATTACATGTATGTAAGAGTATGTGAGACCATATATATTTGCATATGTCTGGAAGGAAAATGTATAATCTGGATTCAACAAATTCCAAATTGACCAAATTATTTTTATTTACTAAAATGTTACGATATAAAACTAACTGCAGAGTTAGATACAGATTAGGGTCTTACAGTTCTAAATTCCAGCTCCATTTAGGCAGGAAAGGGTCTGGATCTGTTCAAGGTCATGTGAATCTCAGGTTCATAAATCTTGGTTTGTCTCATTCTGAGTTCTCAAAAATGGCTGTTCAATAGATATACATGCTTACAAGATTTGCAGAGATTTAAAAAGAAGCTCAGAAATCCATTATATCACTCAATGTAAACCTAAGCATTTGAAGTGAAGGAATAAAGATAAAATTTATTTTTCAAGCTTATCAATTTACTTTCCTTCTTATCTTTTTAATATTGCTGCTTCAAATGTGTATATTTATTATCAAGTGTCTAATATTCTAGATATTTGATGGAAGTCATAATGAAGGAAGCAAAATTAAGAAAAAGAATAAAGCAACAAACTAGTAAAAGAACAGGTAACCACAATCAAAGCTCTGGCCACAGCCCTCAGGTCCCACTCCAATGCAGGAGGTGGCGGTGGAAGTGGGCAGGAGGTCCATGTTGCAATCTGTTTACTGCTAAAGTACTGCTTCACTGTAGGGTATTTATCTCAGCTCCACTCTTTTTAAGTTCAGCTTATGAATCTCAATCAAAGCGAATTAACTCAGAAATAAACATACTGTTCCCAAGCAGAGGCAGAATAAGCAAGAAAACACTCTACTGTTTTCCATTCCAAAAGGCTCATTCTTAACTTTGTATTCCAATGACCAAACCTTTAATTATTTCATTTCCATCCAATAAAACATAGGTAAGATTTCTCTAAAACCATATTGCTCTAAGCTTGGTGGATCTTCTGAAACACTAGCCAGTGACATTCAGAGGAACGATATTTTGGATTCTATTCAAGATCCTAAGCAGTATAATAGTTTTGTCTCCCAGTTCAGCAAGTTTAAAAAATCTGACATTTTCATATGATTTTGACGGGATTTTTTTTTCTTCTTTTCAGATAGGATTACTTCATTGAAGGAGAGTCCCCGAATCCCAGTCATTTTTAAATAACATCTTGCGGGATGGATGGAGTCAGGGGTAAAGGCAGTGGGTTTGGGGGGAGCACTGATGAAGGATGATTAGTTTCTTTTTGCTTTTGGAATGGAGAGAATGGTATATTAAAATAAATATCAAATAGACATTGATGATAATGCTTAAACATAACGTCAAATAAATTAATAAGTTAATTAGGACAAAATAATACTTCTATACAAAAAATAATCTCATATCCCCAATTTTATGTCCTTCTGAAGTTTGCACTTAATTAAATCAGGTTTTTTGTTTGCATTCACATAGATGGCTAACGTCACCTCTGCAATTCCTTCCTGGGTAAATTTACCACACAAAACAGGAACAGTCATTTTTCAGAGTATACAAATACTGGTTACCATGGCAACCCCTTGGAGCCCTCTGATTTTGTTTACAGAGCAAAATGTTAACCACAGGACATTCCAGCTGTGACTCATTGCAACTACTGGCAAGCATTGGTCCTGCTAAGAGTATGATTTTCCCTCTTTTGGAAAGCCTAAAGATCAATTAGGTCTGAACAAATATTTGAGGTTGGAATTAAATACATATAAAGGCAACCAATAGAAATTAGGAAGAGAAAGAATGAGATTCTCACGTTGAAAGAGATTCTCACTTCTAATTTGTATAACTGTGTTTCCTGGTGTGTGTTTTTTAAATACCTGAAATGATGTTTATATTTTCAAATTAGCCATTAAATGTGTCTTCAAATGTGAATATGTGTCTACACAAAACCTCTTTTGTAGAATGTCTTCAAATATTCTCTTAAGGAGACTATTCACTTAGGATTTTTGTGGTTTGGATCCTTCTCCTACTATAAAATATCTCATCCACTCTTAGGACATTCAAAGAGGAAGGAAATATCTTGCTTAGCCACATTTACCAATTTCTATCTACTTCCTTTGATAATTTGACACATGCATAGGCTATCAGAACATTAGTGACTTCAGACTCCAGTTGCAATATAAAATGACTTGTAGATTCCTACTAAATATTAAATTGGAAAATATGAAAGCAAAAATGCATCACTGTCAGAAAAGTTATCTAACAATTTTTATAAGATGAAGGGTTTTATAGAAACTTTAGGAGTTATTGGAATTCAAGTCTGGAGGAACTCAGTCAGCTAATGTGCACCTCAGCCTACTCCCTCAGTGGAATCAAGTTCATGAACTGTAAGGACTCTCAGAACAGGGTGTGCTTTCTAAGTGTCTCTTGCTGCTAAATTATTAGTGTATGTATGACTGGAAAGAATAAAATTATAACTAATTATCTCATATGTATAATATTGGGATGTATGTAAGCTGACTTCTAAACACATTTTAGAAACACAGTAACAACTAAAACTCAGTATTTTCTATTTTAGATTGGAATCTAATTCATACTTTTAAAAATTATTGTTTTTCTTATTTACTTGAAATTTTTCTGAAAGGACATTTCTTTTTTAGAGTAGGGTACTAATTTTAAGAATTAAATAAATATAGTAAATAGTTAAATTAAACCAAAAGTTTCTTTGGGATACTGTCATTAAAATATGGAGACACTTCTGGGAAACAAATTTTGATCTATTTTCTATTATAAATCTTTAAAAATTCCAAAAAGTTTATCCTTCAGAGTTTAATATGTAATTGAAATAACTTATCTGGAAAAGTTCTAGGTGTAATAGAGAATCCCTTACTAATTGTAGAAAACAAAAATTTTAGTCAATGTAAGAAAAATAGTTAAATTTTTGAGGAATATCTAATGAATTCATAGAGTGGTGGGTTAATAGAAGATTAGAATTCATTTGGAAGCAGGAAAGAAATTGCACTGTAGGAACACAGTAGGATATATTCAAATACGGTCAGTCTCAGGGTCTGTCTAGGTTCACAGTCCAGCCAAGCTCTAAAATATGCTGAGAATATCATATTGCAAAAATTATTTAGTCTTTTTAATTAAAAGTATTCTTATAAATTTGGCGTCATGATGGTTCTTATCTCATAAGGTTGTTTTAAATAGCAAGTGAGACAAATCATGTACTAGTTTAAGTGTGAGGCCTGGCATATGGAATATGCTCAAAATATTATTCTAACTCTTGGTCAGAGGCAAAGGGAACCAACATTTTTTCCCAAAGAAACTATTTCAGAAATAGCTTTGAGAGAGAAAAAAACAAAATATGGTGGCTAGAGAGAACTTGAGCTGACTTATGCACAACATTTCACAGAAATCATCCCTGACCGACCAAACAGGGAGGCAACAAATCAATGAATCACCTTCAAGGAGGTAGAGAGCCATGACTTACCATGTGTTACTAAGACAACCTAGTAGTGTGCGGAGACTGAGCCCTTTCCCGATATGGGTGGTGCACAGCCCTACACAAATCATACTGTGGAGGAAAATGAACACGTGGTATTCAGGGAGGAAGCAGATGGGGGATCCTGGCAGGAGATGGTGATGAAGGGAACGTTAGGAAGTCTGTCAGCAGGTGGAGAGGGGAGAGACAACTGTAAGGAAAATGGCTCTACATGTGTTTTTCCCTGTTGCAGCCTCCTCTGCCCTTTCTGTCAGGCCAGCCTCCAATTCTCCTTGCTTAGCCTCTGGAGCTCCAAAGGGGTGGAGATTGGTGAACTTTTGGAGCATTTCTGCAGATTTCTCCACCCTGAAAAACAACTGTAACAGGATCCACGGGATCCTTCTTAGAGTAGTTGTTAAGAATGTTGCTGCCGAAGTTTATTCACAAATCTCCTGGATAAACTTGGAACTTTTGGAGTTAACATTAAATGTGAAGGGCTTTGAGCTGGCCCTGAAACAACAGTAGGAATTGTCCAACAAGCATCACAGAGTGAGGTAAAAGGCTCCCAGGTGGGTGAGAAAAGCTCAGGGATGAAAATTAATAAAACTGTGGAGCATAAATTACACGGACATTGAGAAGAGAGCAAATACACAGAGCATGGTGGCCTCTAGGTGGCTCTGGGATGGCCCCGGGAGGCGAAGTCTCCTCTGTTATGCAGTAGGTACTTGGACAGGCATGAGCAGAGAAAGCATGACAAGCCTGTGGCAGAAAGTCCTGGGTGCCTAGCAACAAAAAAACTGAGAAAACAAGGACCTCATCCCCAGGGTGACCTTTCCTCCCCTTGCATAAGGCTGGACATGCACTTTAGATCTCCTGACCTTTCATATCGCTGGTCATGCAGTTCAGACCCTCCCCTAGCTATTCCTCCCATGGCATGTTGCTGGTCACACAGTAGGGCCATTTAGAGGAGGAACAAGGGGCTCGAAGAATAGCTTCATACAACTCCCATGCAATCTCTTGCACAACCAGTCCCTTAAGCACTAAACCCTCGGACAATGAGATTCTGACCGGCATCAAATGATCTTGGAAGCAGAGCCTTCAGTCTGTTGCCCACAGAGACAGAGTTTTGGTCAAACTAGAGATAATATTGAGGCCTCAGTTGTGTTTCAGCTCCAGGCCCAGAAAAGCAGCAGGGCCAGGCTGGGCAATGCCATGGCTGACATCAGGGCCAGCTATGATGACTAATGATCCCTGCCTTGGCACCAACCAATCAGTGGAGACCCGTACCTTGAGGGGACACACCTGGAAAGCTGAAAAATATTCTACTGAGATCCTCCCCCTGAGACCTCCCCTAAATCCCCACCATGAAGTCAAAGAACCCAAAGCACATTCTTGCTCTCTAGAGCACTCCCCTCAAATCTTCTCCAGTGTGCTTTTCTTTCTTTCTCCTAAGTTCCAACGGCTCTTCTTTTGCCTCTGTAACTTGTTTCCTGAGCCCGTACCCAGCTGGTTCACTTTTCCTTTCACTGTGACATTCTAAATAAACTTTTACTATGATTTGAGTTGCTTGGCTCTGAATTCTTCTCTTACTGGTAGCTGAACTCAGGAACCAAGGTTGCTGAACCAAGGCCTAATTGCTGGTAACACCCAGTGCCATTTCATTACCAACAATTAGACAGGTGGTCCCACACAGAGAACTCTGATGTACAGGCACACATCTTCCCCAAGGCACAAAAAAAAGCCTTGCAGCCATGTGCTGATAGGGTGGGGCAGGAAATGTGAAATACCATTCTAAAATTAAAGAATTACTCACAGTGCTGGGCATCGCATGACAACATGAAACCCATGGAGAGACCACATTACTTTGTGTCCCTCAACATTAGAGGTCTGTCACAAATAGACCATATAGTCTCCTTTCTAGGCAGAGGTTGGTTGTTGTCTGCTCTTAGTAGTGAATTTGCATTTTTATTTCTGCTCTCTTTCTATTGTTCATTTTGGAAGCCACCAAGACTGGTTTGGTTCTTTTTTTTTTTTTTATCATTGTCTCATCATGACTGTGTGCAAAGATTTAACTACAAAGGTCTTTGTGGCAGCATTGTTTATAACAGTAGGTATTTATTTAAAAAGACTCTAAATGCTCTATGACAAGAATTGATAGCTGCATTATGATCCTAGAAGATGCAGTGTTGTAAATGATGTTGTATATTAAATGACATGGAGAAATATTCACAAACTCTTGTTTCATGGGAAAAAGTGATAGGGGGATGAGTATGTACAGGATGATCCCCTTAGAACAGTGGTTCTCAACCTTTCTAATGCCGCGACCCTTTAATACAGTTCCTCATGTTGTGGTGACCCCCAACCATACTTCATAACTGTAATTTTGCTATTGTTATGAATTATAATGTAAATACCTGTGTTTTCCGATGGTGTTAGGTGACCCCTATGAAAGTGTCGTTCGACCCCCAAAGGGGTCGCGACCCACAGGTTGAGAACCACTGCCTTAGAATATTAACATAAAGTAAATACATAGGGAGAGGTTACGGCCAAATATTATCAACAGTGATGTAATTCAGGTTATGTTTATTTTATCTAGGCTTTTCTATATTTTCCAAATTTTCTGCAATGACAATATGTGGATTCTGGTGTGATCAGATAAGCCTACTTTTGAAGCATTATCTTTGGGGACCAATTAACATAGCAATGTCGATATGCACTGGTAATGTTTTTCCAACCTCAAAATTTCATACCCTTTTAGGTTCTCAGAACGCAACTGGTCTAGTAAAAATATTATTCTGTCTATCTCCATAGTTTTTTAGATGTATCTCAAGATTATGCATGAAAATGAGTCCATTAAAATGTTATTATATAAGGTAATCTCCCCCAACATTAATTTAAAACTGTATTTTGTCCCTAATGCTTCCTTTATTATAGTAACTAAGTTTTATTATTAATTAGACTAATTCTTTAAGAACACTGCTTGAGATGTTCACGGACTAAAGACTTCTTACAAACATAAGTTGTGATAGTCACTGATAGAACACTAGATGCCTAATTCCCTCCCTGGTGGTGAGGGAAATGCTTTGAAAGCCAGGAACACTCTGTGGTGTGTACATAAACATTTAATTCCATGAACCACAGCCTTCCCTCTGCCAGCTGGATCACTACAGTGAAGTACTAAACATTTAAAAGAATTATTCTGCCTCCTAAAAGCCTCACCATCTGCTACAGATGGACTCAGAAACAGGGAAGGTGAAATCACAGATCTCAGAGCCAGAGACCCTAGCGACGTGCCATGCAGACTCATCCCCATTGGGGACAGTGGGAAAGAAAGCCTGTTAAACAGTAAATGTAAGAACTAAAAAGTAGAGTTGACATTAAAAAAAAAATACTTCTGAAATATTACAATAGGAAATCTTTACTATTTTAAAACATAGAAAATCAATATAATTAACTAAAACACAAGGATTTCCTAACTTTAAAATTTAGAATTCTGATCGCTGTGCACCTGTTAGATGGTGGTCTCCACTACTTGGCTCCCCGTGGCCTTGTTGAGCAGACCTAGGCTAGGAAAGGAATGTAGAGAGAGCAATTTGAGCTTGGAGCATCTAATGTAATGTTAGTGTTTCCGGGTTGTGTGGAAAGTATCAATAGATCTCATTATTACTCATCCGGATTCTGTATTCATGTTTGAGAGAATAGTGAGGAGGAAACACACAGACTTTCTTTGGAATCTGAGAGCAAAGACTCTCTTTGGAAGGCTGGTGGGTTTGCCTCATTAACTGCAGTTAATTAAAGCAATTGGCATGAAGATCCTTTATTGTGAGGGATGGTCAGGAAAGATTAGCATTTCCTTTTGAGAAAAGGGATTGTAATCACACTGATAAATGACTCATTTTAACTTTTTATAATTAAATAACATATTACTTGGGCACCTTTAGCATTTTTAATTTCTTATAAAATGCTTCTGGTTACATTTAGTGACACTACAACATAATTGGCTTAATTAACCAATAGATACACTTCATTCTAAACTTTTGAATCCAGATCATGCTTTTGCAGTGCTAGACTCATCTGGTATAGAGACATAAACTGAGTTGTTTGGAATACCTTTGTCACTTTTATGCATGTGTTTGAATAGCAGTTGTACACAGAATTGAAATAACTTATCTCTGAATTCTAAGCCAAATGCCAGGCCTCTTAGAAGAGAACTTTCTGTGAAAGACATTTCCAGGAAGCATGACTCATCTGCTCAGGAAGTGTCTATGGAGGTGCCATAATGATGAAAGTCTGTGCAGACCTATAAATCTCAGCTGCTTCTCTGCCTTTCTCCAGCTGGCAAAGAGGACTAGACCACACTTCTGAGGTTCAGACAGAGAATCCTGCAGCTTCTGTAGTAAGCTAAAAGGAGGACAGAACCCTACTTTCAGCACATAAGGCCAGTCTGTGCTCATCACAATTGGGAAGCTGCCTGGGAATTAGCTCTTCATTTATGCAAAATGTTTTAGATGAACAAAATTAACACATGAAATTGTGTAGGTTGAAGTAATAAAAAACAATATTTATTTAATAAATATTTATTCGCTGAGTATTGTTATAAGCCATTCATTATTTTTAATCTTAATTGTTAAAAATATTACACGTCCTGTTTTGCCCCCATTAATCCCTTCTAGCTCACCCCAGCTACCCATCTGAGACCTTGACCACCCAGTTGTCCCTATCCATGGGTTATGCATATATATGCATAAAACTTCTTTGGTCTATGTCTTCCCACCCACATACTCACTCCTGCTGTCACTCTGAGATTCAACAATCTATATCACACTTCTATGTCTCTGGATCGGTTTTATTCATCAGTTTATTTGTTCATTAGGTTCCACATATAAGATCATGTGATACTTGTCTTCCTCTGACTGACTTATTTTGCTTAGCATAATGCTCCCCAGGTCCCTCCATGCTGCCTCAAAGGGTAAGAGATCCTTCTTTGTTACTGCTGCAGAGTATTCCATGGTGTAAATGTACCACAACTTTTTTATCAACTCATCTACTGATGGGGACTTGGACTGTTTCCAGATCTTAGCTATTATTAGTTGTGCTGTTACAAACATAGGGGTGCATAAATTCTTTCTAATTGGCATTTTGGTTTCTTAGAATATATTCGTAGAAGTGGGATCACTGAGTCAAATGGCAGTTTCATATTTAATTTTTTGAGGAAATTCCATACTGTTTCCCACAGTGGCTGCATTCCCACCAGCAGTTCCCTTTTCTCTACAACCTTGCCACCACTTGTCACCTGTTGATCTGTTGGTGGTAGCCATTCTTACAGGTGTGAGATGATAGCTCACTGTCATTTTAATTTGCATCACTCTGATGATCAGTGACTTAGAGCATTTTTTCATATGTCTCTTGATATGTCCACTTTGGAGAAGTATATATTTAGGGCCTTTGCCCATTTTTTAATTGGGTTGTTTGTCTTTCTTTTGTTAAGTTGTATGAGTTCCTTATATATTTTGGATACTAACCCTTTATCAAGTGCATCATTGTTGATGGTTTCTTTTGCTGTGGAGATTTTTTTTTAATGCAGTCCCATTTGATTATTTTCTCCTTAGTTTCCCTTGCCCAAGGAGCTATATACCCAAATAATATATCTGAGATTTTCTGTCTATGGTTTCTTCTAGATTTTTTTATGGTTTGATAATTTGCATTTAAGTCTTTCACCCATTTTGAGTTTATTTTTTTATATGGTGTAAGTTAATGGCCCAGTTTCTTTGTTTCTTTTTTTCTTTTTTTTTTGCATGTATCGCTCCAATTTTCCCATCACCATTTATTGAAGCGATTCTCTTGATTTCAATACTCTTGCCTCCTTTGTCAAATATTAATTGAGTGCAATGGCTTGGGTAAATTTTTGGGTTATCTGTTTTGTTCCAATAACCCACATGCTTGTTCTTGGGCCAGTGACAGGCTCTTTTGAGCACAGTGGCTTTGTAATATAGCTTGATATCTGGTATTATGATCCTTCCAACTTTGTTCTTTTTTTTTCAAGATTGCTGTAGCTATTCCTAATCAGAGTCTTTTATGGTTCCATATAAATATTCAGAGCATTTGTTCTAGGTCTATGAAATATGCCAATGGTATTTTAATAGGGATGAATTGAATCTATAAATTGCTTTGAGTAGTATGGAGATTTTAATTATGTTAATTTTACTAATCCATAAACACAATATATTCTTCCACTTATTTATACTTTTTCTACTTCCTTTTTCAAAATCCCATAGTTCTCCAAGTACCAATCTTTTACCTCCTTGGTGAAGTTTATTCCTAAGTATCTTAATTTATTTTTTGTTGCAATGGTAAATTGTGTTATTTTTCTAATTCTTCTTTCTGGGAATTAATTATTGGTATATAAAAATGCCACTGATTTCTAGGTGTGAATTTTGTATTTTGCCATATTGCCAATTCATTTATTAAATTTAGTAGTTTATTGGTGGAGTCTTTAGGCTTTTGCTTATAAAATATCATGTCATCTGCAAATAATGACAGTTTTACTTCCTCCTTTACAATTTGGATTCCTTTTATCTTTTCTTCTTGTCTTCTTGCTGAGGCTAAGAGTTCTAATACTATTCTATATAATAAAGGACTAATATGCTAAGTGTCTAATCGTCTGGTCAGCTGCTCAACCAATCAAAGTGTAATATTCTAATGATATGCTAAGGATGCTCAACCGCTTGATATGATGCACACTGACCACCAGAGAGAAGAGAGTTGACCAGTTGATCAGTCACTGTGACATGCACTGACCACCAGGGGGCAGATGCTCTGACTGGTAGGTTAGCTTACTGCTAGAGTCTGGCCAATTGGGACTGAGCAAGATGGACCAGATGTGCTCTAGAGTCTCCACCCCCCCACCCCCCGCTGGCTAACCTCCAGTGTCCATCCCCAGCCCCAATCATGCACCAGTGGGGTCTCCCGGCCTGGCCTGCACTCTCTTACAATCTGAGACCCCTAAGGGGATGTGAGAGAGCCAGTTTCAGCTCAATCTCGCAAGCCAGGCCAAAGGATTCCACTGATGCACAAATTCGTGGACCAGATTTCTAGTGTTGAGTAATAGTGGTGAAAGGGGACATCCCTCTCTTGTTCCCATTCTTAAGGGAAATAATTTTAGTTTATGTCCATTTAGTATGATGTTGGCTGTAGGTTTGTCATATATGGCCTTTATTATGTTGAAATTTGACTCCTCTTTTCCTACTTTGCTGAGAGCTTTTATCAAAAAAGGGTGCTGGGAGAAACTAAGATGGCAGCATAAGTAACACCTAAACTGCTGCCTTGCACAACAATTTCAAAACTACCACTAAAAGACAGAACAGGCATCATCCAGAACCACAGGGAAGCTGGCTGAGTGGAAATTCTACAACTAGAAGAAAAGAGAGGGGCCCACAGAGACTCAGAGGAGCTGCAAAAAGCTGAGGTTCGCAGACACACGCATGGACAGGCTGTGGAGTGCCTAGCTGGTTTCCACTAGAGGGAGGGAGATGAAAACCTGTCTGCACTGAACCCCAGATCCGACTGCATTAAACCCCAGTTCCAGGCGAGACTCATACGGGGGTAGTCTGGACTGCCATGAAAAGGAAGGAGTGCACAGAAACTTAGGGGAGCCACAAAAAGGCAGAGGTCTGGAGGCATGCATACCATTGCGTGCAGAGAGGATGGACTGCTGATTGTACCGTTGGCTTTCTCTAGTGGGAGGGAGACAGAACCTCCCAACTGCACTGAAATCCACTTCTGACTGCACTGAACCCCACCTTTGGGCAAGATCCTGGGGACCCAGACTCATACGGGTCCTCAAAGCATACAGAAACTCAGGGGAGTTGTGAAAGTCAGAGGTCTGGAGGCACGGACACGTGAGCACAGAGAGGGCTGCAGCGATTACCAAGGGAACTGAGACCCAGGAGACACGTAGGGCAGAGCTGACAGGAATCCAAGGCTGTTTGCTCTGCCCTGAGATTCCACCCCATCCAAGCTGCACAGAGAGGCTTTTGCAATTTTGCAAGTCTTGTATCATAAGGCTGACTCCAGCACAGAAGTTCTCCTGGTATAGACACAGCTGATCCTCACAACCAATTGGCTTGGAGGTCAATTCCCCTCAGTGATACCAACTACAATCAAGACTTAACTACAACAAGGCTGTACACACAGTCCACAAAGGAGTGCACCAAAAGAGTCCACCTCAGCTAACTGGGGAGGTGAAGCTACTGGGCCATATAGGACACCCAGCACACAAAGCTACTTTATCAACTCAAGAAGCAGTGAAAATGTGGAAACAAAGGAACAGATCACAAACAAAAGAAATGGAGGAAAACAAAATGACTGGATATAGAGTTCAAAACCACAGTTATAAGGGTTTTCAAGAATTTCCTAGAAAAGATGAATAAATTTAGCAATACCTTAGAAGAGATGAAAAAGGACCAACTAGAAATTAAACATACACTGACTAAAATAAAAAATATTATACAGAAACCTAACAGCAGACTAGAGGAACACAAGAATCAAGTCAAAGATTTGAAATACAAAGAAGCAAAAAACACTGGAAAAGAAAAAAGAAAAAAGAATACCAAAATGTGAAGATAGTGTAAGGGACCTCTGGGACAACTTCAAGCGTACCAACATCAGAATTATGGGGGTGCCAGAAGAAGAGAGAAAGCAAGATACTGAAAACTTATTTGAAGAACTAATGACTGAAAACTTCCCACACCTGCTGAAAGAAATAGACTTACAAGTCCAGGAAGCACACAGAACCCCAAACAAAAGGAATCTAAAGAGGACCACTGCAAGGCACTTCATTAAAATGCCAAGAGCAAAAGAGAGAGTATTAAAAGCAGCAAGAGAAAAACAGTTAATTACCTATAAGGGAGCACCCATACAATTATCAGCTGATTTCTCAACAGAAACTATGCGGGCCAGACAGGAGTAGCAAGAAATATTCAAAGTGTTGAATAGCAAGAACCTATAATCAAGATTATTCTATCCAGCAAAGCTATCATTCAGAATTGAAGGGCAGATAAAGACCTTCACAGATAAGAAAAAGCTAAAGGAGTTCATCAACACAAACCAGTATTATATGAAATGCTGAAAGGTACTCTTTAAGAAGAGGAAGAAGAAGAAAAAGGTAAAAAATTATAAACAACAAATACTAATCTATCAACAAGTGATTCTAAAAATCAAGTGATTAAAAAATTCTAATGAACAAAATAAACTGGTGAATATAATAGAATTAGGAGCATAAAAAGGGAGTGGACTGACAATTCTCAGGAGAAAAAGTGTGAGGGGAGTGCAGGGAGAGACTGGACAAAAATCATACACCGATGGATGAAGACAATGCAGGGGGAGGTAAGGGCAGAGGGAGGGGGGATCCAGGTGAAGGGGAGGTATGGGGGAGAGGGGGAGAAGAGGAAAAAATGTAATAATCTGAACAATAAAGATGTATTCAATAATAAAATAAAAATAATAAATGAATGAATGAATGAATGGTGCCGGCCCTAGCTAGTTTGGCTCAATGGTAGAGCATCATCCTGCAGATTAAAAAGTCCCAAGTTTTATTCTGCTCAAGGGCGTGTACCTTGGCTGTGGGCACATCCCAAGTAGGAGGTATGTAGGAAGCAGCTGATCAATGTTTCTCATCGATGTTTCTAACTCTATTCTTCTCCCTTCTTCTCTGTAAAAAAATCAATTAAATATATAAATATATATATATTTATATATATATATATATATATATATATATATATATATAAAGGGTGCTGGATTTTGTTGAATGCCTTTTCTGCATCTATTGATTTGGGTGACTTTTATTTTTCAATTTGTTTATGTGATATATGACATTTATTAATATGTGAATATTGGACCAGTCTTGCATCCCTAAAGTAAATCCCACTTGGTCATGGTGTATGATCTTTTTAAAATATTGCTGGATATAGTACTCTTGGTTTCAAAGATCCTTGCTTTTTATTACCTTGAATACTTCATGCCATCCCCTTCTAGTTTACAGAGTTTCTGATGAAAGATCAGTTGACAGCCTTATGGGAGCTCCTTTGTAAGTAACATATTGCTTTTCTCTTATTGCCTTTAATATTATCTCTTTGTCTTTAATTTTTGGCATTTTAATTATGATGTGTCTGGGTGTGAGCATGTTTGAGTCTTTCTTGCTTGGGACTCTCTGTGTCTCCTGAACTTGTGTGACATTTCCTTTACCATGTTAGAAAAGTTTCCTGCCATTATTTCTTCAGACATGTTCTCTATCCCTTGCTCATTTTGTTCACATTATGGCACTCCTAAATGCAAATATTGTTACATTTCATGTTTACTCACAGCTTCCTTAAGCTATTCTCCTGGTTTTTAATTGCTTTTTCTTTTTGGTTCTCTAATCAAATGATTTTTTTCTACCCTGTCTTCTAATTCACTGACCCAATCCTGAACTCCCCCTAATCTGCTGTGCATTCCTTCCAATATGTTATTTATTAGTGCTATGTCGTTCTTCATTTCTGACTGGTCTTTTTCATAGTTTCTATATCTTCTGTTATGCTGTTGAGTACTCTTGTAATCATTATTCTGAACTCTATATCTGATAAATTTCTTATCTCCATTTCATTTAGCTGTTCTTCCAGAGAATTCTCTTGTTCTTTCTTTTGGCTTTTTTTTATCTCCTCATTTTGGCTGCCAGTTTCTATTCAGTCTTCATTTTCCATCCTTGGTTATCAGGGTTCTCTCCAGCTAGTCTTCATTTGTGATATAGGATTGTTTATTTGTATTTTAGTTGTAATCCCAGTTTTGTCCTGGAAGAGTGTTATTGTAGCTTCCACTTATTGTGCCACCATTTTGGAACTCCATAATCCCTTTATAAGTATTACCTAATTTAAAATTCCTAGCAGTTCTATAATTCAATGGTATTATTATCCTCATTATAGAGTTCTGGAAACTGAGGTATATAAAAGTTTAAGAATTCCACATTTTAAAAGGCATCAACTCCTCAAGAATAGTTTCTTGTTTCCTTCATTGGAAATTATTTGTTTTTAAATAAGAACTTTTAAAGTCACATATATAGTGAAGTCCTTATTCTCTGTAATAATAGAGAATAATGAAAACTATTAAGTTACAGTGATAATAGAAAAAACTCCTGTAAGTCAATGGAATCAACGTATTTTTCATTATATTTCTTAACAGAGCTTTTAATACAATGAGTGGACTAAAATGTGAGAAGTGTCAAAATACATTAAGGAAGTAAGCTGAAGATAGAAAGCAAGGGGGAAATTAAGTGTCTTAAGAAATAAACCATTAATCATATCTCAACCTTAAAAAGTAAATGCCCTTTATTTGCAAATTTCTCTATACCTAATTTTCTCATACATTAGGATTATTCCAAATAATAGCAGTGAATAATTATGTAAGTGTTTACTATGTGTCAAGCTTTATTCTGACTATAGAGGAAGTCAGATCTCACAGGGGAGGAGCAGCCATTCATAAGTGACAGGTCACAAGGGATAGAGATAGCGTTTGCAAGAGAGAGGCTGTTATAAGGATAAGAAACAATAGATGTTGCCTAACTTACAACAGATTCACCCTAATCACACTTACACTGTCCAAGTGAACCTTTGAAGGCAGAATATGAATGGCCACGAGGGAACTGTGCTCCCTCCAGAAAAGTGTGAGAGAATAATAAGAAACATTTCTTGAATACTGAATATTTGCCAGGTGTACAGATTCTCTTGTAACAATTTTATGAGTAGTGTACTTGTTCCCTTTATTTTACACATGAGTAAACTGAGGCAGCAAGAAGCTAAACTCCATGCCCAAGGTCACAGCTAATGTGAAGAATCCAAGCTTTGAGCCCAGGTGGCTTCAGAACCCTCACTCCAGTAGGAAGGACCTGAGAATGAACAGAGCTTCATAACCTATGGACAATATAGTCTTAAGTATTATTACTTATCTGAGTCCCAGTTCTCTTGGCTATTAAATGAGTGTAAAAATATCCAATGGCTGAACTATCCACATAACATGAGGATAAGCAATAATATTTATCAAAGAGTCTATAATAGTGCCTAGTACATAGTAGACATTTATTATTATCATTCTCAAAATAAACATCTGAGAGTGCAGGAGAACTTTCTAGTACCTCATTTATTTGTTTGAGAATTAAAATTAGAAAAATTTAGAAACTATCCCTAGAATAATGTTTTCCTAAGAATGTTCTGTGGAATATTAATGTCCAATAAATGTTAGTGAGTCAGAATTCTGGGCAAACACTAATCTATGTGATGCTGCCTTTGGTGTCTCCCCTACCCTCCTTCCAGTGTGCCCTCCTTCAGGGGCAGCCCCACTCTCTCCCTCACTTGTTACTCTTGTACACAGTTCTAGGAGATTGTATCCTGACATCATTGTTTCCTTCACTGTATTGCCTACCTCCCATCCAACCATTCTGTGGATTTTAGCTCCTAGATGCTCTTGACTCAGTCTATTACAGTCTTCCCCATACAAGGAGAAGAACTGCTATCATCTCTCTCCCCAGGACTGCAGCAACCCCTCCCTGGATCTTCACAGTTACCCTCACCTCCTTTCAATTTATTCTGGAAACCGGAATTTTTAAAAGTGTCACTCTGAGCAATCAGTTTCCCTGGTCACCCTTGAAAGATCTCTTGCTGCTCTTCAAGGAGTCACTGAAACTCTACACATGCCCACACTTTACACTTGCAGGTCCAGCCCACCTGGAAGCTCACTGGGCCTCAGCCCACTGGTCTTCCTTAAGGTCTAACAACGATTCTCTCCTTAACCCAGATCTAATCAGGCAGCCATCTCTACTAGGCCTCAAACCTGGCTTATAAAAACTACAAACTCAGCGCAAGCTATTTCATCCCCTCATGCCCCCACATTAAAGACTTAAACACTAACATAGTTGCTAACAGCTCTAGGCATCCCCTTTAAAGTGCCAGCCTGAGAAACTCAAGACTGCCATCACCAGCCAACCCCCTGAGGACAGGCCTTGACCACCTTTCTTAGAGCATCTGCTGAAAAGGGCTTAGAACTGTGCGTCCTTCTTCTCTCCCTCTGGGAGGTACATGCATCTCCTACATTCAGGAGTATCTTTCTAAAGGATTTGAAAACCATTCCTTTGAAATGTCATCATCAGAAAGAATAAGGCTCTGTCTCCCAGTCTCTGTAGGAGGAAGACTCTTATCTTCCATCATTGCCTAACTTGCAACAGACTCATCACACTTACACAGCGCAAGCCTTTGGAGTTTTTCACTTCCCTGACTGCTGCAATCCCTGCTGGTGCCCTCCAGTCTCCCTCATTCTCCCTTTATGAGTTCAGTTCATACTGGGCTCCCTTCTCTATTGCAGCAGTATATTTCTATTAAAATCTGTCCTTACCACTGAAACTAGTGTCTGGCTTTATCCTCAACAGGTCTTTAAACACAACTTCACTAATTTTCCTTCTCATCTTGTCCAGTTATTCTTCTTCAGGGCAACTTTCCTGACCCACAGATGAGCTGGGTTCTCCGGTTTCATGTCTTCAGAGCACCCAATAATATTTCCTAACAACAGTTAACACAGCTTGTAATTAAATTTGTATGGTGTGATAAATTGATTAATACCTGTCTCCTCTATGAAGACAAGAAAAACTGATGATAAAACAGTCATATTTTTGTGGCCTATGTGCTAACATTTGACACATATTTGAATAACTGAATGAATGGATAAATGAATGAGCAATGCATAGTTATGATAGTAACAGCTGGAGGCAGTACCACAGCAAAAACTGAACAGAAAAACAAACCTTATTTGTGTTTTTCCAGCTTTTCTAGATTTATTAGAATTTAGGTCTCTTTATTTGTGAAACATCTAGCAACATTTGTCAAAGAAAGAGCTATGGGGAGAATCCAAGATGGCAGCATAGGTAAACACCTACATTGCTGCCTCGCACAACAATTTCAAAACTACAACTAAAAGACAGAACAGACATCATCCAGAACCACAGGAAAGCTGGCTGAGTGGAAGTTCTACAGCTAGAAGGAAAGAGAGGGGCTCACGGAGACCCAGAGGAGCTGCAAAAAGCTGAGGTACGGAGACGCGCACGCGGAGAGAGCGGGTGCCCGAGTACCTGGCTGGCTTTCTCTGGCGGGAGGGAAACGGAGACTCCCAATGGCATTGAACCCCTTCTCTTACGACACTAAACCCCAGATCCAGCTGAAACTCATACAGCGGGAGTTTGGACTGTGAAAAGGGAGAAGTGCCAAAAATTTAGGGGAGTCGCAAAAGATCAGAGGGCTGGTGGCGGCGCGCACGGCACTGCAGGCAGGACAGATTGCTGATTGTGCCGCTGGCTTTCGCGAGTGGACGGGAGACAGACCCTCCCAACTGTGCCACTTCTGAGTCCACTGGGCCCCTGTTTCGGGCAAAACCCTGGGGACCTAGACTCCTGTGGTCCTGGTGCGCAGGGGAGCTGGAAAGGCAACGGTTAGAGGCACTGTGGGGCGCGCACAAGGACCGCTCCAGCCATTACCCAGTCACGTGAGACTCCGGGGCCGTGGGGGGGGGGGCGACTGGAAGGCAAGGCAGTCCCTTAAGCCCTGAGACTCCACCCATCCCAAGCTCAACAGAGGCTTTTGCAGCTTTGCACATCTGGCATTATAAGGCTGAACTCAACACCGAAGATTCCCCGACATAGTGAAAATGCCGAGACAAGGGAAGGGATCACAAACAAAAGAAATTGAGGAAAAAAAAAACGACTGGATATAGAGTTCAAAACCATGCTTATAAGGTTTTTCAAGAATATGCTAGAAAAGATGGATAAATTTATCAAGTCCCAAGAGAAGAAAAAAAAGGACCAACTAGAAATTAAACATTCACTGACTGAAATAAAAAATATTATACAGAGTCCTAACAGCAGACTAGAGAAAGGCAAAAATCAAGTCAAAAATTTGAAATACAAAGAAGCAGAACACACTCAACTGGAAAAGCAAGAAGAGAAAAGAATCCAAAAATGTGAAGATAATGTAAGGAGACTCTGGGACAGCTTCAAATGTACCAACATCAGAATTGTGGGAGTGCCAGAAGAGAGAGAGCAAGATACTGAAAACCTATTTAAAGAAATAATGACTGAAAACTTCCCACATCTGGTGAAAGAAATAGACTTACATGTCCAGGAAGCACATAGAACCCCAAATAAAAGGAATCCAAAGAGGACCACACCAAGACACATCATAATTAAAATACCAAGAGCAAAAGACAAAGAGAGAATATTAAAAGCAGCAAGAGAAAAACAGTTCATTACCTACAAGGGAGCACCCATACGACTGTCAGCTGATTTCTCAACAGAAACGATGCAGGCCAGACGGGAGTGGCAAAAAATATTCAACGTGATGAATAGCAAGAACCTACAACCAAGAATAATCTATCCAGCAAAGCTATCATTCAGAACTGAAGGGCAGATAAAGAGCTTCACAGAGAAGAAAAAGCTAAAGGAGTTCATCAACTCTAAATCAGTATTATATGAAATGGTGAAAGGTACTCTTTTAGAAGAGGAAGAAGAAAAAGGTAAAAGCCAAAAAATTATGAATAACAAATACTTATCTATCAAAAAGTGAATCTAAAAATAAAGTGAATCAAAAGTTGATCAACAGAATAAACGGGTGAATATACTAGAATCAGGAGCATTGAAAGGGAGTGGACTGATAATTCTCAGGGGGAAAGGGGTGAGGGGAATACAGGGAGAGACTGGACAAAAATCATACACCTATGGATGAGGTCAACGGGAGGGAGGGAAGAGTGGGAGCTGGGTGGAGGGGTGCTATGGAGGGGAAAAAAAAGAAAAACAAATGTAATAATCTGAATAATAAAGATTTAATTAAAATTAAAAAAAAAAGAAAAAGAAAGGAAGAGCTATGGGGTTTCCTCATGGCTCTTTGGGACTTCCTCTTTCTCTAAGTTCCTGAACCACCATGTGGAAAGCAGGATACACCCACTCTGAATTCTGATGTAATTGAGAAATAAACTTGTATCACAGTTGTGATAAATGATGCTCTTATTTATTTTGAAGGAAAAAATTATAGAGAATTTGAATAATGTTCATAGGCAAATTAAAACTTGGTTTATTTATCTACCAGAACTCTCTCTTTACTTGAATTTTATTAATTCAATGGACAAAATTTCAAATGTAAGTTCTACTGCCTGTGAGCTATATGGATTTGAATATCCTGCTTCATAATTTCAAGCCTAAACTTTCAAATCTATAATAGAGAGTAACATCACCAGAATAATTTTTGTTTATGTCAAAGGACACACATATTTACAGTATTTCAGTCAGGGAATGTTTTAGGTTGGAGAAGAAGAATGTAGGCTTAATTTAGACTTGGCTATTTTTTTTATGTTCTCAGTTATAATATTAAATTTTTAAAAACAACAGCTATTATTATCTTCACTAACTACATATCACAGTGGCCCTGATGTTTTAAAGTTGCAGTTGGAAACTATTGCTCAGACGTAGAAAACATGGATGTAGAGCTGAAAGGTTCAGGGATTTTGATATTTTCATCCATTTTTTCATTTAAAATGCATTCTTTTGTCATTGAAAGGAAGACATGGGAGTGTAACAAACAATGATAAACATCTGGTGAACATGATGACATCAGCAAGAGGATTTTGGCAAGAGACAAAATGAATCTTATAAAGACTAGTGGGAAATGCATTTGATAGAAGTCACTGACATAATCAAGAAGACTAGAAAATTATGTAAGTGGAAAGGGAAAAGGCACAGAAAGGTATGAAAGGGTTTAATGGAAGACAATAGTGACAAAGGTGCCAAACAAGGAAAGGTAGGAGGGCATTTAGAATCAGAATCCAAAAAAATTAAAGTAATTTGACATATTTACATAATAAGATAAATATAACAGTATCAACAGACTTTGATGAAACAAAGCATATAAATCAGCTCTACCAATGGAAAAATAAGACCTATTGAAAAAGAAATTTTAGTGGTATTCAAAGGTAATATGTTAAGAGGATACTATCACGATAACATATTTATAATTTCCCATGAGAGAGCTTTTTGAGGAGAGAGCTGTCCTGGAAGAAGTGGCCTATAGAAAGTGTCCTCAAGTGCTGGACCAGGGCCTTGTGGGGGCCTCCAGAGATTTTGATTAAGTAGGTCTGGGGAGAGGTTTAGGAATATGTTTTTCTAACAAGATCCCTAGATAATTCTGGAATGCAGCTAGATTTAGCAGTTAGTTGTAGGGCCTTAATCTTCTAGGATCAGCTTCTTCCTCAGTAGAGACTACAGATTTTTATAGAGAAAAAGGTGAAACAAAAAGAGAGAAACAGGGGTGACCATGGGAGATCATGTCAACCATCTAGATATCTCTCAGATGTCATTCTCTGGAAAAAGGCATGGCACCTGATGAATTCTTTTTATGCTCTCCTCTCAGAAAGTAAATGGTGAAGAAAAGTGCTACCCTGGACTAATTCTGGCCAGCAACAAAATGGTGGTTAATGCAGAAGAGACCAAAAGGGAAGAGTGTATCTATTTCCTCAGAGCCTGAAAGATGCACACATCATCACAAGACTCAATTTTTAAGGAGCCAGACTTCAAAAGAAGATAGGAGTCCATGGACCCCAGACATTAGCAATGTAAGAAAAAAGAATCAATGAAAAAGGAAAGAATTTTTTAATGACAAATTCTAAAAAAAAAAAAAAAAAAATTAAATCTGTCCACAAAATTAGGGATAACTTTTACAACAATAAAAGGGGAAATCTCTGAAAAAAAAATCAAGCAAGAAGAAACCCATAGGGCTACACAAAAGCTTTCAACCATTTTCTGAGCACAAATACAAACTGTGGGAAACAGCACAGTTAGAAAAAAAAAGTCTATTTTTTAAAGCTATCATTAGGGCAAAAGAAAGATAAAAATGTGGATTGAGCCAACACCTGCAGACGATAGCATACCATGATAAAGGGCAAGTGGAAACTTGCCTGGTATGATTTTGAAACTGGAAGAAAGACAATGAAGTCCAATTTAGAAGATATGATAGTCAATCCTTTAAAGGAAAATTTTCAGGTTTAAATGAATTACATCCTCTAGTACTGAAAGGTACAGTCACTATAGAACTATTTTGTAATCTTTCTGAATGTGTATAACAAATGTTTTAGGGCAACAGCAGAATCCATGCCCCTCTTCACAGTCTGCTTCTACCCACACATGCGATCAGTGACCAGAGAGATTTGTGTACACCCATCCCTAAACAGGTTACATCCATGCCTTTGCTGTCAGGCTCAACAAGATGAGCCTCCTGTGCAATAATTTGTTGACAAGGGAAAGTCTAGTTGAGGTAAATAGTCATGTGCAGATGTGGCTTAGTTAGTTGTAGTCCTGTGCACCAAAAAGCTGTAGGTTCGATCCCTGGTTGGGCGAGTATTGGAGGCAACCAGTGATGTTTCTTTCTCTCAAATCTTCCCCTCTCTTCTCTCTCTCTCAAATCAAAAGCATATCCTCAGGTCAGGATTTAAAAAAATATGTGAAGTCATAGCTGGGGTGGTGAGATTGAAACTAAAATTGTGAAGTTGTGAAAACTCAGAGGAAGTTTGGAGGGAGAGAAATGGGAATGGTGTATGCAATGCAGGGAGAAGCCACAAAGCAGTAAGACAGAGAAGAGAATCCACTAAGCTGCCTCTGTTCCTGCCCTCTCTCAGTTTTTTCATTTATTCTGTGTGTCAGAAGGTTTCTTACTTTTCTCAAAGTAACAGTCCTTTCACAAACACTAATATTTCCTACATGGTTTAGTCTGAGTGTGTACCTTCAACAAATAATATAGAACAGAACAATGAAACAGGATGAAAAAAGTAGTAAATTTCCAAAATTTCAGAAAGATTTATTCTGGAACTTCACAGATGAGTAAGATTGACAGTAATTTTTTTTTTGGGGGGGGGTGTAATTCTGAATTAGATGCTAAAAATAATTTGTCAGCAATTAACAGAGAAAGGGGTGATTTTAATAAACTAGAGGCCCGGTGCATGAAATTCATGAACAGGGATGGGAATGCTGTACTTCAGCCCAGTCTGCACTCTCTCCAATTTAGGACATTCCTCTCACAATCCAGCACTACTGTTTCCCAATCGCTTGCCTGCCTGCCTGCCTGATTGCCACTAACAGCTTCTGCCTGCTGGCCTGGTCACCCCTAACTAATCTCCCCTGAAGGTCTGGTCCCTCTCAACTGCCCTCCCCCACTGGTCTGATCGCCCACAGCTGCCCTCCCTTGCTGCCTTATGTTCACATGGGGGTGGCCATCTTTGACCACGTGGGGGCAGCCATCTTGTGTGTTAGAGTGATGGTCAATTTGCATATTACCTCTTTATTATATAGGATGGCCACTGCTTATCTATGGAGAAGCCATGCCAAAATAAAATATTTCTCCTTGTGACAGTGTCACTAGAGTGGTAGACCACGGGCTTTATGGCCATTCCTTCAAATCACCTTTGAGGGGGACAGAAAATTACGAAAGAGTATAAAGATAGAGGTCTGTAGAATTATAGCTAAAAGCATCAGCCTGGAGCCACAGAACCTGGTAGAAAGCCTGGCTTAGCCCCATATAATCTTTGTGATGGTGGATAACCTGTATTTACCTCAATTGCCTCACCTGTCAGATAGGTATATTTCCAACATTAGATGGCTGCTGTCAGTAGTAGATAATTTTAACAAAAGAAACCTATCATTTTGGAGTATTTGGAAAAAGCATCATCCAATGGTCAAAGAGTCTATGTACAAATGAATAATGCTCTACAGACCAGACAATCAGAATTTAGAGGAGTCATGAAGTGATGGAATTCTCAGGCAAAACAGTCAAATCAATATAACTTACTAGAAGTAATATCCTGGGGATGACTATACTAGTAAAGCCATTACAATTCATGTAAAAGTTACCTGGAGATTATTGGTCTTAATGTAGTCCAACATTACAACCTGACTGGTGATAAACTCATTTAACCTCAGCCTACAATATGTGAAGCAGATGATATAGTCCCAGCATATCTGGTCCTGGATAGGTTAGTTGGAGTGCTGCATCCAATCCTGGGCCACATTTTAAGAGATACTGACATACAAGAGAATAGGCAAAGGAGGGTGCCTCATGAGAATTTGTCATTTGAGGATCAGTTATGAAAATAAAGGATAAGGAAGGATTGGAGACAAGAGGCCAAGATTTAATGATTTTCTAGACAGAACTGACATTGAATTCATGGAATTAGACTCCTACATTTACTCTCTCCCCTTCATTCCCCTTCACACTACAACCTTGTTCCTGCTCCCACTATCCCTCAAACTGGGCTCAAACTATGGAGTCATACTGGTCTCCAAGGGACACTGCTCAACCCTGACCTTTCTTTACCCCTTGGGAGAATCTCATCTCATTGATCTCTGTCACCTTCTATTATAATCTCTTTTCTCAGCTTCCATAACATAATAATCTCCTAGTTTTCTTCTTTACTTTCTTCCCTGTTGATCTATAACATGTGCTTTGGCCTCCCTGTACATCTCTGTGATGATTTCTCCCAAATCCATCACTTACGTTTGTGTAGTCAATCACCTATAACAAATCTCCTCTTCCACATGGAGACTCAGACTCAAAGTAAAAATGACAAAGTTAAATCAAGTTATATAATGAGGAGGTGATATGCACATTAATCCTCATGCCCTCACAAGATGGCAGCCTACGACCAGGCCAGCAGGAGGGTTAGTGAAGGACAACCAAATGACTGACCAGCAGGCTGCATAGGGCGACCAGGATGGTGGGGGGAGAGGGAAAATTAGGGATGACCAGACAGGCAAAGGGAGGCAGTTGGGGGTGACCAGGCTGGTAGGGGGGCAGTAAGAGGCAACCAAGCTGGCAGGGGGGGAGCAGTTAGGTGTGACCAGGCTGGCAAGGGGGTGCAGTGTGGGGTGTCCAGGCCAACAGAGGAGGGCATTTGGAAGCAATTAGGCTGTTGTGGGCACAGTGAGAGGCAACTAGGCTGGCAGCAGAAGCAGTTGGGGACAGCCAGGCTGGCAGGGGGCGGGGGGGGAGCAGTGAATGGTGACCAGGCTGGTGGGTGGGGGGAGGCAGTTGGGAGCGACCAGGCTGTCAGGGAGGGGGAAGTTGGGGACAACCTGGTCAGCAGCAGGGGGCAGTTAGAGGTGACCAGGTCGGCAGGGGGGCCAGTTAGGGGCAACCAGGCAGGCCTGTGAGTGATTAAGAGCCAGCAGTCCAGGATTGTGAGAGGGATGTCCAACTGCTGGGTTAAGCCTGATACCACAGGCCCTAAATGGCAGTCAGACATCCCCGAGGGGTCCCAGATTGGAGAGGGTTCAGGCTGAGCTGAGGGTCTTCCTCCCTACCCCACCCCACCCCCATGCACAAATTTTGTGCACCGGGCCTCTAGTATAGGAATAATTCTTAAAGTTGGCTTCCCATAACTTTATGAGCAATATGGTGTTACTCCTTTAAGCAAATGACCCTTCCTCCCACTGAGTATTTTATTTCCAAACCTCAATCATTTTGTTTTGCCCAGAGACAAAATAATGAAGGATAGATTAGATTCCCAGTAGGCTCCTTAGGGGCCCATACCTCTCAGTAAAGTTGGCTCAATGTTCTACCAGTACCTAATCAAGTCCTTTCAGAGTTTCAGTTTTATTAATTCAAAATAATGCAATGCTGGCTGTAGTAACTGGTCACTCAATTTAGACTTGGCTAAGTCACTTGAAATAATAACTACAAGTTATTAAAATAATGAAAATAGATTTTGTGTTTGTGGTCCTGCTCTCCTTAAATGGTTATTTGTGCTTTTACATTTCCCTCCTGGATCAGCTGCAGCAGAGATCAATATGGTCTTGCCCCTTGGCTTAAAGAAATGGAAAAAAGTCACCTCCCTCTGGCAACAGCATCATTTTTTGGAAGCCTTTGCTGAACTTCTGGTTCTCATTCTGTATTTTTGCTGCTTTTACCAATCATGTTGCGCAAGATAGATGGCATGCCTGTAACACCTTCTATGAAGGGCCTCTCATGAGCTGCTCTGCAGTTACTGGAACAAATAATTTTTGATAGTTTTCAAATGCCTCCAAAAATTATCTGATGGGCCTTGTTATCATGCCATCCTTAAGTAAGTCCAGGGAGATGGAATCCAGGCCCTGGATAGGTTTTCTCTCATTTCCTCTTCACTTTTTCTGCCTAAGACTCCTTAAAAGTCCAGTTCAGAGCTTCCTCTTCTTGCAGCTTTCCCCATTGTGCTTTATCACACCACAACGTGGTGCCTAGACTATTGCAGCATATACAAAGCTCTGCAAGGCCATCACTTTTATTCTGGTTTGTGCCAAGATAATAGGATTGCATTGACTATGTAGGGCTTATACCAAAAGGCCAGTTTGGAATTCAGTTATTTCTCACTAATAGCTGTCATTAGGCTGATCTTAAAATGTGTCTGTGATATTTGATTTAACCTTAACTTACTGAGCTCCTGTAAGATTCCAACCTCTATAATGTGCCTGAGTCATAAAGTGAGTAGGAGACAGCTCCTACCTTCACAAACCTCAGAGGCCCAGAGGCCATGTGGACACAGTCACAACCAGTAAAAATATAATATGATAAACTGCTGATTTTTTGGTATGATAAAGGGCTTTAATATTAACTTTTCAATTTATTTTTTTAAGAATGATCAAGATCTTGCTACATGAAGAAACAAAAAAGAAGCTACTCCAGATAAATGGAATGAGACAAGCACACCATTATTAAGTATGTAAAGACTATCTAATCACTAAATCAAGGAAAGGGGACTTTAAAACCATTGTCAAGTTCATGCTTATAATTTTGTTTTATATTGTATCACATTTTGAATACTAGTAAGTATAATTTCTAATAGGTAAACACTATGGTTAGTATTTCTTTAATGTTGTTTTCTAAATATAAGGCAAGGTTTTATTTAACCTATAAAATTATCCCTCAAAAACAAGGTAATCCTTATTACAGAACCTCAGAAAACCTCTCAAAGTACAGGAAGTTTCTCTTATGTGTTTTGAAGAAGAAATGTGCTATTTGGAAAAGATATGTTAACCTCAACTTCAATCAGTGATACTTTTTTAAAGAATTGGTAAAAAGAGAGTTAAACTTTTTTTACAAGGATAAAGTATTTTTTTTACTGAGAATATGTTCTCAAAATTACAAATGCTGGATGTTGGAAGTCTTCACAAGCAAGGCTTCTAAAAATCAATGATTACCTTAAAAAATAAACACCAACTCATCGCTTTGTGGACAGGTGGGATGAGGGAATGCCCTAATGTTATCAGAGTTGGTACTTCAGAAAAGATTTCTAGTGAAAACATCATAGTGTGGATTCAAAAGCATTATATATTAACAATGTAAATGGAGATAAAGTTGATGTGTTAGATGACTTAAAAGTTATTTCATTAATGATGAAAACTAGTTGTCAAAATATATGTAAATTGAGTAAAATTGCTTTATGAAGCAATCCATAATGAGAGTAGAAATCAATATTTTTAAATTAACATATTAGCTCACAATTTTATATATAAATGCATAGTTACATTAATAAAATAAGTAGCTGCCTAACTTTACAATCTGTAGCCCTAAAAATGTTGCATATAAAATATATAAAAATGTTGTAAATAAAATATCATAAAAATAGCAAATTACCTCATATTTTGGGTTCCCTAATTTTCAAGCAAATTTTATTGTATAGCATTGTATTGTATATGGAGAGTTGAATAACTGTCACTAGTGTCCATTATTACAACAAATAGAAACTTCTGTTTCACAAAAAGAAAAGTTAACTAAATGAGCATAAATTTAAATTTAAAAAAATCTAAATAATGATTCTTAATGTCAGGCAAATTAAGTGTTAAATAAAGCTGTGATCTCTTATTTATAGAAAACAAAGATAAAAACAACCCAAACACGTTTCTGATCTCTTGTTTATATAGAACAAACATAAAAACAACCAACCAAAAATAGAAGTTATTCCTCCTTTTCTGCAATATTTAATTAACATGAGGTCAGTCAGTCCGAAAGTTATAATGAAACTAAAAACATAAATAGTTCTTTATGTATATAATTTAAGAGCTTAAATATCTTTAATATATCAATGATGTAGAGAAAGAGCCATGAAATATTCCTGCTCAAACACCATGGCTAGTAGTATATTAAAGATGTGTAAGGCAGAGTTAGGGAGTTAGTTCTTCAAAGTATAATGCCTTCTAGTTTGGCTTGCCTAACTTTATTTGAAAATACTGTAATGGCCAAAACCGGTTTGGCTCAGTGGATAGAGCGTCGGCCTGGGGACTGAAGAGTCCCAGGTTCGATTCCGGTCAAGGGCATGTACACTGGTTGTGGGCATATCCCCAGTGGAGGGCGTGCAGGAGGCGGCTGATCGATGTCTCTCTCTCATCGATGTTTCTAACTCTCTATCCCTCTCCCTTCCTCTCTGTGAAAAACAAATAAAAAAAATTAAAAAATAAAATACTTAACTTCAGAATACATACCTCTAAATAGTCTGTGGAGCAGTTTCGGTGATGTTCCAATTCAAATTCTAAAAATGTGTAATTCACAGTGTTGCCAGTTGTTGCTTGGATGGTCCAGTTGCAACGCTGATTATCAGAATAGGGATTTGGATAATGTATACTCTCTAGGATGCCATAGGTTCGATTCACAATCATCACATTCTCACAAGCTGGAAAAAATAATCATGATTGTTAAGAGCCACCATCAAACATATCAAAATTACTCCAAGATATGTGTGATATTGGCTTTAAAAACTCTAGTTTTAAAATGTATGTATATTTTATATAATAAGTAGGTGATATGCAAATTAACCCTCACTCCCTCACAAGATGGCTGTCAATGACCAGGGCAGCAGGGTGTTAGTGAGGGACGACCAAATGACTGAACAAGCAGGCTGCATGGGGCGACCAGGCCGGTGGAGGTTGCGGAGGGGCCATGAGGGGGAACCACGATGATGGGGGTGGGGGGGCAGTTGGGGGTGACCAGGCCAGCAAGGAAGGGGAAGTTAGGGCAAACTGAATGATGGGGGGTGCAGTTGGAGGCAATCAGGATGGCGGCAGGGGTGGGGGAGGGGAATTGGGGGTGATTAGCTGGCAGGGGGAAGTAGTTAGGGGTGACCAGGTCGGCAGTGGGGGCAGTTAGGGGAAACCAGGCTGGTGAGGAGAGGGTTGCAGTTGGAGGAGACAAGGACAGCAGGGGGGGAAGTTGGGAGTGATTAGACTTGCGGGGGGGGGGGGGCAGTTGAAGGTGAGCAGGTCAGCAGGGGGGACAATTAGGGATGACCAGGCCAGCAGAGGGGGACAGTTGAGGGTGATCAGGCCAGCAGTGGGGGGCAGTAAGGGGTAATCAGACTGGTGGGGCAAGGGCAGATAGGAGTGACCAGGTCAGCAGGGAGAGAACAGTTAGAGGCGAGTTGGCTAGCACTGAAGGGCAGTTAGGGGAAATTTGGTCAGCATGCAGAGGCAGTGAGGGGTGATCAGGCCAATGGCAGGGGGACAGTTATGGGTGACCAGGAAGGCAGGCAGGTGAGCAAATAGGAGCCAGAGGTCCAGGATTGTGAGAGTGATGTCTGGCTGCCGGTTTTGGCCCAATCCTTGGGATTGGACCTAAACCTGCAGTCAGACATCCCCTGATGGGTCCTGGATTGGAGAGGGTGCAGGCTGGGCTGAGGGGACCTCCCCACTGCATAAATTACATTCACTGAGCCTCTAGTATATTTATATACTTTTATACATATACTTCATATATATATAACCTATCTAATAAAAGAGTGATATGCAAATTAACCATCACTCCACTACACCCACAAGCCATGCCCACCAGCCGATCAGGAGCGAGTATGCAAATTAACCCAACCAAGATGGCTGTGGCCACAGAGCGAGCAGGAGGATTGACTTTCCCTAGCAATGGAGGAAGCCAAGCTTTCTGCACATCTTGGCCTGCCTAGACCTTCACTCAAGACTTCAAAATTTCAATTATAGAAGATTAATAAATCCTAGATACCATGGCTTCTGCTTGGGTCACCAGGGGGCATGGCAAACCACCACAAGCCCCTCACCCAGGCCACCCCACACCCCAAGGGAATCCCCACCCTGATCCAGAACACCCTTCAGGGAAAACCAGCCATCCCCACTCATGCACTGGGCCTCTATCCTATATAATAAAATAGTATTATACAAATTGACCATCACTCCAAGACACAAGATGGCTGCCCCCATGTGGACACAAGATGGCCACAATAAAATGGCCAGCAGGGGAGGGCAGTTGGGGGTGATCAAGCCTGCAGGAAAAGGCAGTTAGGGGTGACCAGGCTGGCAGAGGAGGGAAGTTGAGCTGAACCAGGCTTGTAAGGAAGGGCAGTTGCGGGAGACCCAGGCCTGCAGGAGAGAGCAATTGGGGGTGACCAGGCCTGCAGGGGAGGGCAGTTAGTTGTGACCAGGTCTGCAGGGGAGGGTAATTAGGGGCAAACAGGATAGGAGGAGAGCAGTTAGGCATCAATCAGGCTGGCAGGGGAGTGGTTAGGGGTGATCAGGCTGGCAGGCAGAAGCAGTTAGAGGCAATCAGGAAGGCAGGCAGGTGAGCAGTTGGAAGCCAGCAGTCCTGGATTGTGAGAGGCATGTCTGACTGCCCGTAGGATTGGGCCTAAACGGGCAGTCAGGCATCCCCGGAGGGGTTCCAGATTGGAGAGGGTGCAGGCTGGGCTGAGGGACATACACACCTCCGTGCACACATTTCATGCACCGGGCCTGTAGTATTAAATAATTATCAATTCAAATAACTTAAATCTGAAAAGAAATAAATATCAACAGAGCTATCAGCTGTTAAAGTGTGTATACATTTTTTTTGGATACCTAGTATATTTGGTGTAGCATTTTACAGTGAAAAGGTCTCCATTTAGAACAAGGTAAAATACTGCTTAAGTGAGTTCAGCAACTTGAAATTGTCATGAAAACTGCCCATGTTAGAATAGACATCCAATTCCTGTGAATCCATGGAAAGCCGAATAGCTTAACACTGCTCAGAGATCTGCTTGTTTAGAGAAGTGTGTTAAGCATTCCATGTTTCTGTTTTTCTAACTTTAACATTTGGAAGGACAGAAATCTTGACCTTTAAATCTAACAGTTTAAAACACAAAGTTCTATGTGAATGCTATACATAAATAACAACATGGCTTTGTTGAATTCAAAACTCAGCATGTAATTCATAACAAAGGCTCCGTTATGCCTCCAGTTAGTCATCAGGAAGTACCAAAGGCCTAGAGGGAGTGCACAGGATTTGAAGAAAAATGAAAATCTTAAATTTTTAAAAGTCTTCAATCCAATGGTAGCATTTTCTTCAGCTTAATTTTCAATAAGACTACACTAGGTATCTCTAGAATAGGTATGGCTTATTTTGGAAATCAGAGCCAAATTCAGCCAACCCTATGTTTTCTCAAACCTTTCTTATATTAACTGTATGAAATGGAATATAAGAGAATGGGAAAATAAATGTTTTATTGAAAAGATTATCTCCGAAGACTGTGCTTCATATATGCATTCCTACCACAATACAGCTTCTTGGCAGGTGGCTGGAACACCATTTATAAACTTTGGTTTGTAAAGTATGTACTTGTTACTCTTCAAAAATCTTCCTTTGCTAGAGCAGGGGGTACTCAAACTATTTCTCTTTGAATATTTTTAGGTAACACTTTTGTCCACACAGAATTTCCAAAGAATGATTTTGTGATTTCAAATGCCTGCAAGAAAAGACACCTACTAGGCAGACATGTGCCTCAATGATGACAAAACAGGGCAGAGTAAAATGTATTCCATCAAAACACATGGACTGTTCTTAGTACTCAAAAATTATACTATCTGTAGCCTCTAATTTCAAACAGCTAATTATATGAAAAATCTCACTGGTTCCTCTGGTTTTCACCTTCAAGGACCTAAGTGCACAAAATTACGTCTTTAGTGTTCTGAAATTATGGGAGAGAATAAAATATCATAGGAATAAAATATCTGAGAAACAAATTCAGAGAGCAATCATAAAATTGGAGATACAATTATATGCTCAACCAAACAGATATATCCCTGCTGGGATCTGGGAAGGCTTTTTATGCACTAATGATGAGTTTCTGAGGAACAAAGCTATATAATATCAAAACTAGAGTTCACTCTAACCCCATATATAAGTGAGTGTGAATCCTCAAATTCACACAGAATCAAAGTTAAACATTAATACTCTCAACTAATCCAAAGGGATATTGTATATTGATTATGATTTCATGACTTTCAGTTCTATTTTTAGGTAATTGTGTCAAAATTATGGATGAACATAGATTTAATGGGGGCAAGGAACTGTATTTTCAAAACACAAGTAGCCTTGGCCAATGTGCACGATGGTTAGTGTCGGCCCACACACAAAGGGTCACAGGTGCAATTCTGGTCAAGGGCATGTATATGTACCTGGGTTGCAGGTTTGATCCCAGCCCCAATTGGGGTAAGTGCAAGAGAGACACAATTGATGTGCCTCTCTCATATTGATGTTTCCTTCTCTCTCTCTCCCTCTCTCTCTCGCTCTCTCCCCCCTCACTTCTTCCATCATTCCTCCCTCTCCCCTCCCTCCCTTTTTCCATCCCTTCTACTCTCCCTAAATCAATGGGGAAAAAAATATCCTCGGGTGAGGATTAACAAAATATAAAGCCATCCAAGTAAAGTGTTTATCAAATAACATAAATTCAAGAAAACCTTGTTGGTTGAATGTCCATTTTAAAGCAAAATTTAGAAAGTATTTAATTCCAGAGCTAGAAGGAAGCTTTCACAATCATCGAATTTAATCTCCTTTCTATAACAGAAAAAAATCATGGAACCCAGAGAAGAAAAGTGACCTTCTCTGGCAGGACAAACTTCTGAGTCCCTAGACTTCTGTTCAATACTCCTTTAATCCCACCAGGTTGCCTCATGGGAAAGCAGATTTTAAAATGGCATCTCTACAAAGATCAGATTTTTCTCCAGTAAAGAATGTGCCCACTCCACATGTGACTCACAAGGACCATAGTTTACCTTAATAAAATTAATATCTTTTGAAATACATGACCAAAAAAAAATGTGTTAAAAACACTATGTACAATGGAATAATGTCTAATTAGAGGATCTTAATGTTTGATACAAATGAAAACCGATTACCTATTAACCTGTTACACTGATCTTTAGCTGAATTGCAACTCTTTCAGTATATTAAATACTCCTCTAAGTTTCTATAGCTTATCACATGCTTTAGTCAGATGATAAATTTAATGCATAAGCATTTCTTCCCTAATAGAGATAAATTTTTCTCAATAAGGAGATAAGATTTATTTTAATGGCTCAAACCAATGGCTTATACTTATTTCCATTGATTTCATTCATCAAAAGATTGAGACCTCCCCTCCCCTGGCCAGGTTGTTTAGTTGGTTGGAGTGTCCTCCCATACACCAAAAGGTTGCTGCTTCACTTGGGTTCCTGACTAGGGCGAGTACAGGAAACAGTTGATTGGTTTTTCTCTCATATGAATGTTTCTCTCTCCCCCCCTCCACTCTTCCTACCCCCCTCTTTCTCTTTTCCCCCTCTTACTCTCTCTGAACATATTGTTGAATGAAGATTTAAAATACAGTGTGTGTGTGTGTGTGTGTGTGTGTGTGTGTGTGTGTGTGTGTATTGAAGACCCTACAAACGTCAAGCAGCCAGTATACATACTTACTCTGGTGGTATTTGGCCAGGAAGCCACCTCCTTGTTGCCTTTCATCTGTCCTCAGTTTTAAAAACATGCTGTCTCCACTAGAACGAATTAGAGGTGGTTTTGTATCCCCACAAAGCTGAGTTAGCAGGTGAGAGCTGGTACTTGGACCATCATATACCTTTAATAAAACATTTTAAATGTCAAATGATTATGGCTATAAACATTATATAAAGGCCTCTGTAAATCTAAAAAATTGGAAAAGGGATATATGGCATAATAAAAGAATATCCCTGAATCAAACTATCCTTAAAATTATAGTTAATTGTCTATAAACTTGGGCCATGAACTCTGGCCATTTAGTCATGGAAGAATATAGTTGTGTGTGAACCCAGATTGAAATCTGAAGATTGAAAATAAAAGTTTAATACATATTTTGAGACAATAGCTATTATCAGTAAACTTCCTTGCTTTTTTAATTTTATAGTTTATCATTTATGACACTTTAATAAATTTTAAAATGTAGATTGCTTTTAATGGAAAAGGCTGAATAGTTGGTTCTAAAAAAGTTGTACCTGGAGGACTTCAATTATTCTAATTCACCAATAAAGTCCTCTACATTGTTCTTTTGCACTGCATATTTAGAAAGCATATTGATAATAATTACGATAAACCTCATAACCCCCCTTTTAGTAGTCTTATACCTTAATAGTCCATATTTCATATATTTTAATATCTTAGTATATGTAGTTTATATTCAATGTATTTTAATACTTAAGTATATAAATATCAAGACATTGAGTAATATATGCTATACTTAGAAGGCAAGTCATTTTCATAAAATTTTCTTTTAATTTTTTATTTTGCTTAAAATGTTTATGTGGATGTTTTGTTTAAATGTTCCCCTTTCTCAAATCTCAAAAAATAAAATAAATTCATTTATGTATGTTGGGCAAAGAGGAAGCAGTGAATGATACAACTGAAACTGTATACATACAGCCAGATAATCTAAAGTGCAATCTGGATGATGCTCCAAGTGAAACTCTTCAAATTCCAGTTCAAACGGGCTGCCCTGGCTGGCTTTCAGCCTCCAGTAGCATTCGGAACTGTGGTAATAGGGCATTGGGTAGTTGGGAGATGTGAAGGTGCCAGTGGGAGTGGTGAGATTGCCCCCACAACCTATAGGAGAAAGAGATGGAATAATGCATAACTTCCTTTCTAGTCACATTGAATCTTCTTCTCTATCAAACTGGTACTACAATTACTCTTCTTTAAACCATGACAAAGCAACTACATCGCCAAAGAGTAGCTAGCCTGGAATCTTAATTCATATCAATGTACTTTCCTTTTTCTAATCAAGATGACCAGTTTGATTAAATATACCAGGGAATCAAACCATTTTCCCTTACTTTGTATTTCAAAACAAAAGACTGCTGTGAATTCGTAAGTATTTACAACATTGAAGTTTATTACAAACTAGAGACCCGGTACATGATATTCATGCATGGGAGTACCCTCTCGCAATCTGGGACCACTGGCTCCTAACCGCTCACCTGCCTGCCTGTCTGATTGCTCCTAACCACTCTGCATACCTGCTTCATCACCCCTAACCATTCACCTGCCTGCCTGATTGCCCCTAACCACTCTGCCTGCCTGCCTGATCACCCATAACTGCCTCTGTTCTGCCTCAGCCCCTGCTGCTGCGGCTTTGTCCTGAATGACATGCAGAAGTCTGTTCGGCTGTCCACTCTAATTAGCATATTACCATTTTATTATTATAGACAGTAATCACAAGACACAATGCAAACATATGGATAAGAGTATGGCAATACAAGAACTAAGAAACCAACTTAATTGGACTCACCAATAAAAGATAGCTCTTTGCTCTTTACCTGTTAATGATCCATCCCAGTAAGCTGAGAATCCAGACCCTGAGTTAATCATATCACTCTTAAATTGCAACCATAATTTATTACTGTGAGAGATGATTCTTGGAGGAGGATTTGAGCCACAGTATTTTCCCAGGAGTGGTGATGTTTCATAGCCTCCATCTCTGTGACAAAATACAGATGTAAACATTCATCAGGTTATTGATAATATTACCGTATAAATATTTAACATTTAACATTATTTGAACTTTCAGGTTGCAAACACATAAATTTATGTCAATCAATGTTTCTCAAAAATACTCTAAAAAACATCATTTAAAATGTTCAATTTATCAAGTAATACTTGAATAATTTAATAAAGAATAACCATCAGTTACAGTTGGCATAACATTTTATATAATCAACGGCCAACTGCGACAAAGTGTTTAGTCTTTTTCTCAAAGTGTCTGGCAAATGTCAGAGAGCACCAGGTAGAGAACTCATAATTATTAAAGTGCAAACAAATGTTGCTTAATTTTACAGAGAAGCCTTAAATGATTTTCTTCTAAAAAATGTTTCTTCTATAAAAATTTTCAAAATGTACTATATCATATTTGACTTATATAACAACATGTTTTAATTAAATTTTATTTTTCCCATCACCATTTACTCCCCTGAACCCTCATCCATCTCCACCCACACCTCACTACTCCCCCACAATCATCACACTGTTGTCCATGACAATGAGTTATTTCCCCTTTTTTCTTTGCGTACCATATGATTTCACTCATATGTGGAATCTAATGAACAACTGAACAAACTACCAATTTTGTTTTGTTTTGTTTTGTTTTGTTTGTTGTTGTTTTTTTAATTTTTTAATTTTTAAAATTAAATATTTATTATTCAGATTTTCACATTTGTTTCTTTTTTTTCCCCTCCATAGCACCCTTCCACCCAACTCCCACCCTCCCCTTTGCCCTTACCTCCCTCCCATTGACCTCATCCATCGGTCATCCAGTCTCTTCCTGTAAACCCCTCACCCTTTCCCCCTGAGAATTATCAGTCCATACCCTTTCTGTGCTCCTGATTCTATTATATTCACCAGTTTATTCTGTTGATCAAATTTTTAATTCACTTAATTTTTAGATTCACTTGTTGATAGATATGTATTTGTTGTTCATAATTTTTTGGCTTTTACCTTTTTCTTCTTCCTCTTCTAAAAGAGTATTTTTCAACATTTCATATAATACTGGTTTGGAGTTAATGAACTCCTTTAGCTTTTTCTTATCTGTGAAGGTCTTTATCTACCCTTCGATTCTGAATGATAACTCTACTGCATAGATTATTCTTGGTTGTAGGTTCTTGCTATTCATCACGTTGAATATTTCTTGCCACTCATGTCTGGCCTGTATTGTTTCTGTTGAGAAATCAGCTGACAGTCGTATGGGTACTCCCTTGTAGGTAATGAACTGTTTTTCTCTTGCTGCTTTTAATATTCTCTCTTTGTCTTTTGCTCTTGGTATTTTAATTATGATGTGTCTTGGTGTAGTCCTCTTTGGATTCCTTTTATATGGGGTTCTGTGTACTTCCTGGACTTGTAAGTCTATTTCTTTTACCAGATGTGGGAAGTTTTCAGTCATTATTTCTTTAAATAGGTTTTCAGTATCTTGCTCTCTCTCTCTTCTTCTGGCACTCCCACAATTCTGATGTTGGTACGCTTGAAACTGTCCCAGAGGCTCCTTACGTTATCTTCACATTTTTGGATTCTTTTCTCTTCTTGCTTTTCCAGTTGAATGCTTTCTGATTCTTTATATTTAAAATTTTTGACTTGAATCTTGCTTTCCTCTAGTGTGCTGTTAGGTCTCTGTATAATACTTTTTATTTCAGTCAGTGAATGTTTAATTTCTAGTTGGTCCTCTTTCATCTCTAGTTGGATCTTTTCCATCTCCAGTTGGTTCTTTTTCATCTCCAGTTGGTTCTTTTTCATCTCCTCTTGGGTCTCGCTAACTTTATCCAACTTTTCTAGGATATTCTTGAGAAACCTTATAAGTGTGGTTTTGAACTCTATATCCAATCATTTGTTTTCCTCCATTTCTTTTGTTTGTGATCCCTTCTTTTGTCTTGGCATTTTCACTATGCCAGAACTTCTGTGTTGGATTCAGCCTTATAATACCAGACTTGCAAAACCGCAAAAGCCTCTCTGTTGAGCTCGGGATGGGTGGACTCTCAGGGCTTAAGCGACCGCCTTGCCTTTCAGTTGGCCCCGCCCTCCAAGGTCCCTGAGTCTCAGGTGACTGGGTAATCGCTGAAGCAGCCCTTGTACGAGCTCGCAGTGCCTCTAGAGTGCTGCCTTTCCAGCTCTCCTGCACTCCGGGACCACAGGAGCCTGGGTCCCCAGGGTTTCACCCAAAACTGGGGCTTAGTGGACTCAGAAGTGGTGCAGTTGGGAGAGTCTGTCTCCTGCCCACTTGCGAAAGCCAGGGGCACAATCAGCAGTCTGTCCTCTGCACACAGTGCCATGCGCGCCACCAGATTTCTGATCTTTTTCGACTCCCCTAAATTTCCATGCACCTCTCCCTTTTCACAGTCCAAACTCCACGCGTAAGAGTTTCGGCTGGATCTGGGGTTTAGTGTCATAGGATAAGGGGTTCAATGACGTTGGGAGTCTCCCGCCAGAGAAAGCCAGCCAGGTACTCCGGCACCCGCTCTCTCCACGCACACGACTCCGTACTGCAGCCTTTTGCAGCTCCTCTGGGTCTCTGTGAGCCCCTCTCTTTCTCTCTAGTTGTAGAATTTCTACTCAGCTAGCTTTCCTGTGGTTCTGGATGATGTCCTTTCTGTCTTTTAGTTTTAATTTTGAAATTGTTGTGCGAGGCAGCAGTGTAGGTGTTTACCTATGCCGCCATCTTGGATCCTTCCCAAATTTTTTAAATAATTCTTTTCTCAATAACTTTTGGGTTTTTAACTCTAGTTTATAATCTGTAGTGGTTTATTTTTTCCCCTCTTGTTAATCCTCACCAGAGGATATTTTTCCATTGATATTTAGAGAAAGTGGAAGGGAGTGGGAGAGACAGAAAGAGAGAAACATTGATTGGTTGCCTCCCTTGGGCACTTTGATCAGGGTTGAGTTTGCAATTTAAGTACATACCCTTGACCAGAATCAAACCCAGAGCCCTTCAGTTTTGGGCTAATGCTCTATTCACTGAGTCAAACGAAAAGAGCTAGGGCGATAGCTCTTTTGGACCTGCAGAGTATAATGCAAAGCAAAATAAGCCAGTTAGGGAAAGAGAAGTATCATATGATCTCATTCATATGTGAAATCTAATGAGCAAAATAAACTGATTAACAAAATAGATCCAAAATCATAGAAGCATGGACCAGACTGATGCATTTCAGAGGGAAGGCAGGTTTTGAGAGTGAGTGGGGTGGGAAGAGATTAACCAGATAACTTATATGTACATATGCATAATCCTTAGACACAGATAATAGTGTGATAAAGGCCTAGAAAGTATGGGTGTGGGGTGGAAGGGGTCAATAGAAAAAAAAAGGAACATCTCTAATACTTTTCACAATAAAGCTGAATTTTTTAAAAACATGATTCAGGGAAGGAAAATGGCAGGAGAGAGTGTGAGAGAGTGAGGGAGCAATAGAGGAGTGTGTGGATGTATGTGGTGTGTGTGTATATGAGCTAGGGACAGTTAGATTTCTGCAGGTCTTCCAAAGGGCAGTCTTAGATGGCAGAGCCCCATTCCCACCGCAGGCACTCAAGGGAAGCTAGCATGGGCACAGAGACCACGCCATCTTGAGAAACAGCTGCTTGAGACTAGGATCCAGGCCTCAGCACCACCCAGTCTGGTCTCAGATGCAAACCAGGACCCTGCAGCCATTGGGGACAGAGACCTGCAATCACAGCTGCAGACCCACAGACACCAAGAATCCAGACATCCCAGCTGCAGATTTCTGTGAGTCAAGGAGCCTATCCCCCTCCCTGCAGGCTTGCAAGCAATGCCATAGTAACAGATAGACCCGCCCCTCGCACGGGCCCCAATAGTTCTACATAAATTTGAGCTTGGGAATGCAAAGACATTGGGAATCTCTTCCCCACAACACAATCGGGTGACCAAACCCGAAGCCCATGCAGGGCGGCACTGCCACCTGACTTTGATTCTGGGCAACCACACATGGAAGTCTGTTTTCCACAGTGCAGGAATGTACCACCTGCTAACACAGTGCTACTGTGCAACTAGTCCCCTAAGTCTACCAGGACCCTGATTCTCTGGGCAAGAGGTAGCACTGAGTACCAGTAACTTGACTCTGTTTCTTATAGCATATACCTGGGATCCATGACTCCCACTGCATTCACATTAAGAGCCAGTGACTCCAATTCTTGGTGCATGCATACACAGGGACCCTGATTCTCAGAGCAAGGCCACACAAAGCAACAGAGACTTTGATACTGGAATCTTGGTGCAGACACAGGGGAACTCTGACTTCTGGCATGTGCTAGTGGACTCTGATTTTCAGCACATGCCAGCGGGATCTCTGTTTCAGTGTGGTACAGATGGGTTCCCTGATTCTAGCTGCTCACATGAGATCACACTGAGCACTGGTAACACTGACTCAGGATAATTCTCATTTCCACCAACCCACGGCAGCCACACATCTTATGTTGGAACTCTTCAGTAACACTTGGGTGGTGAGAAGCCCCAAATGCACATGGCCCAAGCCCATGCAACTTGACATTTGAACCTTCTGGTGAGAATCAGAATGGGGAGATGACACAATCCCCAGAGGAAAGAAAATTAGGAGTCACCAAGAAAGGAAATTAGTGAAACTGAAGCATGAATATGACAGAAAAGAATTAACAAGATTAATGGTCATACAATTCACACACCAAATGGATGAGAAAATCAACAACCTATGCAAAAAATAGGAAGAAATCAAGCTGATATAGCCAAAATAAAAAACACCATGGAAGATTCAACAGTAGACTAGAAGAAGCAGAGGACCAAATTAGTGAGTTAGAAGATAAGGTAGAGAAACAAGATCAATCTGAACAGCAACTGGAAAAAAAAATTAAAAAGCAGAAGGAGAGCCTAGGGGAGCTTTGGGACGACATGAAATGAAATAACATATGTATAATAGAACTGCCAGAAGAACAAGAAGAGCAGCAAGAATTAGAAAATCTATTTGAATATATGACAGAAAACTTTCTGCATATGGGGAAAAAAAAGTTACACAATAACAGAGTCCTGAGCAAGATGAATCCCAAAAGATCCACACCAAGACATGTCATAATTACAACAGCAAATGTTAACGACACAGAGAGAATCTTAAAGGCTGTAAGAAAGAGACAGAGGGTCCCCCATCAGACTATCAAATGATTTCTCAACAGAAACACATCTAACTAGAAGAGAATGGAAAGAGATATACAAAGTGTTACAAAGCAAAGGACTGAATCTAAGAATACTCTGTCCATCAAGACTATCAATCAAAATTGAATGGGAAATAATGAGCTTTGCAGACAAAAAAAAAGGCTAACAGAGTTTATCACTACCAACCCAGCAATGCAAGAAATGCTATAGGGAATGCTTTAAAAAGAAGAAATAAAAAGGTAAGAAAGAACATAGGCACAAAAATAAAAATGACTATAAACAAGTACCTTTCAAATAATAACTTTAAACATAAACAGACAAAATATTACAATCAAAAGACAAAGTGGCTGAATGGATAAAAAACACAACCCATATATATGATGTCTATAAGAAACCCACCTCAGAACAAGGGATCACACATACTGAAAGTGAAGGGATGGAAAAATATCTTTCAAGCAAATGGAAATGAAAAATAAGCTGGGATAGCAATACTTATATCTATCAAAATAGACCTGAAGATGAAGGTGCTAACAAGAGATAAGAAAGGCTACTTCATAATACTAAAGGGATCAATACAACAAGAGGATATAATCCTGATAAACATATATGCACTCAAAGCAGCAGCATCCAAACACATAATAAAACTCCTGGAATATATCAAGGGAGAGATTGACAACAATAAAATCATAGTAAGGGACTTTAATACACCATTAACATCACTGGATAAATCCTCTAGATAAAAAATCAGCAAAGAAACATCAATCCTAAATGATTCACTAGATCAGATGGACTTAATTGACATTTTCAGAACATTTCACCCCAAAGCCACGGAATATATGTTCTTCTCAAGTACACGTAAGACATTTTCAAAAATAGACCACATATTGGGTCAAAAACAAAGTATCCCCAAATTCAAAAAGATTGAAATCATACCAAGTATCTTCTCAGACCACAATGGCATAATATTAGAAAGAAACTACAGTAAAAACAATCCAAAAAACTCAGAGAATAAAAATGGCAGCATAAAATATAAACCTATATGTGCTGCCTCTCACAACCACACCAAAACTACAATTAAAAGACAAAACGAGTATCCCCCAGAACCACGGGAAAGTTAGCAGAGTAGAAGTTCTACAACTAGAAGTAAAGAAAAAAATGCATTGAGACCTGGTAGGACATGCAGAGGCTCAGAAAGGCAGAGGTACAAGGACACACGCAAATTGGGCTGGCATGCGCTGTTTTGTTTTTTTTTCAAATGGGAGGGAGTTACAAGTTCCCAACTCTCTGAACTCCAGTTTCCAGTGAGATTCTGGGGACTCAGACTCCTACAGGGAGAAACTGGACTGTCTGCCATCCTGTAAGGTGGCACTCTCACAGAGGTAAGTATAGGGATCATTGTTTACTGAACTGGGGCACCAGGCAAGGGACACAGAACAGAATGTGGCAGAGAGGGCTGACTAGCAGCCAAAGCTATTTGCCACTGCCTAGGAATCTCCTGAGATCCCACTCAGCTCAATTTACAAACCCACTAAGCTATGTGCAGGGGCTTTTGCATATGAATGGCCTGCCCTCTAGAAGCTTAATCCAACAAATTGCAACTGGGTCAGACAACTCCAAAAGTCCCAAATTCCAAGTAAATAGGGGAAATCTACAGATCTCCCTGTAATTCTTGTTGGGTGGCCTCAGACACTAGCTGACTTGTACCTCCTTGGAGATCCAGGAACCAGTGTACCTAGAGGTCAGTGTGAGATAACACCAGATTCCAACTCCTCACATACATAAGTGACACACTCAAGAGGCAGATTCGGTGAACAACAAAGCCCCACTGAAGCAAGTCCTGCCCCATAGAGGTGTCTCCAGCACAGAATTCTTCCATTATACACACAGCTAATCCTCACAGTCAATTGGCCTGGAGGTCAATTTCTCCCAGTGTACCAACAGCAATCAAGGCTTAACTACAACAAGACTGTGTACCCAGGCCACAAAGAGGTGCACTAACAGTGTCCACCTCAGGTGATTGGGGAGGTGGAGCTACTGGGCCATAAAGGACAACTAGCACACAAAGCCACCCCATCAATACAGGGAAGCAGCCAAAATGCAGAGACAAAGAAAAATGTCACAAATGAAAGAAATGGAGAAAAGCAAACTACTGGATATAGAGCTCAAAACCACATTTATAAGGTTACTCAAGAAACTTCTACAAACCACAGAGAAACTTAGTGAGACCTCTGAGAAACTTAGTGAGACTTTCAAAGATTTTAATGAGGATATCAAAGAAATGGAAAAGGACAAGTCAGAAATTAAGCATACACTTCCTGAAATAAAAAGTAATATACAGAAATCCAACAGCAGATTAGAGGACCCCAAGAATGAAACCAAAGATTTGAAATATGAGGGAGCAAAAAATATCCAACCAGAAAAAAAAAAGAGTCCAAAAATGTGAAGATAGTGTAAGGAGCCTGTGGGACCATTTCAAGCATACCAACATCGGAATTATGGGAGTTCCAGAAAAAGAGAGAGAACAAGAAAACCTATTTGAAGAAATAATGACTGAAAATTTTCCCTACCTGGTGAAAGAAATGGAATTACAAGTCCAGGAAGCACACAGAACCCCAAACAAAAGGAATCCAAAGGGGACCACATCAAGATACATCATAATTAAAATGCCAAGGGCAAAAGACAAAGAGAGAATCTTGAAAGTAGCAAGAGAAAAACAGTTAGTTGCCTACAAGGGAGTACCCATATGACTCTCAGCTGATTTCTCAATAGAAACTATGCAGGCCAGATGAGCGTGGCAGGAAATATTCAAAGTGATGAATAGCAAGAACCTACAACCAAGATTACTCTACCCAGCAAAGCTATCATTCAGAATTGAAGGTCAGATAAAGAGCTTCACAGACAAGAAAAAGCTAAAGGAGTTCATCACCACCAAACCAGGATTATATGAAATGCTGAAGGATATTCTTTAAGAAGAGAAAGAAAAGGGTAAAGATAAAAATTATGAACAACAAAGTGATAATAAATATATACCTATCAACAAGTGAATCTAAAAATCAAGTGAATAAAAAACCCTATGAACAGAATAAACTGGTGAATATAATAGAATTAGGGGCATAGAAAAGGAATGGACTGACAATTCTCAGGGGGAAAAGGGTGTGAGGGTGTCAGAAGAGATTGGCCAAAAATCTTACACTTGTGAATGAGGACAGTGATGGGGGATAAAGGCATGGCATGGGGGTGGTGAATCTGGTGGAGGGGAACTTTTAGTGGAAAAAAAGAGGAACATCTGTAATAAACTGAACAATAAAGATTTATTTAAAAAAAAGAAACAAACACTTGGAAGCAGATTAGCATGCTATTAAATAATGATAGGGTTACCAATTAGATCAAAGAAGAAATTAAAACATACTGGAAACTAATGACAATAAAAACACAACAATCCAAAATCTGTGGGACACAATAAAAGCAGTCCTGAGAGGGAAGTTTATAGCTCTACAGGCCAACTTCATAAAAAGAAAAAAAAACACAAGAAAAAAATGGTAGTAAATCATCTAATACTTCAACTCAAAGAATTAGAAAGAGAGCAATAAGAAAAGCCCAGAGTGAACAAAAAGAAGGAGATAATAAAGATCAGAGCAGAAATAAATGATCTAGAGACAAAAAACAGTACAAAAGATCAATGAAACCAAGAGCTACCTTTTTGAAAGAATAAACAAGATTATTTAACCTCTAGCCAGGCTCACCAAGAAACAAAGAGAGAGGACCCAAATAAACAAAGTCAGAAATGAAAGAGGGGAAATAACAACAGACCTCACAGAAATACCAAGGGTTGTTAAAAAATACTTTGACCAACTCTATTCAGATAAAGTAGACAACCTGGAGGAAATGGACATATTCCTATAAAAATACAACCTTCCAAAACTCAATCAGGAAGATTCTAAGGATCTCAATAGGCCAATAACTATGGAAGAAATTAAAGCAGTCATCTAAAAGCTCCCAGCTGCCAAGACCAGTTTGGCTCAGTGGATAGAGCATCGGCTCTCGGACTAAAAGGTCCCGGATTCAATTCTGGTTGGGGGCATGTACCTTGCTTATGGGCACATCTCCACAGTGGGGCGTGCAGGAGGCGGTTGATCGATGTCTCTCTCGCATCATTGTTTCTGACTTTCTATCTTTCTCCTTTCTTCTCCATAAAAAAATCAATTAAATATATTTTTAAAAAAAAGCTCCCAGCAAACAAAAGCTCAGGGCCAGATGGCTTCACAGGAGTTTATACCAAAATTCAAGGAAGAACTAAAACTTATTCTCCTCAGACTCTTCCAAAAAATTCAAGAGGAAGGAGCACTTCCAAGCTCATTCTATGAAGCCAGTATTACCCTAATACAAAAATCAGATAAAGACAAGACAATAAAAGAAAATTATAGGTCAATATCCCTCATGAACATACATGCAAAAATCCTCAACAAAATTCTAGCAAATCGGATCCTGAAGTACATCACAAAGATCGTACACCATGACCAAGTAGGATTTATCCCAAAGATGCAAGGATGCTACAATATAGTATCTGCAAATCAATAAAAATTATACATCCCATAAACAAATTGAGAGAGAAAAATCACATAGTCATATCAATTGACACTGAAAAAGCACTTGACAAAATCCACACCCTTCCTTGAAAAATACTCCCAGCAAGGTGGGAATAGAAGGATCATACCTCAACATAATAAAAGCCAAATATGACAAACACACAGCCAACATCATACTCAATGGAAAAAATTAAAACCATTTCCCCGAAGAACAGGAACAAGACAGGGATGTCCACTCTCACTACTCCTATTCAATATAGTACTGGAAGTATTAGCCATTGCAATTAGACAAGAAGAAGAAATAAAAGGCATCCAAATTGGAAAAGAAGAAGTAAAGCTGTCCTTATTTGCAAATGACATGATATTGTATATAAAAAAACTGAAAGACTCCATCAAAAAATTATTAGACTTAATAAATGAATTCAGCAATGTAGCAGGATACAAAATTAATGCCAAGAAATCTATGGCATTTCTATATACCAATATTGAACTTACAGAAAGAGGGACTAAAAAAGCAATCTCATTTACCATCACACCAAAATAACTAAGATACCTAGGAATAAACCTAACTAAGGAGGTAAAAGACCTATATGTGAAAAACTGCAGGACACTGAAAAAAGAAATAGAGGAAGACATAAACAGATAGAAGAACATACTATGTTCATGGATTGGTAGAATCAGCATCAACAAAATGTCCATACTACTCAAAGCAATCTATAGATTCAATGCACTCCCCATGAAAATACCAAGGGCATATTTCACAGTTCTAGAAAGAACTCTCCTAAAATTCATCTGGAATCAAAAAAGACCTTGAATAGCCATAGCAATTCTGAGAAAGAAGAACAAAGTAGGTGGGATCTCAATACCAGATATCATGCTGTATTACAAAGGCACTATTCTTAAAACAGCCTGATACTGGCACAAGAACAGACATATAGATTAATAGAATAGAATAGAGAAACCAGAAATCGACCCAAACCACTATGCCAGTTAATATTCAACAAAGGAGGCATGAACATACAATGGAGAGAAGACAGTCTCTTCAATAAATGGTGTTGGGAAAATTAGGCAGATACATGCAAAAAAATGAAACTAGACCACCAACTTACACCATACAGAAAAATTAACTCAGAATGGACAAAGAACTTAAACATGAGACAGGAAAACATAAAAATACTAAAGGAATTCAGAGGCAGCAAAATCTCAGACATATGCCAAAGCAATTTCTTCACCGATACTTCTCCTAGGGCAATGGAAACTAAAGAGAAAATAAACAAATGGGACTACATCAAAATAAAAAGCTTTTATACAGCAAAAGAAACCATCAACAAAACAAGAAAGCCCACTGTATGGGAGAACATATTTGCCAATGTTATCACCGATAAGGGTTTAATGTCCAACATTTACAGGGAACTCATACAGCTTAACAAAAGGAAGATAAGCAATCCAATAAAAAAATGGACCTAAATAGATACTTTTCAAAAGAAGACAGGAAGGCTAAAAGACATATGAAACATGTTCAAAGTCAATAATTATCCAATAGATGAAAATTAAAACAACAATGCAGTATCATCTCACACCTGTCAGAATGGCTATCATCAACAAATCAAGAAATGACAAGTGCTGGCAAGCATACAGAGAAAAAGGAACACTTAGGCACTGCTGATGGGAATGCAGACTGGTGCAACCACTGTGGAGAACAGTATGGAGTTTCCTCCAAAAACTAAAAAGGGAACTTCCATTTGACCCTGTGATTCCACTTCTAGGAATATATCCCAAGAAGTTAGAAACACCGATCAGAAAGGATATATGCACCTCTATGTTCATAGCAGCACAATTTACCATAGCTAAAATTTGGAAACACCTAAGTTCCCATCACCAGAGGAGTGGATAAAAAAAAAAAAAGTGTTACATCTACACAATGGAATACTACGCTGCGGTAAAAAGGAAGGAATTCTTACCATTTGCTACAGCATGGATGTAACTGGAGAGCATTATGCTAAGTGAAATAAGCCAGTCAGAAAAAAATAAATATCATATGATCTCACTCATTTATGGAATATAATCCTATCTAATAAAAGAGTAATATGCAAATTGTCACTCCAACACACAAGATGGCTGTCCCATGTGGACACAAGATGGCTGCCACAAGATGGCCAGCAGGGAAGTGTAGTTGGGGGAGATCAAGCCTGCAGGGAAAGGCAGTCGGGGGAGACCAGGCCTGCAGGGGAGAGGAGATGGGGGGAACCAGACCAGCAAGGGGAGAGCAGTTAAGGGTGATTGGATTGGCAGGGGAGTGAGGGCAGTTGGGGGCAATCAGAATGGCAGGGGAGCAATTAGGCATCAATCAGGCTGGCAGGGGAGTGGTTAGGGGGTGATCAGGTTGTCAGGCAGAAGCGGTTAGGGGCAATCAGGAAGGCAGGCAGGCGAGCAGTTGAGAGCCAGCAGTCCTGATAGGACTGGGCCTAAACAGGCAGTCTGATATCCCTCAAAGGGTCTCAGATTGGAGAGGGTGCAGGTTGGGCTGTGGGACATCCTCCACCCCGCCCTGCACGAATTTTGTGCACTCTAACCTATAGTGAACAACATAAACTGATGAACAAAAACAGATTCAGAGACAGAGAAACATCGATCAGATCATCAAAACTCAGAGGAAAGGTAGGGGAGGGTGAGGTTAAAGGGGAGAGATCAACCAAAGGACTTATATGCATGCATATAAACCTAATCAACGTACATAGACAACAGGGGGGTGAGAGCATGAATGGGGGAATTGGGGAAAGTAATAAGGAGATGAGGACACATATGTAATATCTTAATCAATAAAGAAATTAAAAATAAATAAACATGATTCACTCAATATAAAAGTTCAATGTTTAACTGTTATAAATAAAGACAATTTAGTTATTTTAGCATGATATGGTAGAAATATGACTTTTTTAGTACCTTTATATCATAGAATAAAATTTACCATCAAATAGTACAAAATTTTAGGCTTTTGAAATGCCAATAAAATGTTTAAAACAGATGTATGCCAAATTGATTAGGCAAATTTAACTCAATTTAATTATCTGGAGAGATATGAATAGATAAGCTGATTTAGCTTTACTATAAATATAACTTTTTAAACACATTCTTTCAAAGAATTAAAGAAAAAATGCCATACACTGAAATTGACAAGCCTAGACTTATTACTTAACACAAAACTTTGTGAAAACCTTAAGATAAGGTTGCTATTTTAGCATCATTTTATGATCTAATTAGACTAAATGGACTGAGCAGCCTAAAATATAAACTAATTTTATATAAAGTAGATATGCAACAATAACTAGTATCTAATTTTAAAGTGGTAGTACATTTGTTTACTCTGTCCAAATAAAATCTGGAGTTTATTTTCAAATATTTGCAATGAAAGACTCACTTCAAAATAATTTGAATCTTATGCAATTCTCTGTTTTTCTTCTGGTAAGTCAGTCTCTAAATGAAAAACATTATATCTTACAAGAAAGAGAACTAAAAGGAGTTTTATAGAGAAATTCTATATATTTTCCTTAATCTTTTCAGGAGAGATTGTGAATGGAAATAATGAAAAGAATTATGATGAAACAAAGGTGCTTACTTAATTTCCACAAAATCTGCTAGACATTTTCCACCAATGTCCTCCTCCAAGGAGAAGTTCGTGAAATGCAATGCAATCTGTTGGGTGGTTCCCACTGTGATCCTGTAAGTGCACTGCCAGTTGTTGGGGTAATTATTGGGGAAGTTTGGAGAAGTAAATGTACCAGATTCTTTTGTATAATCTTCCAAGCATACTGTGAAAAGAAATAGGCCACAAGAGAGAAAATAAAAAATATAAAAAATATTATGCTACATTTCATTCATAAGACATTCAGTAATACATACTTGATTAATTTGTGCCAATTTACTTGCTTATTAAAAAGGCTGTTTTGGAAAGTTCAAAGAATAATTTCATTTCAAAATGAAGTTTTGAAATCTCAAAGGCAAAACAATTTTTAATAGTAAACCTAAGCTAAGTAGTATAAATTTGTTATATATATATGAAAGTTTTATGTTCTTGGAAGTGTTATATTTCTAATTCAGGCAAATTACCATGGACATTATAAGTGAGACAACTATAGAAATCATAAAGGGGGCTTAGAAATAATTTAGTTCTGTTCTCTTTTTCACAAGCTTCATTTCAAATGGTTTTAACCAAAGCATGAGTTTTTGAGAAATGACAAAGCAGGTACCTCAGTAATAAGGATGAAGAATAGGAGATGAGACTCAGATCAGAGTGACCATGAATCAATGCCCAGCTCAAATGCTGACAAGCTATGCAACCTTGGACAAATTACTTCACCTCTCTGAGACTCATCTCTAAAATGGAGATGGTGACTATCTTTGAGTATACATTTAAGGCTTAGAAACAATGCAATTAAAGGCCTTGGCACATGGTATGTGCTCAATAAATAGTAGTAATCATCATTAGATTTCAAAATAGACCAGAAAGGTATAAGAAAAACAGAGCACAAATTATGGGGAATAAATTAGATCACATAAAACACTTAGATAGTACTTGGACAATTTTATGTCCTAAATAAATATTAACTGTCCCACTTTAAGATTTTTAACTTTACTTTTTCAGTCCTTCAGATTCCATATTTACTAACAAACCCACTCAACTTCTTATGCTCTCCAAATCTGAGATAATTCCCAAAGAAAATATGGTGTCAATGCATTTTAATGTGTATTCAATTAAACCCAGTAATAATAAAATCCAAGGTCCAGCAGTAGACACAGATCTACTGAAATGTTTTGGGGGATAATGCACTATTCTACTTAATTATGAGTAAAAAAAAAGAAAATGAGTATGTTTAGTTTTGCTATTTCCCTGGTCACTGTTGTGTAATCATACTCAGAGTAACAGAGTAATGGCTGACATTGAGAGCACAGAGACATTTAGCAAATATTACCTCTATATAGCCTCAGAGTACTAGGCATTCACCAACTATTTAGTTTACTCAGCTTGAAGCAGCAAACAATCAAAGATTTACTATACTGAAGGGATCGACAGTTATATTTATCTTCAAAGATGAATGTCATATACTTTTCCATATATTTGTATCATTTGCTAGGATATTACTTAAAGGAAGAAAACCCCACAGAGCAGGGAGCATGCCTTGAGGTCCCCTGTCAAGCACTGCCAATTGGGGGCATGGTCTGAGATCCCCTTCAAGCCCCGCCAGGTGGGGGGGCTCAGCCTCAGGCCCCGGCCCAGTGCCAGGACAAGGGCACAGACTCAGGCCCCACATCAAGCCCTGCTGGGTGGGGAGGAGCAGCCTCAGGTACCCCATCAAGCCCTGCCAGGATGGGGGTGCAGCCTCAGGTCCCCTGTCAAGCCTCACCAGGCAGGGGGTGCAGCCTCAGGTCCCCTGTTGCTGGGATGAGAGGTATGGCCTGAATCCCCTAGACTGGGGTGGAGGAAGCAGCCTGAAGTACCTTGCCCCAGCATTGGGAGCAGGAGGTATGGCCTGATGTCCCCTGTCAAGTCCCACCAAGCAGTATATCAAGGGAGAGATTGCTAGCAATATAACTATAGTAGGGGACTTTAATACCTCACTATCACCATTGAACAAATCCTCTAAACAAAAAATCAGCAAAGAAAATCAATCCTAAATGACCCACTAGATCAGATGGAATTAATTGACATCTTCAGAACATTTCACACAACAGCCACAGAATGTACATTCTTCTCAAGTGCACATGGGTCACTTTCAAAGATAGACCATATATTGGGTCACAGACAAAATTTCTTCAAATTCAAGAAGATAGAAATCATATCAAGCATCTTCTCAGATCACAGTGACATAAAACTGGAAATCAACTACAATAAAAATAATCCAAAACCATCAAACACCTGGAGGCTAAACAGCATGCTATTAAACAATGATTGGGTTACCAGAGAGGTCAAAGAAGAAATAAAAAACATCATGGCAAGAAACAACAATGAAAACACAAAAATCCAAAATCTATGGGACATAGTGATAGCAGTCTTGACAGGTAAGTTTATTGCAAAAAAACAAGAAACAATGGTAATAAATTACCTAACCCTATAACTCAAAGAGTTAGAAATAGAGCAACAAGAAAAGCCCAGTTTAAGCAGAAGGAAGGAAGTAATAAAAATTAGAGTGGAGATAAATGACATAAAGACCAAAAAAAAAAAATACAAAACATCAACAAAAACCAAGAGCTGGTTCTTTGAAAAGATAAACAAGATTGATAAACCACTAACCAGGCTCACAAAGAAGCAAAGAGAGAGGACCCAAATAAACAAAATCAGAAATGAAAAAGGATAAATAACAAAAAACCGACAAAAATACAAAGGATTGTTAAAAAAAAAATACTATGAAATACTCTATTCCAACAAAATGGACAACTTGGAGAAAATTGACATATTCCTAGAAAAATACAACCTTCCGAAACTCAATCAGGAAGAATCTGAAAATCTCAATAGGCTGATAAGTAGGGAAGAATTGAAGCAGTCATCAAAAAGCTCCCAGCAAACAAAATGTTTTACCAAACATTCAAAGAAGAACAAATTGAGAGATAAAAATCACATAATTATATCAATTGATGCAGAAAAAGCATTTGACAAAATCCAACACCCTTTCTTGATAAAAACTCTCATCAAGGTGGGAATAGAGGGGTCATACCTCAACAGCATAAAAGCCATATATGATAAACACACAACCAACATCATACTCAATGGGCAAAAACTAAAACCATTTTCCCTAAGAACAGGAACAAGACAGGGATACCCACTCTCACCATTCCCATTTGACCCAGTATTGCCACATCTAGGAATATATCTCTAGAAAATAGAAACACAAATCAGAAAGGATATATGCACCCCTATGTTTATAGCAGCACAATTTACAATAGCTAAGATTTGGAAATAGCCTAAGTGTCCATCAGCAGATAAGTGGATTAGAAAATTATGGTACAGCTACACAATGGAATACTACACTTCTATCTATGGATGGAACTGGATAGTATTATGTTAAGAGATATAAGCCAGGCAATGAAAGAAAAATACCACATGATCTCACTCATTTATGGATAAAAAAGAACACTATAACCTTATGAATAAAAAGATAGATACAGAGGCAGTGAAGCATTGAACAGACTGTCAAATTACAGTGGGAAGGCTGGGGAGTGTTGGGAAGATGGGGGAAAGAATTCAACTGAAGGACTTGTATGCATGTATATAAGCACAACCAATGGACACAAGATACTGGGGGAGGGAAGATGAGAGCATGTGCCAGGGGGGAGGGGAGGCTGAGGGAAGGTCAATAGGGTAAAAAAGGAGATATATGTATTACTATTTGTAATACTTTAAATAATAAAATAAAATTTAAAAAAAAGAAAGAAAGAAAAGGAAATAAAAATAAAACTGTCCTTATTCACAGATATGATCGACTCTAGAATATACTCCTGGACTGTGAGAGTGGGCAGGCCAGGCTGATGGATCCCCCTCCCAGTGCATGAATTTTCATGCTCCAGGCCTCTAATACAAACATAAGTGAACAAAATGATTTTAATTGTACACCTCACAGAACAGATATATAAATTGTCAATAAGTATGTTAAAAAACATTCAGCACTATTAATCATGAGAGACATACAAATTAAAACAATAGTGAGACACCATTACACAGCTACAAGAGGCTAAAAATGAAGACTGACTATACCAAGAGTTGGCAAAGATGAGGAGAAAGTAGAATTCTTATTCATTATAGATGGGAATATAAAGTGATATAACCACTTTATTAAAAATATCTAGCAGTTTCTCATAACATCCTATATAATAAAGAGATAATATGCTAATTAGACCAGATGTTGGGATGACCTTCTGGAATGACCCTCCAGAACTATCAGTGGACAGGGTGTGTGGCTGCAAAGGCTGCAAGGGCCAAGCCCCTTGTACAAATTTCATGCATTAGGCCTCTAGTTAAACATAATATTACCATATGATGCAGAAATTCTACTCATAGGTATTGTCTCAGGAGAATGGATAACATAAGTCAACAAAAAAATTATATATCAATGTTCACAGTAGCCTATTTTGTAGTAGTTAAAAACTAGAAATAACCCCACTGTCCAAATAATCAGGTTATAATATATCCATACAGAGGCTTATTCATTAATAAAAAAAGAAAAGAAAATCCCTAACTGGGGTTTGGCTCAGTGAATAAAGCATTGGCCTACGGACTGAAGGGTCCTGGATTCAATTCTGTTCAAGGACACATACCCGAGTTGCAGGCTCAATCCCCAGTAGAGGGTGTGCAGGAGGCAACCAATCAATGATTCTCTCTCATCATTGATGTTTGTTTCTTTTTCCCTTTCTTCCTCTCTGAAATCAATAAAATATATATTTTGAAAAATAAAGAAAAAGAAAAAAAAACTAGTTATAAATACAACATAAATTATAGGAGCATTACACTAAACAAAGAAACCAAAGATAAAAGGGTGAATACTTCCTACTCATACTAGCCTTTTAAATAGGCAGAACTAATCAATAGTGATAATAATCAGGTCTTCAGTTGTTGAGATGGAACATGTGGAGGGACTGATCTAGAAAACACTAGAATATTTTCTTGGATGTTATGTTGAAGTAGTGATTACACGGATATACACATTTTTAAAACTCCAGATGAATTTTACTTACTAAATTACTTACAATAATTGCAAAATAAAAATCTATGTTAAAGCTCTGGCCAGGTGGCTCAGTTGGTTAGAGGTTTGTCTCTTACACCAAAAGGCTGGTCAGGATTGTGGGATGTGGGTTTGATCCCCAATAGGGGGCATGTATAAGAGGCAACTAGTGTATTATTTTTTTTCTCTCTCTCTTCCTCTCTCTCTAAAATCAATAAAAACATATCCTCGGGTGAGGATTTTTTTTAAATCTATGTTATGTTAAAAGTTTAAAAGTTCTGTGCAAAAACAAGTTGGCTCACTAAAGAAAATTCAATAAATAACTCATATATCAAATTAATAATAAATAAAATTAAAATAAATGAATATAAAATATTTTGAAGGTACACCTGCTATAAATATTAACAACTAGAGGCACAGAGGAGGTGGTATCCCTCAGTCCAGCCTCTACTCTCTCCAATCTGGGACCCATCAAGGGATGTTCGACTGCCCGTTTAGGTCCGATCTTACCTGGATCAGACCTAAATGGGCAGTTGAACATCCTTCTCACAATCTAGGATTGCTGGCTCCAACTGCTTGCCTGCTTGCCTTCCTGATTGCCCCTAACCACTTCTGCCTGCCAGCTTGATCACCCCCTAACCACTCTCCTGACAGCCTGATTGCCCCTAACTGCCCTCCCCTGCAGGCCTGGTCACTAATAATTCCTCCCCCTTGTAGGCCTGGTCCCTCCCAACTGCCCTCTTCTGCTGGCCACCTTGTTGTGGCCATCTTGTGTCCACATGTGTATTGGCGTGATGGCCATTTTGCATATTACTCTTTTATTAGATAGGATAGAGGCCTGGTGCATGGAAGGAGGCCAGCTGATTTTCCCTGAAAGGTGTCCCGGATCAGGGTGAGGGTTCCCTTTGGGCATGGGGTGGCATGAGCGAGGGGCCTGTGGTGGTTTGCAGGCCAGCCACGCCGCCCAGTGACCCAAGCAGAGGCCCTAGTATCTGGGGTTTATTTATCTTCCATAATTGAAACTTTGTAGCCATGAGTGGAGGCCTGGGCCAGCCACTGCTGCAGGAGCTTGGCTTCCTCCATTGCCGCGGAAACCCAAGCCTCCTGCTTGTGCAGCTCTGTGGCTGCAGCTATCTTGGTTGGGGATAATTTGAAAACTCACTCCTGATTGGCTGGTGGGTGTTACTTGTGGTATAGCAGAGGTACTGTCAATTTGTATATTACTCTTTTATTGGATAAGATAATATTTAATGTTAGAATTTGATTGCAGTTTTAAGAGTTTCACAACTTTATAGGGAAAAGAACAATGGTTCTGTGAATTTACTGTGTCTACTTCTTGAAAGGCTAGTAACTCCTCTTATCTAACACTGAAGTCTATATACAATGTTCATCTTTTCTTCTCCTGACAGAATAAAAGACTCTTTTTAGAACAATATTAATACAGAGAAATATTAATGCTAGGCTTTTGTTTCATCTTATGCTTTGTAATAAGCACAAGTAAGTAAAGTTGAATGTATTCCCACAATCATCTGTTGGCATAATTCTTATTACATCAATACAAAAATGCAAACATAAAAGTGCCTCTTGTTTATAACTAATTTTGGCAAAGGAAGACTTATTTCCAATGGCTCTTCACCTTTTGTTATAGTCTAACAACATTTACAAAGAGATGAAAAAGAAAAGTATATTTCTCCCATTCACTATTAGTATATTCAACGGAGCTGCAATGGGAAGAATATCTCTGAAGATCAAAGAGAACTATTGACAGGCCTCACAGATCTTTCTTTCTGACCAACCTCAAAAAGAAAAAAATGTCAAGAAAGAAAAGAAAAATATACAAATTTCCTTGGTGGACCATTACAAAAATCACAAAGCTATATCTTTCCATAAATCATGATGTTTCTTTGCCTCCACAAAGCATTTTCAAAAAGTTTTAATAACAGCTTTGGATTTTATGAAAGGGGAAAATTCAAAACATGGATAATCCCTCCAACCCACAAGCAGTGATGATATCAACCCCATACAATTTGGGCGACAGGAATAGAATAAAGGGATCTGAGAATGAATCTCTTACAGCGACCCTAGATTATGAGGAACTGCTCCACCATCTCCCTCCCTGGCCTTATGCAATAACATGATATCAAATTACATTAGGGATCATCTATAAGTGGTGCTTTCTGAAATCACTTATGAGATGTTTGTGTCTGCATGAATCCATCTGACCTCAGATTTTCTAGATATGTGCTATATAATAGTCAAACCAGGAACCATCATCAGCTTCTATTGGCATCTTTGGCTTAACATTCTTCCAAGTGAAGCCTTGAGGGAAGATAAAATTACAAGTTCTATTGCTCCCTTTAGGAAAGAAGAAGCCTCCCTAATTAAAATCTAACATTTTGCTCTACAATTCGCTGTTCGGCAGTCACAGATTTGGCTTTTGATTCTCCCTCACAGGTGACCAATTCAAATGGGATATGAATGTAAGCTAACTCACTACAGCCGCTCGTGTAAAAAACTGCACTTGGACATCAGTCATTCTATTTTACACTTGGCACAGTTGTCGTGTTTCACAGCGACTGTGTAATTTTCCCATAGAATGTCTCTTTTTTATTATCCCCAACTATGTGAGAGAACCAGTTATTATACCCTCCACTTTTTAGAGAGTTATGGATGAGGGGGATTCTGAGATTCCCAGAGGTTAATTTTTGAAATTCCTTAGTTTCGACATGCCCAAGATAAAAATTCAAAGCCAAGTCTTCCTTTTTCAAATCCTGTACTCTTTAATAATTCCTGGTTTCTCTGTGCAGGAAATGTCAATTCAGAAATGAGAGTGGGTAGAAAATTAGGGATATTAGTATTAGATGTTTTCTTTTTTTTACCACAAGAAAAATTGTTTATTTTATTGGTATCACAGTGGTTTCAGTACAAGCTAAATACAAACACATTGTTAGATAGTCAATCACCTATCCTTCAAAGATAGATTGTATAAAATATCTTCCTTGCCCAGCTTGCGTGGCCCAGTGGTTGATAGTCAACCTATAAACCAGGAGGTCACGATTGATTTCCAGTCAGAGCACATGCCCAGGTTGCGGGCTCACTCCTCAGTAGGGGGTGTACAGGAGGCAGTTGATCAATGATTCTCTCATGATTGATGTTTTTATCTCTCTCCTTCTCCCTTCCTCTCTGAAATCAATAAAAATATCTTCTTTAAAAAGTTCTAAGGGCTCAATATATAAATGCAAAAATTTGAACTTGTCAATAATCATATCAAATGTTGAGCTACTGACTGAGCAGTAAAAAAAACGCAATTTCTGACTTTAAAATTAATTCTACAGGAAAAACCATGCAATTTCCCACGTCTACTGTCTGTATTCTGCACAGAGTTCCAAGGCAAAGATTGGTTCTGGCTAACTTATCACCGGCCTTTAGTCTTTTTTCCTGTTAGATCCTTAGCGTCTTTGGGAGGAGGCATATGCGTTGGTTTCCAGGAATTGGATTAAAAAGGGCTGGTTCTGGATAAGAATTTCCACTGTAAAAAACTGAATGTTTTTCACTGGCATAACCAAAGCTCTTTATAGCTGGAGGAGGTTTATTTTTTGTATTTTCCAACCATTCCTTAAACTTTTTTTCTGCTATTTGTTTTTTCTTGTAATTCAGCTTGACATTGTCTTTCTTTTTCCTTTTCTTTCTTTTTCTATTCACATTCTTCAGCATTTTTTTCCTTTAACCATTCTTTATATATATATTTGCTTTTTCTTGCATATGATCTTTCTCCAATCCCTTTGCTGCTTTTTTTTTCCATTTCAATCATTTTTTGTTCCCTTTCTTTTCTGTTTATTCTTTTTCTCAACCCAGTCTTTGTGCTTTTCTTCAGTAGTTATCTTTCTTTATTCACATTCTGCCCTTTCTTTTCTGTTTTCTGATTTAATTCCTCTAGTGCTTTCTGTTGCAGACAGTCACGTTCTTCTTTTTCTTGGCCAACAAACTACACTTCCGGTGGTATCAGGCTGATCTCTGGTAAACTCACCAGTTTCTGCTCTTCTTGGTTATCTTTGGATTAAACCACACTGGTGCATGCTTGTCACTCCATTCCTCCCAGGCCTCCCCTTGGCCACTGAGTCTTGGGCATCTTTGTCCACTTATTCTTCATCCCACCCCCCACCCACCCACCCATCACCATCACCATCGTTGTCAAACAGGAAGCTCTAATGGTGAAAGGGAGACAACAGATTCATGAAAGAATTGCTGCAGCTCAGCAGCAGAGATGGAGATGGGGAGCACACTGCCAACCTCTCCATCCCCAGTCCTCCTGCATCTGCCATGAGGGCCAAGATCTGGCCCTGCACCAAACTGATGGAGGCCAAACTGCTCGCCACCTCCCCACTGCCTTCATTGGGCCCAAGTACAAACCCACAGAGCAATGGCAGGGCACAATTAGATGTTTTCTTTAGCATTTCCATTCTAAGGACTAAGAAATCAAATAATAAATATGTCTTAGCTGGGAAGTGCCAGGACACCCATAAACACAAAAGTACAAGAAAATACTGACCAATAAGAAAATAAATCTTTAAAAGATCAATAGACTTACTAACACTCTTCCAGAGGAAAAAATATCTGAATATCTCATAGGAGAAAACACAGAATTCAAGGTGGATTGAAAGAAGCAGAGAGGATTCTGACTTGCCCAAAGCATACTTAATATCACAGCCAAGTCAAGAACCAAGAGTTCTGACTTGTCGTCAGTCTTCTTTGACCCCGTCATGGAAAGTACTTTCCACCATGAGTAGTTACAATCCTGTCCACAATTACATCTCAATTTTAATTATATGCTCCAATTTATGTACTCAGACTTGACTTTCAGAGTCTCTGGGGAACTGCAAAAGTTCATTACAATAACTTGAATTGCTTGGTCAAAACCCACTCTAGACCAATTTGAATGAGAATTTCTGGGGGGAAGGGAGAGACCCTAATACCTGAATGGGTAACAAGAAAATCCTGCCCTAAGTTTTTTATGAACAAGAGAGTTTGGGAACACTGCTCTATTGGATTTAACTTTTAAAATAGAATCAGGCTTTGAATAGTATGGCTCCATTGGTTAGACATTGCCCCATGCACTGGTCAGAGCACATACCCAGGTTTCAGATTTAATTCCCAGTGGAGGTGTGGGGGTGGAGGCATTCAGAGTCAACCTATTGATGTTTCTTCTCTCTCCCTTCCTCTCTCTAAAATCAATAAACATTTCCTCTGGTAAGGATTTCAAAAAATAATCCTATATAATAAAAAGCTAATATGCAAATGGTCATCACACTCTCACACCTCCATGCCCTAATGGCTCTGGGGAGAAAAATGGGGACCAGCCAGGCACAAATGAGCTTGCAAGAGAGGAATGGGGACCAGCCAGGCACAAATGAGCTCACAAGAGAGAAATGGAAAGCAGCCAGACTGCAGCCTGGGAAAGGGACAAGCTGCCTGCCCCACAGTCCCAGGCGCCAGCACCTGCTGCTGGCCAGAGGAGGGAATCCTGGGTCCCAGGTGCAGGGCAAGGCAGAGGCAGTTAGGGCAATCAGGCAGGCAGGCAGGTGAGCAGTTAGGAGCCAGTAGTCCTGGATTGCAGAAGCAGTTGGACATCCCCAAGGGGTCCTGAATTGGAGAGGATGCAGGCTGGGCTGAGGGACTAACCCCCTCCTCTAGTATATATATAAAAGCCTAAATGACCATCTGACCAGTAGCTATGACATGCACTGACCACCAGGGGGCAGATGCTTAATGCAGGACCTGCAGAGCTTCAGTGACTTGGCAACTGAGGTTCTCGGGTGATGCACCCAGAACCAGAGAGGAGAGAGCCCAATCCTGAGATCTGTCACTCAAGAACTGCCCTCTCACAATCTGGGACCCTTCAGGGAATATCAGAAAGCCAGTTTCAGCCCAATTCCCACAGAGCAGGCAGAGGGACCCCATCTGCAGGAGGGACCTACTCACTCCTCAGACAACCGGTGTGGTAAGCTGGGAAGGGACCACAGGATGTTGGCTTCAAGGTGTGTCTGATCCATCTTGCCCATTCCCACCTGGCCAGCCACCATCTAATTAAATTCCTTTCAATGTGTACAAATCCATGTACCAGAGCACTAGTAGTAACATAAAATAGAAACAGAACTCAATTCATTTCTTCTAATGAAATATTCTTTTGCCCTTCTGGTTATCATTGTTTTTTTTAAAATAAATATTTTTATTGAATTTTAGAGAGAGAGGAAGGGAGAGGGGGAGAGAGGGAGAAACACTAATGTGAGAGTGAATCATTGGCTGTCTCCAGCACAACCCCTACCTGGGATCTAGCACACAACTGAAAAATGTGCTTGGACCAGGAATCCAACCAGCAACCTTTCATTGATGGGAGGATGCCCAACCAACTCAATCACACTGGCCAGGGCTGAATATCATTTCTGACCTCTAACTCTTAGGTACCTCTAGGCACATTCCAAGATGACTGATGAGAAACAACACTAAAACACACACTGGGGCAGGGAGTGGGGGTAGGCAGTAACTCTTAGTTGGGAATAAGCAAACTGAGAAACCCCACCAGGGCACACTTTAAACCCTATGTTGATGTGGTTCTGATACTTCCTGTCATTTCCCCAGGTGATTATTAAGCACTTCTCTTTTAAGAAAATAGGAAAGTCTACCACAGTTTACCATAGTTGTGAAATGAATGTTACCAGCTACACAATGTGCAGTTCATCTAGGACATTTCCAAGAGCTAACCTAGACATGGCAAAACAAACAGATTGGATGTTGGGACTGGATTGTTAGATTTTCGCTTCTAAACCAACTATCTTTGTATTCTTGAGAGGATAAATTCAATTCTTGATTTCCATTTTCCTCATTTAAAAAATCAAGAAGATTTTTTAGATTGGTTTTTTGAACTTTCTGACACACCATAAAAATATATTTACTTCAGTCTCACACATACATAATAGATATTGCAAACAGGTTTCATGAAATAATACCTAACTCACTATGATAAACTCTGATACTTTCTATTCTATTCCATACTTTTAACAAATGTAGGTAGTAACCTAAGTTAATTTCATGGCCCACTAATGAGTCATGAATGTTTTAATGTTTGAAAAACATTAAATTAGATGTTATATAGGTTTTCATCTAATGTTAAAGTAGAAAATGTATCAGGTACATTTCTCAATTCTTTTACTTTTAAAATTCTCTCTGTAATATTATATTAGTGTCTATGAAGTAAATGTTAATAGAATATAAAACTTCAGTTTAAATCAGTAAAGTTAACTAATCAAGGAAATTTGTAACAAGAAAGTTCCACCCCAAATTTCTTATGAATGGTAGAGTTTTGAACTACTGCATTAGTAGACCTAATTTACAAATTAAATGAGTAAAGTTAAGTATCTCTCAGAATTCAAATATTTCATACTTAAAATAAGCAAACATTTAAAAACTTATGATCAGTTACTAAGCAAACATAAGAGTTTCTGTCCTCAGACATTTTTACTTGTTAGTTTGTTGTTTCTATTTCCCAGGCACATCTGGATAAAGGCAGAAACAGTGATGAGGGAGGGAGTCAAAGCAATGACCAGAAGCCAATCTCTTCCTCCCACACACATACTTAGAGGCTGACATCATAGCCCCATAGTCTGCACTGCAGATGGAAACGGAACTGGAGTCCCATCAGGAAATTTAGCCTTTATCAGATAAAGACAGGAAAGAAACTCACACCTGTTGTGCTGAGGAACTAGAAATCAAGAACCAAAAATCTCATTAATGGTCTAAAAGTAACTTCTGCTAAAGCCATAAAATAGAATGAGGGCAAATGACTGAGCTTCCATTAATGCTTTTCTGTGATAAGGTTTCATTATGCTCAAGTATAAAAAAATAAGATAACTGAAAAGTAAGTGTCTTAACACCTGCCTATTTCCAGGTGGGAACTCACTTGGACTCTGGCTGCCTGGCGGGCTCCCCCACTGCCTGGTTCTCACCAGCCCAATCCCCACAGCAGCCTCCTTCCTGAGCCAGTCTTGTCCTTCCCTGAGCAAAAAAACAGCAGGCACCCTGAGAGCGGCCAGGCTTTATCCAAAGGGATGGAAGGAAACACTCCCTGGCCTGTGATTTCAGCCTGACTGGACCAGAGGCCAAAGTAGTGGGAAGCACCCAGGAGACGGACGGGTGAGCCTGTCCAGTTGCCACCTCAGGGTCCTCTTCTCTTTCATCATTTGTCTTTTCTTGTGTCCTCTTGAAGCATCCATCTTATATAAAAACTGCTGTTTGAAATTTGAACCCAGCTATTTGGCTTTTGTAAATGCATGCTTGCTTAAATAATAAGGAAAATAAAACTACTCCCACTTCAGAGAGGCCATTAAACCTTCCCTGATGGGGTTATCAGTGCTGGCACCTGGCCAGACCTTTGGTTGAGGTCTCAAGGCCCCAACATATAGGGGCTCTTTAAGAACTTACAAAGAGGGCCGGAAACACCACATATTTGGGAGACAAAGAAGGTAAAAACATATAAATAGGGAAAATTCCTCCATGTTGCGGCCCAGAATTTGAGAGACATTTTCCTCTGGACCCGCACATAATAAATGTAACTCCATCTCTCTAAGCATTGCTTGGTTCTTCTCCAGTTTTCTGTAACACTCTGTCTTCATCAGTTTCCCTTTCTGTCCAGCTTGTTCCTTTCCTTTTTCTCAACTTACTTTTATTTTCCCCATGTCTCATTCTTCTAAAAAAATTATATAATTAGAGTTTAACTTTAACACTGTCCTTGACAGATTATTTTGATTGCTCTGGGTTCTTATCACACTAGATATTGATTGCCTTACAAGCTAGTGTGGTATTAGCAGAGTTGTTTTAGTCATTACAGAGATATGTCTTTGCATATTGTTACAAATATTCCCATAACATTTCCAGGAGGCCCTGCCTGCATCATATGTTATCTAAGATACAGCTAGCTTATAAATGCACCAAATTAAACTATGTTCATATGGTTTATTAAAGCTAGAAAACATCTCAAAGGCCATCAAATTTAATCCCTTAATTTTATAGGTGAGAAAACTGTGGCCCACAGAGTTCAAGTGACGTTTTCCAAAACCTGATATAATATTCAGTGTGGTTCTGGCCAAATATATAAGGCAGAAGAAACTATTGAAGGTTGGAAAATTGTGTGCACACTGGAATTTCTTAAAAAGTCAGTTTTGGTCATTGGTTACTGAAAAAAAGTCCAGTAACTAAGTCAGTTGTATAACATAACCTGTTTAATCATTGGGGAGGCAGTTTCCCATGAGCTTAAGCTGGAAAATTAACTAGTCCATAGAGAGGGTCCACAGGAGAGAAAGGTCTATGATTTTCTCCAACTTGGGATTCTGAAGAGCTCTAAAGCCATGCTACCAAGACATAGAATTTCATTACTGCACAGAACAGCAGTTTTTCCTAAAATGAAAAGTAGTGTCTGGCCACTCAGAGGATAAATAAATGAAAAACTGGGTAGGGATTCAAATTTTTAAATTTTAGTTTATTTACTTATTAGAGGCCTGGTGTACAAAATTTGTGTATGGGTAGGGTCCCTAGGCCTGGTGATCAGGGCTGATCGATGCCTTCCAGTTGCTGGTTGGGGCCTTCCTTCATTCTGAGCCGCCCCCTGTGGTCAGTACATGTCATAGCAAATGATCGTTCTCCCAGTCAAACTCCCACAGGGACAATTTGCATATTAAGTTTTTATATAGAGAGATTTGTTTGTTTGTTTGTTTGTTTATGGGAGTGGGAGCTTTAAAAGATGAGCACCAGGGATCTCTGGACATGTGACACTGTCAGAGCGAGTATGTCCCGGCACAGGAAAAGCTCCCAGTGCTTTACAAAGGGACATCGGTGAGTCACACCATGTTTCTGGAGAATCCAAAGATTGGGATGTGCTAGGGAAGCTCAGCATCCGTCCACTATAGACTTACATTGGATAATATTTTGTACCATTAAGTCTCTTTCTAAATATAATGAAAAAGGAAAACCCAGACTCTCTAAACTGGTACACATCCCATGTGGGAACATAAACATAAAAAAACACTTCTAAACCCCACACATTTTGGGGTTGGGGAATTTCTGCTTTACATATTACATCAAACATGTCAAACTCATGTCTGGTGGGCCATATTTGATTTCTTTGGTAGAAGAAATTTAACTTTATTTTGGTAGAATTTTAAACTCATAGAAAAATTGCAAGAAATAGTTCCTGAATTCCTTTTAGCCAAATTTGTTACATATTTGCATGTTGCCCCCATTGCTTTCCTTCCCCCACCCTTTCTTCCTCTCGGACTTGCTCACTCCTTTATTCTCTGAATCACTTAAGAGTAATCTGAAAACACTACATATCTGTAGCCCTGAAAACATAAGTATATAGTTTTTAAGAACAAAAACATCCTCTTACAAAACCGCCTTCTAATTTTCAAAATTAGAAAATTTTTATCATTAAAACAATACTCATTCAATCATTACTCTATTTTTAATAGGGAAGATACTGAAGTCACTACATGTTGTTCTAAATATAGCTTTCATTTGGGGATGAAGTACTTTCATGGTACCATTTTATAAAGGAGTAAAAAAATCCAAGAATACAAATGCTGTTTTGTTACCTGCTGATGCATTAGTTGCTTTATAGTCTATTAAAAAGCCTTCATAAGCAAGGTCAGAGTCAGCCACAAACACAAGCATTAATGAGTTGGTACTGCTGATAAGAGAGGGCGGAACTGATTTTCCACAATATCTATTTGAAACAAAGAAAAAGAACACAGGTTTAAAATCTTTTAGTGTACTTTAAATGATGCACCAAAGTTAGGACATGTAAAAATAATAATAATATACCCTATTACCTTTAGGCACAAACATTTACAAAATTGCAAATAACTCCCTATTCATAATTACTTCCCTAAAAGTTTTAGGTGTGTACCTGGTTATATGACTTATTGTATAAATTTAATGAAATTAGAAATTACAAGCTATGCTAGGTCACCATATAGTATATTATTAAACTTATTAACAGAAATGTAGTAAACTTTCATAACAAAGGAAAACCATATATCATAAATGCATAGAGCATAAATTTGAGTCAATTCTATCATTTACAGCCATTATGACTTTGAGCAAGTCACTCAATCATTATGCCTCAGTTTCTCCACCTCTCAACTGAGGATGATGATAGTAACTACTTCATAAGGTTATTTTGAGAATTTAATGAGTTAATATACTATATATACAGGACTTAAAATAATGCCTAGAATAACAAAACCTATATAGGTGAAATCAATATCCTTAGACAGCTGGCCTATACAGAGGTAAGAATTTGATTACTAAGCTATGTAAAATTTTGGCTGCATAAAAGCAGTTTTATTCAGAAAAATTATTCTAGTCATGCTAAAAGTAGAGTTGTGATAAAAACAAAACAAAACACGCAGGAGTAGTTTTCTAGAGAAACACTTGTAATAAAGAGTGACTAGATGTACCACAGTTTTCTAATCCACTAATCTGATGATGGGCAGTTAGGCTGTTTCCAAATCTTAGTTATTGTAAATTGTGCTATTAAAACTGTGGTACAGCTACACAATGGCATACCATGTTTCTGTAAAAAAAGAAGAAAATCTTACCATTCACAACAGTATGAATAGATATAAGAGCATTATGCTAAACAAAATAAGCCAGTTGATAAAGATAAATATCACATGATCTTACTAATTTGTGGAATATAATGAACAACATAAACTGAAGAACAAAAATAGATCCAGAGACAAAGAAACATTGAACAGACAGTCAAACCTCAGAGGGAAGGCAGGGAGGAGAGGTGTGGTAACAGGTCAGGCAAAGGATTTATATGCATGTATATTAGCATAACCAATGGATACAAACACTAGGGGGGATGAGGGCATGTGCTGTGAGGTGGGAGTGGCCAGGGAGAGATCAATGGGGGGAAATGGAAACTTATATAATACTTTAATCAATAAATAATTTTTAAAAGGAGTGACTATTAAATAGAAATCTCAAATCTATGCACACTGATGAGATTAACCAAATACAATGACAAAGGAAAAAATAGAAGCCAAAATATGGAAAACAGATAATTAATTTCTGAAAGAGAAAAAGAAAACAATGGTGTGTAATACTATTTCAGTGTTAAAATAGGTTTGTTACCTTGATAAAAAATAAAATTAGATTAATTCATTAACATTTTATTTTATTTTTTTGAATTAATATTTTAATGTCTTTGGATATGCCTATGTCTGCCAGACTGGACAAGAACATTATAGTAGTTTATGCCATTCAGCAAAAAATATGTATTTTTCAGTGATTATGAGTCAAGTGTCATTAAAAATAAGTGGTTACAAAAATGAAAGATTAAGACAAATAATAGCAAAAAATTAAAAGGGAGAATAAAAGCAGGTGAGAAATAAGTTTAAGAAAATAATTGGTAAAGAAAAAACATCTAGAAATAGATGAAAGAATGAAATGCAAGAAAAAGAAAATTAAAAAACATTAGATTTCCATTTTCAACAAAGAGGTACTAACAGGAGCTGTATATAACCCTGTACCTGAAATAAACTAAAATATATAAAACAATAGCTTTCAAGACACTGAATATCAAGCAATAAAGGTAGACAAGTGACTTGAAAAGCAAAACTGGACATGATCAAACTGTTTCCAAATAACTTCATTGCATCCCAAAACAAAAGTCAAAAATACATACAGGAACACAATAGTGTCCAGTGCACAAAAACACAAAATTAAAAATGTCTGGCATCCTATCAAATATTACCAGACATGAGAGGAAAGTATAAACTATAATGAGAAGACAGACCTACCAAAACATAGCAAGAAATGCCACTGATGACTGAATTCACAGTAAAAGACATTAAAATCTCACAGATTTAGGAAGCTATAGGAAAACATTTAGGTGCAAAGTAGAAACATGGAAGATATAAAAGATGGCCCAAAGCAAAGTTCTATAAATGAAAACTATAATTTTTGAGATGAAAACTACACATGGTAGAGTTAACAGCGGAACAGGTTTTGCAGAAAAACAGATTAGGGCACTTGAATACAGAAAAACACAAATTTTCCCAAATGAAACACACACAAAGCAAAGTCTCAAAATCAAATGAATGGAGTAACAGTGAATTATAGGACAATATAAAAATGGCCTAAGATACAAGTAATCAGAATCGAGTCCTCAAAGTTATTTCAAGAACTAATGGCCAAAAATGTTTCAAATTTGATTAAATTATAAGCTCTCAGACCCAAGAAGCTCAACCTTACATTATCCTAACCAAGAAAGCCAGTACAAAAAAAATAGTATTATAGTACGATTCCACTTCCAGAATATGCAAACCAATTTATAGTGAGAGAAAGTAGGGTTGCAGTTTCCTTGGAATGGGGATAGGATGGGGATATGGGCAAAGTGAAAAATTATCATGGGCAGAAAGAAGGATTTGGGGATAATGACATGTGAATTAGTTTCATTTTCATGATGCATTCATGGGTATACACATATGTCAAAACTTTCTATCTAATAAAGAGGGAATATGCTAATTGACTGCCATATCCTCAAAGATGGAGGCATCCATAGTCACAAGATGATGGCACCCAGCCCCCTCATCTCCCAGCCTCTCTGGACTGGTACAAGGTGTAGGCAAGCCTTAGATGGCAGTTGCTTAGTTGCACAGGGCCACCCAAGGCTCAGGTAACCAGGGCCATCTGAGGCTTGCACTGCTGGCAGTGGCAGCAGCAGAGGCATGATGGGGGCATTGCCTTCCCCTGATTATCAGGTTGCCTCTCACCACTGAGGGCTCCTGGACTGTGAGAGGGTGCAGGCTGGGCTGAGGGACCCCCACTCCAGCACATGAATTTTCATGCACTGGGCCTGCAGTAAATATATAAAGTGCCAATGCTACGGAGTAGTAATACAGGAATGGCCATTGAGAAGCATGTTAATCTGACCTGGTTTTTATAACACAACATGGTAGACTTTAACATCCTTCAAAGATGCAATCAAATCTCTGTGAGAAAAAAACTAAACAAAAATAATCTCACCTCCCAAGAGATGTCCCAGAAACAGTGTCAAAAACTTCCAGATAGTCACTTGTGCAATTGTAATGAAACTCCAGATGAAATCTCCTGAATATCAAATTTATCACGAAGCCAGGTTGGACTGATATATACCAGGTACAGTTGATACCATGGGGGTAGATATTTGGATGACCAGGACTTTGAATAATTCCTGTTAGCTCTGTGAGAATTTTTCCACATGCTATTGAAGTAAAAATAATAATTGTTAGAATGAGTAACCAACAAACTACCTGAAAATCAAGATAAAATAATCTGATAATAACTTTTTAAAAGTTCAAAAAGAAAAGTTTCCTTATATGCTACTTCAGATAACTTGGTTTTAATCTTATTAATAGACATCAATTAACTCTTGCTATGTGCTGCTTACAAAATATATATATATATATTCTTTAGAATATACCTTAAAAATTTATAGTGTAGGTAAGTATACATCTACAGTATAGGTAATTTTTAAAATAGTTTATTCCCATTGTTTACCTCTTTTGATATAAACCTGAGAAACAAAACAGAAAGAAGTGTCAGTCACTTACCTAAATCTTTAGTACTGAACTTAGCCATGAAACCATGATTTTCAGTAGAAGAACTTTTCACAAATATTACATAAAGAAAATTGTAGACAGATGTTATAAGTGAGGGTATGTTTGTTCCACAATATTTTTTATTTTCAGTAGAACCCAAGATAGAACTGCTACCAATCTAAGGTTAAAAAGACATATTCAAATTTATTATTAAATACTTATTATGAAAATCTGCTTTAAAAATAATATTTCTGAAATGGTTTTTATTAGTATAATAAAACTCAATTTCAGAATATTTTTGTCATCCCTAAAGAAACTCCATGCCTATTAGCTATCATTCCTCATTCTCCTCAAACCCTAGCTCCAGGCAGCCATTAATTTACTTTCTATCTCCATAGTCTACTCTTCATTTCAAATAAATCAGATCATATAATACGTGGCTTTTGTGACTAACATAATCTTTTCAAAGTTATGTGTCATTATTTCATTTCTTTTTAATGCCATATAATATTCTATGTGTGCCTAAAGCACATTAAATTAATTCATTCATTAGTTGATGAACACATAGATTGTTATGCTGCTTTGCTATTATGACTAATAATTGTATTCACTTATGTACACATTTTTGTGTAGACACATTTTATTTTCTTTGGGTATATACCTAGGAATGGAATTGCTGGATCAAATGATAACTCTAGATTTAACTTTTTGAGGAATTGCCAACTCTTTCCAAAGCAGCCATACCATTTTAAATGCTTCCAGCACTATACAAGTGTAAAAGGGTTTCCATTTCTCCAAATTCTTGCCAATACTTGTTATTATCTGACCTCTTGTTTACAGCCATCCTAGTGGGTATGATGCACTATCTCATTGTGGTTTGACTTGTTTTTCCCTGATGATTAGTGATGTTGAGCAACTTTTTATGTACTTATTGGCTATTTGTATATCTTCTTTGGAGAAATATATATTCATATTTTTTGCATATTTTAAAAATTAGGTTATTTTTAATTTTGATGAAGTTTAATTTTCCTAGTTTTTATTTTGTTATTTGTCTTTTTGTGTCCTATCTAAAAAGGCTTTGTCTAACCCAAGGTCACAAATACTTATTCCTATGTTTTCTTCCAGAAGTGCAGGGTTTTATTTCCCACTTTTAGTTCTATGAATCATTTTGAGTTAATTTTTGTGAATGGGTCCAGTATAGGAAGGAGTCCAGTTTCATAATTTTGCATGTAGCTATTCCACACTATTTGTTGAAAAACTTTTTTTTTCTTATTGAAATGGCTTGGCACTGTTTTTAAAAATCAATTAGCCACAAAGGTATAGATTGTTTTTCTAGATATTCAAATTTTGTTCCATTGTTTCATATTTTTATCCTTCCTCAAATAAAACATTTGATTACCACACCTTTGTTCTAAGTTTTAAAATCAATAATTGTGAGTCTCCAACTTTGTTCTTTCTCAAAATACTTTGGTTATCCTGATTCTCTTGCATATCCATATGAATTTTATAATTAGCTTGTGAATTTTTGCTGAAATGTCAGCTGGGATTTTGATAGGATTGAATTAAATCTTTAGATAAATTTGAGAGGTATTACCATCTTAACAATTTTATGTCTTATAATCCATGACCATGAGCTGTCTTTCCCTTTATTTAGGATTTTAATATCCTTCAACAATGGTTTGTAGTTTTTAGAGTACAAGTATTACACATCTTTTTCAATATGTATTCATCAATACTTATTCTTTTTATAATATTATAAATAGAATTGTTACCTGGATTTTATTTTCATTGCTAATGTATAGAAAAAGAAATGTCTTTCACATTTTGATCTTGTTTTCTGCAACTTGCTGAATTTTTTAGTTTTAATAGTTCATGTGTGTGCATGATTTTTCTATATACAAGATCACATTATCTGTGAATAGAGATAGTTTAAATCCTTCCTTTACATTCTGAGTACATTTTATTTCCTTTTCTGGTTTAATTGCCCTCCCTATAATTTCCAGTACAATGTTGAAATGAGAATAGACATCTTTATGTTTTTATTGACCATAGGGGCAAAGCGTTTAATGTTTCATCATTAAAAGTGGTGTTAGTTGGGAGAGAGGGGTATGCTTATAACAGATGCCCTTTATCAGACTAAGCAAGTATCCTTCTATTCTTAATTAGTTGAGTGTTTTTATCATGAAAAGGTATTGGACTTTGTCAAGTGCCTTTTCAGCATTTTTTTAGATAATCATGTGGCTTTTTCCTTTATTTCATTTTACATTAAGTGATTTGGGGATGCACACCAAGCTTGCATTTCTGAGACAAGTCCCACTTGGCTATCCTAATATATAAAAACCCTGGGCCTATCATGACTGGAGGTTCAACCAACTGTAGTCAGCACTGGGTTGCCATGACAACACAGCGCTGACTGCTACGGCTGCAGGCATGGTGAGCCAGCACTGACTGTGGAGGGGGCTGCAAATCAGGCTGGGAGAGAGGCCTGAAGAGAGAAGCAGGGACTGATCTGTTATTTTTGTGGCAGCTTTTGATCAGCACTTGCCTCTCTCTCTCTTTCCTAGTCTGGCCAGCAGTCGGGCCTCCTTTTCTTTCCACTGGAGCTGCTAATCAGCCCTGCCTTTCTGATCAGGCCCCATTGATAGGCCCAGAGATGCTGAATGGCATAGAAACCAAACAAGAAGAACCAAATCTAGGTGAACTATGAGGAGCCAATGGCTTTCTAGGAGGCAGAGCTTTTGATGCTGACTGGCATAGAAACCAACCAACCTATCAGAACCAAATTGGCCAGCAGAGGAGGGCATTTGGGGGCCACAGGCCAGAGGGGAGGGCATTTGGAGGTGATATTAAGCTGGCAGAGGGCGATTGGGGGTGAGATCAGGCTGACAGGGGAGGGTAGTTGGGGGCCAGGTCAACAGGGGAGGGCAGTTGGAGTGATCAGGCTGGCAGGGGAGCAGTTAGATGTTAATCAGCCTGGCAGGGGATGATCAGGCTGGCAGGCAGAAGAGGTTAGGGGCAATCAGGCAGGCAGGCAGTTGAGCAGTTAGGAGCCAGCAATCCCAGATTGTGAGAGGGATGTCTGACTGCTGGTTTGGGATCAGGCCTAAATTAGCAGTCAGACATCCCCAAAGGGGTCCCAGATTGGAGAGGGTACAGGCTGGGCTGAGGGACACTCCTCCTGGTGCATGAATTTTGTGTACCAGGCCTCTAATCATATGTAATCATTTTTATATCCTGAGACATTCAGTTAGCTAGTATTTTGTTAAGGATTTTTACAGCTATATTCATAAGAAATATTGGACTGTACAAACTAGCTTTGTTTCATGTAAATAATTTGAAGATAATATAACACAATCCTATCTAATAAAGAGGGAATATGCTAATTGACTGCCATTCCTTCAAGGATGGTGGCACAGCCACAAGATGGAGGCACCCAGTCCCCTCAGCCCCACTAGGAAGGCAGACGCATGGCACAGCTGGGCCTGCTCCCAGCTGGGTCCAACCTCTACACCCACCTGCCTCCGGAATCCCCCAATCCCTTCTGCCCCCAGCCATCCAGGTCCAGCCTGAAGTGCAGGTAAGCCTTGGATGGTGGCTGCCCAGCTGTTCAGGGCTGGTCTGAGGCACAGGCAGGCCTCAGATGGTGTCTGCCCAGCTGCACAGGTTTGGCCTGAGGTGCAGGCAAGCAGGGCCTGCTGAGGCTTGTGCTGCCAGCAGTGGCAGCCGCAGAGTGTGATGGGGGCATCACTTTAACCTAATCACCAGGTCGCCTCCCATCCCTGAGGGCTCCTAGACTGTGAGAGGTGGGCAGGCTGGGCTGAAGGATCCAGGCCCAGTGCATTAATTTTCATGCATCAGGCCTCTAGTATTTTAATAATATCCAACCAAATATAAATACTCAAAGGTGTTTTACTCTTACCTCAATATAATCTGTATCACACTGGGCAGAGCTTCCAATTTCAAAGCCAGTGAAGTTGAGAAGAACTACTTGGCTTTGGGGTTGGTGGATAGTCCACCTGCAGATCCTTTCTCCTGGATACACGTTAGGATAAAAGGGTGAACGAATGACCCCTTCTCCAGTTAATTCACCTCCACAAGCTGTAAGTATGAAAATGAGAATATGCAGAGAGAAATTATCTTTGCTCTCATTTTATTGTAAATTCTAATTATATGCAAGGATATAATTGAATGTGACATTACTATTAGATTTTTTTTTCCTTGCTGTGTAAGGACATAAAATGACAAAATTATTTCAAGAAACTAAAATGTTATAATCAGGGAAATTATACATTTAAAAATTGAGGCATAAGTTTTCTTACCCACTTGATAAACAGCTTTGAAACCAGTTCTTACAACAGAAGCATCGATTATAAACCTGATCCAGATACTATTAGTAATGGATTTAATGTGAGAGAGGGTTTCACTGCCACAAACTTTTCCAAGTAAGGTATCATTGTCTCGAACCTAAACAGAAAAATAAAATAGATCAGTAATTCTTATGGACAAAATTACCTTGGCAGGGTGGTATTTTTTGGAGATGAGAAAATGGCAGATTCAAAATAATGAGTTATAATCTAATTTGGGTTTCATTTTTATATTACACTTGAAAGTAGTAGGTGGGCCATTATTCGCACAATCAAATAACCAAAAGGATCCAAAAGCATCTAATCCATAAGCAAAAAAAAAGTTCTTCTAATAATTGCCACAATGGCAAAGAGAAATAAAAGTACAATTTTGGACTATTTAAAAAACAACAAAATATGCTAAAACAGCATATTTAGCCAGCTCTGTAATCAGAGGAACTCATAGACTAAACTAGTTTTGTTATTGAAAGAAAAACAAAAAGTACATTAAAAAAGAGAGATATTCTAAGACGTTAACTTAAAAATTAGAAAATATTAAAGTGAGAAATAAAAAAAGTAAAAATAAAATAAAAATCCTATCTAATAAAATAATAATATGCAAATTAACTATCACTCCAACACACAACATGGTTGACCCCATGTGGATACAAGATGGCTGCCACAAGATGGCTGGCAAGGGCGGGCAATTGGAAGGGACCAGGCCTGCAAGGGAGGGCAGTTGAGGGCAATCAAACCTGCAGAGGAGAGCAGTTAGAGGTGACCATGCTGGGAAAGGAAGGAAGTTGGGGGTGACTGGGCCTTCAGGGAAGGGTAGTTGGAGTGGGGAAATCCAGGCCTACAGGGGAGAGCAGTTATGGAGAATCAAGACTGCAGGGGAGGGCAGTTAGGGGTGACTAGGCCAGCAGGGGAGGGCAGTTAGGGGCCATCAAGCTGGCAGGGGAGCACTTAGGGGATGATCAGGCTAGCAGGCAGAAGCAATTAGGGGCAACCAGGCAGGCAGGCAGGTGAGTAGTTTGTAGCCAGCAGTCTTGGATTGTGAGAGGGATGTCTGACTGCCCATGAGAAATAAAAACGTAAACGAGCAGTCAGACATCCCTTGAGGGTTCCCAGATTGGAGTGGGTGCAGGCTGGACTGAGGGACACACACACACACACACACACACCCCTGAGCACAAATTTTGTGTACCAGGTCTCTAGTCTAATAAATAAAATACAAAAAAAGGAATTCATGAATATATTCATGAACTGTTTATTAAGGAAAGTTAGGGAGTTGGAATATAAAAGACATATATTTGCAATAAAGATAAAAGAAAGTAAAGAAAAATGAAATAAAAAGTAAGTACAAAAATGAAATAAAAAAATAAGTACAAAAGATAAAAGAAAGTAAAGAAAAATGAAATTTCAAAAAAATAAGTACAAAGTTAAAAATGACAAAGACGAGCCCCAACTGCCAGGTGACTCAGTTGGAGTGTCATCCCATACACAAAAAAGGTTGCAGGTTCAATCCCTAGCTGGGCCTGTATGGAGGGCAACTTATCAATGTTTCTCCCTCACATCAATGTTTTTCTCTCTCTCTTTTCCTCCCATCCTGTCTCTCTAAAATCAATAAATATATTCTTAGGTTAGAATTTAAAAAATGACAAAGATGATATAAATGCACATATACTGAGAAATTTGTTTAATATGATAATTACATGTATTACTTTATGTTAATATTGTTGAATTTTTGAAATCATTATTTCCAGAAAAAATATAAATTGCTAAAATTATCTCAAGGAAGAAAAATAAAATTTGAATAGACAAGGCACAGATAAAATTGAAAACATTATCACAAAAGATGCTCTGCTTGGTAAGTTATTTTAAACTTTTAAGGAACAGATAATTCCCATATATAATTTATTCTAAGACACCCTCAAACATAGAACAATTTCCAACTAATTTTTCTCAGAACTACCTTAGCAAATCCCAACATTAATACAAAGGAAAACTATGGATTGATCTCACCTATTCACATCAATACAAAAATTCTAAATCCAGTCCTAGAAAAATGAATTCCCTCCATCATTAGGCTTATATACCAAATTAAATACAAGAATAAATGTAATGCAAGGATTATCTGAAATGAGAAACTATAAATTAAGCTTATCAATAGGTTCAATAAGATGAATAATATATTTCCATAGATATCAGAAAGCTTGTTAGCATTTCTATTTATTAGAAACAAAATTCTTAGAAAGTTGGGAGCAAAAAAAAAATTTATATATATAAAGATCAATTGGCTTAATCAATAGTCAATATCCTTTGGTGTAATGGCACCATTTATGGAGTCATATAGACCCGGGTTCAAATCTGTCAAAAATCTTCTCACTTAAAAGCTTGAACAATTTACTAAGTCTAAGCTTAGCTCAAAGAGTTGTTGAAGCAAATAGATAAAGCAATAGTGTGAGTTCCATAGCAAAATGCCTACTAATAAAATATGTAGACTATTGTTATACTTGACTAGAGCTTCCTCACCAAAATTGGAAATCCTTCCATGGATATACATGGCACTCCTTATATAGAATTCTTTTGGATGACCTAGCCATCTAAATATTAGCTCATCTTCTCCATGAGCATTTTCAAGGCATCAATACATGCCAGTGCCTATTGCTGGGGACAGCATCACAAGAGAGACACTGTTCACAAGGAATGTATGACAAGTAAGCCCATTTTGTAAAATATATTTTATTGATTTTTTTTTTTACAGAGAGGAAGAAAGAAGGATAGAGAGTTAGAAACATCGCTGAGAGAGGAATATCAATCAGCTGCCTCCTGCACACCTCCTACTTGAGATGTGCCCACAGCCAAGGTACATGCCCTTGACTAGAATCAAACCTGAGACCTTTAGTCTGCAGGCCAACACTCTATCCACTGAGCCAATCCAGTTAGGGTAAGCCCATTTAAAAAAAAAGTATGAAAGTCATGTCTGAAAAGTGAAGGGTACTATATTATTACTTCACAATGGTTCTCAGTTGGTCCCACAGTAGAATCTTGGACATCTGGGAAGGCATTTTTCGTTTTGTTTTAATTATTAACACAATGGTCGGGAGGCCCTATTGACATGTAATGGCTGGGGACCAAAGATACTAACTATCCTGAAATGTGACAGACGGTCACACACAACAAGAATTCTCCTATGCCCTGTTACATTCATGTAAGTGAAAGTTCACTGCTAAGTGTAAAATTGAGCTCTATTTGACATACTAAACACAACATATTTTTGCACAGTTAAAATCACACTGAATTTTCCAGAATGACAAGTAGAATGTAAATCGAAAGATATCCTTTCTTTTTTTCACCTGGAAATCTGCCAAGAGTTAATCATCATTTCAGAAAATAGGTCACTAACCTCCCCAGCCATGCCAGCATTCACAGGGACTCAGGGAGCTAGCAAATTATCTGCTTTCACTTGGCCTTCAAGTACATTTTGGCCAGCCTTTTTTAAAGTTTATTTCCCCTAAATATTATACTATGAACAAAAATGTTTCATATAAATGTGTATATTGAAGTTCTATCATCCATGGGCCTCATTTCAGAATAGTGAAAAGTTGATATGAAAAAGTCTTAGTGTAGAGAACATTGAACTTAGCCAAACTCTCTGAACCCCTAACAAGGAATAGGGAATACTCAGCGGAAATAACCTTTACACTGAGATTTAAAGGATTACCCAGGCTGAGGAGAGCAGGCAGTAGAGGGAAGATTTTAAAAGTTTGATACTCAAATCTGGAGGAGATAAGGTAACACAGTTACTTTCATCTGTAACTGTGAAAGTATAAACTTCTGGAAAACAATTTGACAGTATGTATCAGGAGTCTTCAAAATAGTCCTAGTTTTGGGACCTTGTAACTCCACTCTAACACACTATCATAAGGAAATCATTCGAGATACAGGCAAAGACACACAAGGATCCACATCAAAGTATACTCTATGATAACAAAAATTGAAAATATTTCAACCGTCATAATAGGAGGGTGATTGATTAAGTAAATTATGGCTCAGCCATATGACAGTCTCACTGAGACATTAAAAAAATCACAAAACTCTCCACTGATTCACAAAAAAAAACAGTCCCTTTCTATGAGCTATAATACACATTTTTTTGCATACTGTCATTAAGTTATGCTAAATACCTCTCTAACCAAATAGCAATTCTCTGAAAGAAGAAAAATTTCTGTATCCTCTTTAGCACCTAAACACAGAACTTTGTAAACAAGTATTTAACAAATGCTTGTTGATTCATTCATTTTAAGACAGGGCAAGACAGTTCATTACTAAGTGTGAAATCTGACATACTAAACACAAAATATTTTTGCCCAGTTATAATACACACTGAAATAGAAATCTGTTAGAGATGCGGACATAGGGCAGTTCTTAGAAACCAGAAAGCATGAACACAGAGTAAGATATCTTCCTGCTTTCTAATTCTCCAGGGTTCCATTTGCTTCTGCTAAGATTGTAGTCTCTCTTCTCTATTTTGCCCATTAGAAGATGACAAAAAGGAAGAAAAACAGCCAAATAGCATCGAGCCAGCTAAAGTGGGCCTTTCCCTTCGGCCCCACTAATGAAATTCAAGGGCATTAGGAAGGAGAAAGGCAGCTGCAGTCCAAATGTTTGCAGAGGAACTTATCATGCTCGAGGGCCCTAAACCTAAAGGCACAATTGATTTTAGCTGTGTTTCTCTCTGTGTGAAAATGAAACCTCATTAATTCTGAAAGCCTGTATTCTCCCTGGATTCCAGACATAGCAATATCTTAACCACAACCTCTTTGAAAATGACATTCAAATAATCCATTAAACGTTCTAAAGTGACCCCAAATGCTTTTGTAGCACTTCTTGCATTCAGTATTCTAGGACATATGAGTTTGCAACTCCTCATTCCCCCAAAAGCCCTCTCTCCTTTGTGCTTGTGCACTAAAATAGATTGTATTATTTCCCTACTCTCACTGCCATGTGACTTGCAATGCTTCCCCAGGGAGAATAAAGACTTGTCCTTCCCACTGGCTGTGGGCTTGGCCATAGGGCTAGCAGAATGTGAGCAGAAGTGGTATACGATGTTTTGAGTAGAAGCTTTGGGTGTTATTACATGATTCAACAGTCTCTTACTTGCCCACTCACAAGACCAAGAGCCTGAGTCCCATGGGATGCTGGGACAAGGAACAGATTAGAAGACCTGCTATTGACCCCACACCTACATGTTAACATGAGCAAAGAATAAATAAATGAACATTGTTCTTAGCTAGAGAAATTTTTTGTTTGTTACTGGTTTTTATTTGTTTTATTGTTATTGACTCTTTGTTATTATAGCACCATCTGGAGAAAAATGACTCCTCTTTGAACATGGTTTGTATTAACAAAGAGTTTTTCTTAGAAGTCAGGTGAAGCCGTGCCATAGTCACTTGCAGTGTCACACAAACCCAGTCTTTATACCGCAACACATATACAAAGACATGACAAGGACCAATTCAATGTTCTAGTGCTTTGAAGAGTAGACCCAGATTTCTCATTGATTGCCTTATTCATCCAGCAAACACTAATTGTTGCAGGCCCAGAAACCCAATAACAACATGTGACCCACAATTTTTAGCCTATGGTAAGAGCTAAACTTAACTGGGCCAAAAAAAACAGTTTCTCTGAAATGTTAAAAATGAAATCCAGCATCCTGCCAGTAGTAAGCTTTAACATCTGCAGTGGGTCAGGTCCCACAGCCATCTTTTTCTTTTAATATAATTTATTGATTTTTGACAGAGAGGAAGGGAGAGGGACAGAGAGTTAGAAACATCAATGAGAGAAACATCAATCAGCCGCCTCCTGCATGCCCCCCACTGGGGATGTGCCTGCAGCCAAGATATATGCTCTTGACTGGAATCGAACCTGGTAACTTTCAGTCCACAGGCCAACACTCTATCCACTGAGCCAAACCGGTTTTGGCCCCACAGCCATCTTAATGCATGTGTTCATTTGTTTTTATCTGCTATATATCCATATTTGTTTTTATATAATAATTTTAAAAATCTAATTTAGTATTAAATTTTAATTCAAAACAAGACAAATAGGCTGGTATTGGCTTGACCCAACCAAGTGCTAGAAATAGAATCCTACCACATAGCAGTTTTAACATGTGGCTTCTTGCAGAGTGAACTTCAGGTTGGAATGCCCCTTATCTATATATATAAAAGGCTAATATGCAAAGTGTCCCCTCAGGAGTTCGACAGGGAGACCAGGAGTTCGATTGCTCCCTATGATGTGCGCTGACTACCAGGGGGTCGACCACCAGCAATGGCTGGATGCTGAGGGAGTGGGGGAAGGAGGAGATGGGAAGGTGAGGGGAATGGCACAATGGTGGCATGTGAGTGATGAGGGAAGGAGGAGGCGGGGAGGCAGGGAGGCGGGGAACCTGATAGGCCCTGATCACCAGCCAGGTCTAAGGACCCTAACTGTGCATGAATTTTATGCACCAGGCCTCTAGTATAAAATAAAGATGATCCTGGAGGCTAGCTGTGGGTTAATCTGGGTGCACAGGAAAGGAGCTGCGGTCCCACTTGAAATTAAAGAATAGATGGTGAGGGATAAGAGATGAGAGAAGCTACTCAGGGACCAAAAATTATTTTCTTAAGTTATTATCGTTTGTTGTTCATTATTATGTTTCATGATTTCATATTTAAAATTTTAGAGCTTTTTATGCCTCATGAAACAGTGCCCCTTTGAATATATCTATCAATAAACTTATCTTTTATATGTTGTTTTAAAAATCTGCTTTTCTATAATCAGGAATATTTGTCTAGTTTTACATAGAAATGTGTTCTTACATGATTGCAAACTCAATATGTCACCTAATCCTCCCTGTCATTGTCATCATCATCATAATCATCATCTGTTAACATTCAGTAGCCAATCACTGGTGTGCAAGGCATTGAACCAAGCATATTCTGATTGTTTTTCTTTTCATTTAGCAAAGCTAAATTCTTCATCTCCAGCTATAAAGCTGTACTAGATCTAGCTGCTAAAATCCTGTTTTCTTTCTCTACATGTCAAGGAGGAAAGAGAGCAGAGGTTATACAGGTTTTCCCTAGAACACTGAATTAGTCTAACATGCATGAGCAAACAAAATTGTCAATGCCTCTCTGAGGTTACATAAAATGATTGTGCTCAACAAAAAATGGGTTGGTTCATTTGCTCAGCACTTTAATTTGTGGCTTGACCAATAATTAAGCAAAAGAAATACCAGGCCAGGAAAACAAAAACTGCCTTTTTGTTTCAGATATTCTTCTTACAATTATTACACACACTTAACCAGAATTGAGTTTTTCTGAAGGAGAGTAAGCAGAACTAATGAAGGGAAAAAAATCTAAACTTTATAACAAGAGCTTTCAATATTTTAACCTAACTCTCTGCCACTGACTAGCTGACTCACTTGGGCAAATCCTTTTACTTCTCTGGGTGGTGTCCCCTCACATAGAACATAGTCCTGGAGAATCTCTGAAACCTGTTTCCCATTAGTGAATCCTATCATTCCTACTCATTTGCAGTCACCTTAGTTACTATAGCTCAATTTAATAGCTGATAATTTAGCATTTTTATGAGTTTCTATTTTCAGCTTTTATTTTTGTCCTTTGCTATTCCATCACACTTTCCCGTTTCTGCCATCCATAGATCTATTTTTGACAAATTCTTCCAAAAGTTCTAAAGCAGCTGTTCTGCATCGGAATTACCTAGAGCCCTGGTCAGCAAACTGTGTCTCATGAGCCCTATACTGCTCTTCTCTTTGGCCCCTTCCACAAAATACCACGGCCTGGGTGAGCCTATTCTTAAGAAGTTTAAGTTTAAAAAATTTGGCTCTCAAAAAAAATTTCAATTGATGTACTGTTGATATTTGGCTCTGTTGACTAATGAGTTTGCCAACCACTGAACTAGAGGGTCTGTTAAAAGGCAGATGGCTGGTCCATCCCTGGAGGTTCTGACTCGGGCCACCTGAAATAGGGCATCAAATTGCTTTTCACCAGGGTGATCTGGATGCTTCTGACCCAACTGTTAGGGACAGAAATAGAATATTAGAAATTAACTATAATTATAAAAAATATTAGAGACCCAGTGCACAAAAGTTGTGCAAGGATAGGTCTTTGCAGCCCCAGCTGCCTCACAGCCCTGGCTGCCTCAGCTGCAGCCCTGCCCCCCACCTACTGGTTGTTCCAGAAGGTAGTTCCATTGCCTGGTCTAATTAGTATATTAGTTCTTTATTAATAGGATTAAATATGATTGTTCTTTTCTGATTAGAAAAAGCACACTTTAACCTGAGAGTTGTATGCATTGGGACATGGGAACTAACAACGGAAAGCAGTCTGTCCTCCTTCAGAGAACTGCCTATCATTATGGAAAGATTTACAACCTCGTGGCACCTAATCCTAGAAGCTCCTGCTCTTTACAATCCCCATCCCCTATTACCTGTCGTCTGGTTCTGGGCACCTGCTCTCTGTGACTCCCCCAGCCCTCAGGACCTGTAACCTGTAATGATTATCCCATGCTCACTTTCCCATACCTGTAATTTCTACTTCCCCTCATAATCTTGTCCTTCTACCCAATAAAAGCTGTTGGTTTATGATGGAATGCAGAGCAGATTTTTGTGGATGACCTGCTGCTCTCCCAAAATGCTGGCATTATTGGAATAAACCTCATATGTAATTCAACCATGTCTTGCTTAATTGGCTGAAGTAGTGACAGGTAGCTGGGACCCTCTGATTGTCAACAACCATTTGAAAACAATAGCTCTATGAAACATTGAAAAAAAAATCACGTAAGGCCATAGTAGTAAAAATTACCTCAATGTAACTGGGAGAACAGCCACTCTGGCCTTCCAGCTCCACATGGGTGAAGTTGACCTGTATTTGTTCTCCCTGAGGCTGCTGTATGATATAGATGCAGCGTTTGTTCTGAGTGAAAGGTCCATTCAAGTCAAGGGAGAGAAGACCCTCTGGCTCTGTGTAGTTCCCGCCACAATGTGGATCCGCTAAAGAGAAGGGAGAAGAAGGAAAAGGTCATGTGGATGGCCATTCCTCTGGCTCCAAGGAATTAGATACAATTTTCAAAAACTTACACATGCAGCCACATACCAACTTTATTCACCCTGTGCAGGTTTATCTATAATATTAAAAGCATAACATGCTAATTAGACCAGACATTTTTCTGGATGACCTTCCAGATGAAACCGGGGCTGAGAGGAAAGCCCAGGTCTCAGGTACCAGAGGAAAGCCAGTACCAGCAGCCAGGAGAAGGAAGGCTTACTCTTGCACGAATTTCTTGCATCAGAGCTTCTAGTATATTTATATACCTCATCTGATTGTGAGATTTCCAATTGACGTGTGTTTGTGGGACAACCATGTAGTGCCTAAGGAAATAGATGTGTAGATGTGTGATCTAAATTCCAATCTAACATTCCTCTTCTATAAATTGCTTTTTAAATATATTTATAATCTCTTCCATTCCCAAAAGATCTGAGGCAATATATAAAATACATGTAACAACATAAATATGTAACTAGAAAAATGAATCAGATTAAAGGAATAATAAATATAGAATAGCAAGATATGGATAGGGAAGGTCGATAGGCATAGAAATTGATGGACCACAGAAATTACAGAAGGGCAGTTGCACCTTCTGCCTGAAGCAAAGTAAATGGAGAAAGGGGACCAGTAAAAAGAGGGTCATTGTTAGTTTCCTGATATTGAGACCTAAACAATGTTTTTCCTGTGAATTCTAATCAAGGCACAATGATGGATGTTAAGAACAAAATCCTTGCCCAGCCAGTGTGGCTCAGTGGTTGATAATTGATGCATGAACCAGGAGGTCATGGTTCGATTCTCGGTCAGAGTACATGCCTGGGTTGTGAGCTCATCACTGATATTTCTATTCCTCTGTCCCTTTCCCTTCCTCTCTCTGAAATCAATAATAATTTAAAAAGAACAGCTCTAAAATAAAAATTATAGAGCATTTAATTGTGTGTTTTTTGTTGTTGTTGTCATTGTTGTTGTTGTTGGCTTGTTGCTTTGTGTTAAAGTATCAATGCAAATTAAAGGCATACTAGCTATAAACCTGACATAATTCAAGATAGACTGCATTTCATGAACAACATCTCACAACAGAACTGAATAATAGCCAGGGAATTCAAGTGTAAATTATTTAATTTTAGATGTCTCACACATAGTTACCATGATATGGACCCCGTGATTTAGGAACAGAGGGGTATTGTAGCATTAATAATAAAACATTGGGAAGATAAAGAAAATTCTGGAACTATGACAGAAATGTTTATAAACACATATTATTAGTCTAAGAAAGTAAGTCATCTGCAGTATCACACTAAAACAAACAAACAAACAGCTATAAGCATAACATGTCCTTCACACTCATATTAAGCTCCCAATTATCAGGTTACTTACAAGGTGATGTTATATAGGTGATATAGAAGCCTTTGTCATTAATCTGGTTGTCCGAATGAAAGTGAACTCTGGCAAAGGGACCTGTCGTCTGGAGTGGAGGGACAGACAGAGTGGTGCAGAATTTCCCAAGAACAGGATCCTGACTCAAAGGGCCATCCCGGATCTAAAACCACAACAAAACTAATCATCAAGTTTTAAGGGTCATATCCTAACAAACCAAATCATTTTGGACATTAATTTCAGATAACCCATCATTTAAAAGTAATGGCACTGGGAGGTGTTTTTGTTTATTTTTGTTTGTTTTAACCTTTTGCATTTACTTTATTTTATTTTTAGTTCACATTTATTTTTGAAAATATTAGAGATTTCCCCCTTTTTTTCCCCTATTGACTCCACCACTGCCCTCCCCCAGGCCTTCCCCACATTATTTTCTGTGTCCGTAGGTTATACAAATTCTTTGGTTAATCTCTCTCTGCTACCCCCACCTTCCCTCAGAGATCTGTCAGTCTGTTCCATGCTTCTGTGTTTCTGGATCTATTTTGTTCATTAGATTCCACATATGAGTGAGATCATATGATACTTGTCTTTCTCTGACTGGCTTATTTTCCTTAGCATAACACTCTCCATTCATGTACATAGATAACACAAGCTTGAGGATCAGTACAACGTAGTCTCCTCCTCCCATTATCCCTGATACCTTATCTTCTGTCTCAATTTCAATTCAGAGACTGGACTTAAACTTTGAATTTTTCTCATGATGTTACTAATCGCAATGTTTTCTTTTCTAGGTTTTCTCCCTAACCATTTGTTTGTAAATTATGAGCCACTAGTAATTTAGAAAAAGGAAATAAATATATGCATAGAAAATAGGAGAAAGAATATTAGCAATGTCAGTTAATTTACAGCTTCATCTAGGTATCTGGGAGAATCAGAAGGGGAAAGAACGTAAAATCAGATTAGACACAACAGAAAGATGGATTAACGACATTTAAAAAGTGCAAATTTAATAGTGATTACTAGTAAGTAGCATAACAATGACTATGTGGGCTTAGAAATTAAATCATTTTAATTATTGGTTTTTAACCTATTAAATATCATTTATTAGAATTGCAAATTCTATACTACATAGAAGACCAAGGTATCAAAGGAGAATTCTCAACTAAGCACAATGTAATTTTGTCCATTCAAATTACCTTTACTATTGTCAGCAAAGTTATAGGGCAGCATGACTTTATTCCTATATTTAATTCATTCCTTAAATATTGCTTGTTGAGAAATGAGAGACATTTAAATATTATCAGTTATTGATACTTTCTATTAACTGTATATCTGAATTAATGTGTAGAAGTGAAAAAAAATGCTTCTAATATTAATTTGATGGAATTTATTGAAAACTAATTTCAAGAAAATTTGCTTTAATGTCAATATTCAAAAGATTGTCTTGATGAAATTTTCCAGGGAGAGGTAGTAGATCTTCGAGTCATTCCCAAAGTTTCAAATTCATCACAACAGCTAAATTACTAATGACTTTAACTTGTGGAGATCTCTGTTTGACATCCACATCCTCCAGTCCTTTATGAATAATTCCATAGTGTTACATTCTCCTCTAATGGAATTGGAAAAGCATATTATATTTTATCACTACTGCAAGAGGTACTGAGACTTATGGTAATAAGACAGGAACAACATAAGAACAGAATCTTCTCAATGATATTTCAGTCTAGAGTAGAGAACACATATTTTTATGTACCTATATGCATATTGCATTGAACTATAATAGCCTTTTCTTTTTCCATATATTAATCTTTTACTAATGGTAAACAGGAAGGACACAGGCTGACTCTGTTCCTCCCAATGACTATATTATTCCAGCAAGGCTCATCTTCTATCATTTCATTTCAATGCAATGGCTATTAAATATTTTCATGGAACACTGTGGTCAATTTGTGAAATACCTTAACAGTTTAAAAGATAGGAATCTGCATGATTATTTCATTAATTCTGCTATCCCCATAGACACGGGGCTTCTAGGTAACGACAGGAGCAAGCAAGGTAGTCTCTTTCCCAGATTCAACTCAGAAGAAGTAACAATCTGGCACAATTAACAATAAGAACTTAGCAAGACTTCAACATTGGCTGTCTATTGAACAACACCTACAACTAATGCTAATACATTGTGGTTATCCACAGGCATCACTAAACTATAGTTTTGTGTCCTAATTATATCATAAGAACTTCTATCTAAATACAATTGTTTACCTCAAGATAATCTTTGCTGCAGTCATCATGGTACTCCAGACTTAAGGTCCCAAAAGCAAATGTTATCAGAAGGCCAGGACTGGTTATAACTCTCCAGACACAATCTCTTCCTGGGGGATAGTTTCCAGGATACCCCGGAGACTTAATAGAACCATAAGTACCAGTCAGTATACCTCCACATTCTAAAATAAAGAGAAAAAATAACTTTACATTTGTGTACAAGTTATAATTCATGTAGAATTACCATAGTCCTTGCTGTGGGAAGCCAAGTTTCATTTGAATAACTGTGTGGCTTCAGACACCTCCTTAAATTAAACAAGACTTTCAGTTTTCCAGTTTGATAAAGTTATAAACCTAGCAGTAACAATTTATAAATAAACAAATCACTCATGTATTGAGCTATACACTTATCAACCATCATATGGTGCTATATGGTTTAAAACACAATGCTAAACTGTCTGAGGGACAAATAATAGGCCGATAGGTTCACTTTAACTCTTCAAATTCTTGAAATTCTGTCAGTACCTATGTCTTTCCACAAGCCAGATCATTTTATATATTAGAATAGTTAAGCACTACATAATTTTCATATGAGGTTTCCTAGTATTATGATATAGTTTATTTAAATATTAATTTTATAAGTGAAGAAAATCAAATATCACCCTAGCTGGTTTGGCTCAGTGGATAGAGTGTCGACCTGTGGACTGAAGGGTCCTGAGTTCAATTCTGGTCAAGGCCACATGCTCAGATTGCAGGCTCGACCCCATAGGGGGCATGCAGGAGGCAGCCAACCAATGTTTCTTTGATGTTTCATCATGTTTCTTTTTCTCTCTCCTTCTCCCTTTCTCTTTGAAATCAATAAATATATACATGTATATATATATTTTTTAAAAGAGAGAAATTAAAATATCTATAGTGGTTGGAACCACTTGCTCAGGGATGGAGTGAGTGAAGAACTGGGCCAGACTTTCTGACACCCACTTCACCATCTGCACTAAACTCCATCAGCCCCATAAAGTTATTTACCAAGGACAGGAGGAATTTTTTCTTTATTAATAGCCACATTTAACAGAAAACCTATGAAAAATGCTTATGAAAAGTGCTATTGTGAAACAAAAAAATAAAAACACTAAATAAAAATCTCTACTGCCATAAAAATTAGAAAATAATGAATGAAGATGACATTTCAGATATGCAAGATATGATATTTACATAGTTATTTAGACAAAAAATTTTGCTTCAGAGACAAAAAGAAACAAATAAGTTACATGATTCTCATTGTTTCTAATGAGAAGACATCACAGTTGCTTCAAAACTTAGTACTTTAAACACTATCATATGGGTAAAAAATTTAAAACCTCATAAGCAGAGTGAAATGTTAATGGCAAACTGGGAGAATGCAATATATAATATAAAAATTAATATTCCTAATATCTGAAGAGCTTCTACAAAAATTGATATAGAGCTCACTGAAAAAATTAAAATACCCTTTAAAATTATATATGAAAAGATATTCAACCTCATTCATAATAAGAAAAATACAAATATACTAACAACAAGTGGAAAATGAAATCTCAGAAAAATAATGTCACTTAACATAATAAGATATCAAATATCTAGGAAGAAATAACAAAAGATGTGAAATAAATAAACACTGAAATCATAAACCACTACTAAGATAAATTAAAAGAAAACTAAACAAATATATAGTCCAAGTTCATGAATTGATAGGATCTGAATTTTTAAAAAGTCATTACTTTCCCAAATGATTATAGACTCAATGCAATGCCAACAAAATCCCAACAGACTATTGGGAAAAATTGATGCTAACATTTATATGGAAATGTAAAGAAGCTTGCATATTTTAAAAGAACAAAGTTAGAGGATTTACACAACCAGATTTCAAGCTTCAGTAACTCAGCCAATGTAGCACAAGGGTAGATAAATATACCATAGAATAACTGAGAAATTCCAGAAACAGTTCCATAGATTAACTGATTAATGAATTGGAGTTTGGTATAATGTTTTTTCTACTTTTTTATATCTCAGTAATTTTGTTAAATGCACCACTAAAACAAAAATACAACAAAAACAAATTATCAAATAGTCAGTAAGACAAGGAATACTCAGTGAAGGAAAGGTCAGTGTCCTTACTAACATCTTTGCAATAATTTACTAATTGAGCAGAAAAAAATTCTGTTCAGTAATTTCAGAAGGGACTTATTAAGATTAATGTTTTTTAAACTCTTCCATTTCATCCATATTTTCTTATCTCTGAAAACAAAATCAAATACAAATTCATGTAGATTTTTTGATATACAAGTAATTATAAAAATCTATATATATAAAAGCCTAAGTGACCATTCAACCAGTAGGTATGACACACACTGACCACCAGGGGGAAGACACTCAATGCACAGGTATGGAAACATGAAACAGATTGATTGATGAATCTCAGAGGGAAGAGTGGAGGGGAGAAAGCAGGAAGAGATTAATCAAAGGTCTTCTATGCATATTAGAGGCCCAGTGGATAGATTTGTACACCAGTAGGGTTCTTGGGCCTGGCTCACGGGGATTGAGCTAAAACCGGTTCTCTAATATTCCCCTTGGATTGCCAGAAGGTACAGGCCAGACCAAGGGACTCCACTAATGCATGAATTTGTGCAACGGGTCTCTAGTATTATATAACACTGGGTCTTCAAATATTTAATGTATCAAAAATATTGATATTAATTTAAAAATTAATAACTTCAAGATTTTGCTTTATCATACTCCATATTTACACTTACCTGGTTGCTGTGTTTCCCATCTTATTGTAAAACCTCTCTCATTTCTTAAATGTTCAGAATAGAAATGAAAGTAGAGAGCATTGTCACTGCTGAGGAGTTCATGTGGGGTACTGGAGCCACAGAACCTTCCAAGCTGAAATGCTGCAGAGGAATCTCCATCATGAATCTGAAGAAACTCATGTGGACAGTTGCTCACTGATTCTAACTGGAAAAAAGTGAAAGTGATACGCAGTACCTGAAAATATAAAGATCACAAGATATTATTCTTTATTTCCATGTTAATTCTAGAGTCTGTCTCCCACTAATTAGAAAGCATTTACAGTGAGTCACTTTAAGAGATAGATCTAAAATTTCACAATCGTCCACAAATACATATGAAAAATCTATTTGTTAAATGACTTGTGATACTTAAACTAATATCAACATATATCAAAAAAAATTTATTTTTGGTATGAGGTAAAATTTCATCTTTATTTCCCCACATACATAAACAACTATGCCAAAATATTAATGTTAATTACATAATTTCACAACTTTATATTGAGGTATAATTGATACACAAAGAACTGCACATATTTAAGGTAAAATTTCATGAGTTTGTATATATGTAAACACCTGTGATATCATTACAACAATCAATGTAATAGACATATCCAACACCTCCCAAAGCTTTCTTCTCCCTTTCTCTCTCTCTCTCTCTCTCTCTCTCTCTCTCAAATTTTTTATGGTAAGTACATAATCTATTCTCTTAACAAATTTTGAAGTGCAAAATACCGTATTGTTAACAACAGGCACTAGGCTCAACAGCTTATCTCTAAAATGTATTTATCTAGCATAACTGATATATTTCATTAACCCTTGAGTTGTTTTTCATGGATTAATGAAATATATTTGCCTAGATTTCATTAAACTGTTAGGTCCATTAAACAAATGCTTTCAAATCAGTAAAATACAGTAGACATTTGAAAAATCTACCTTAAATTCAATTTAACTAATATTACCATTCACAATAATTTATATCTTGATCACCCGAATAGCCTGTAGCTCACTCACAGCTGTTCTTAGGAATCTCTGAAACTTTCAATCAGATACTGATGCCCAGCCCACACTGAAATCCTCAGGTATAGACTGAGTAGGTATGGTATCGGCATGTATAAAATTAGCAAGTTTTCATGGTTGCACATCACAGATTAATAATAAGAGCAGAGAATGAGCAGAGGGAATATGAAGAGTTCTAAGCATACAAGTAAGAAAAAATAAACACAAAGTGTCTCCAAGTTAAGATGTTGGGTTATACAGAAAAACATAGTAATATAGTTAATCATATATAAAATATTTTTTGACAACCTCACTTAAAATAGTCAAACAACCAAAAGAAGGCTGTTGAATTTAATTTCTATTATAATCTAAAACCACAGCAGTATTCAACTAGTGAAAAAAGAAATCAAGATATTTTTGAAATTCTACATTAGGATAATTTTAAGATCTGTTACCTAACATTACATAATGTTTTCCCTTGAAGCAATTTCAATAAAAATAAAATAAATGTCCATGATTCATACATAATTTTCTACTCCTTTATGTAAATTGTGTTGGAGATAAAAAGAATCACAATAATCAAGAAAGCAGCATAAATTTTCTTGCAGATTGAAAACAAAAATATCAAAATTTTTCACAAAATAATTTTTTTGAAAAAAATGTTTTCAATGTCAAGAAATAGAATTCATGAAAACTAAATGGAAAGAAGGAAATTCATATCAAATACTCACTGGGAAATTAATTTTGGAGTTTATTCTATTGTGGGTTAGCAGGTCCTCTTCAGGGGAGAGGGATATGTTTTCTGACCTTATACAATAACCTCTATATTATTGCTGGAAAGTTAATGAGATTTTAAGGGAAACCTTCTCTGTTTATAAGTATAACTTTATTTCAATGAGCTTATAAGTTAATTGAAGAATAAGTATTTGGAAAAGTTGAATAATAAATACTGGAGATAAAAGTATTAAACACCTCAGGCTCAGATTTTAATTTGAAGATTATTCTTGTAGCGGTTCAAATTCAGAGTCATTGATGTTGAATGGCCTGGCTTCAAGTGAATGCATGCCATTTAAAACCACATGCCCCTGGACAAATTTCTCAACTGTTCTAGGCTGCATGTCATTATGTGTAAAATTAGGATATATATGTAATTGGTTTGGGTTATGAGAGTTAATGATATAATCTGTGGAACAATTAGCATCAAACACTGGCACATGCAGTGACCCAGAAATAAGGAAATGATCTTTTAAAACAATATATGTATTTTTATTTATTTCAGAGAGGAAGAGAGAGGGAGAGAAAGATAGAAACATCCATGCTGAGAGAGAATCATTGATCAGCTGCCTCATGCATGTCCCTTAATGGGGATCAAATCTGCAACCCAGGCATTTGCCCTGACCAGGGATGGAACTGTGACTCCTGGTTCATAGGTCAATGCTCACTAGGCCATATTGGTCAGGAGAGAAAATAATCTTAATAGAAGTTCACATTTTTATATAATAATCAACATTATTGAGTGATGATTTTCAAACATGACTGTCTCAGTAAGAACATTGCCTTTACAAACCACTGATTTGTTGTCAGCCAACCCATGTAGAGCATAATCCATAGTGGGCAAACATGAACTTTGGAAACAGACAAACTTGACTGAAATCTGACTAGTCCGATCACCAGCTAAGGAGTGTTTTAAAAATATTAGTTAGCTTCTCTTAGTTTCCATTGTCTCATATATAAAATGAAGCTATTATTCCTTATTTCAAAGAGTTACTGTAAGTTTAGAGAAAGTTCCTTAAATTGCCTAGCCCAAAACCCAACATTTGTACGTCTTCAATATATGATCAATAAATTATCACTATATTTATTTTATGTAATATATATGCCTATATATAAGTGAAATCTACATTAGACAGAAGACAGTACAGTTACCTTTCTCTCTTCGGTTCGGACAACCCAGAAGCAGTTAACATCATGAACATAGCCAACATCAGGGCTCTTATAGCTGAAGCTCCCGTTCACCCCTGAGAGGGACCCTCCACAGACTGCAAAGGAAAAGAAGGTAAACTGCTTTTCAGAGACTCTGTGGAGAAAGAGACTAGGCAACTCTAATCTGCTGATGAAACATTTAGAAAAGTCTGAGTAATTAACATTAGAGACAAAAGTCCTACCATTCTTTGCCCCTGTCCCCTTTTCCTTGGGCATTCACCCAAATCCCACTTCTTGTTCAACGTCTAGTTCATTTCTCCTCATTCCCACCCTGAATTTCCCTGTCCTTTGTATGCTCACTGCCTCCCATTCTACCTTTGTGACCTTTGACTTGGCCCCACACAATTTAGTTCTTATCTTTAGTTCTTGTTTATTCTCTGCCATCTTATATTAGTCTTATCTCCTCAACTGGAAGATAAGCAGGTTATATTTGTTAAGAGTATTTTATGCTTTTTTATTTATTCATGAGATCTACACCATCCTGAACACACAGAGAAGCCTTGGTAGACATGCTGATTCAGACTAAGGAGTAATAAGGGAGGAATGGAGAAGTTATAAGAGGTTTTCTGGTGGAGGTTGAATCTGACATGCATTTTGTTGGGAAGCAAAGAAGGAATTTGGAAAGATTTGAGAAAGGACTATCTAAAATAAATAAACAAGGCAGAAATATTTATGGTAGTGCATGGGATCAGGTAAGGAAAGATGCCTGTCTTGCAAGGAGTCCTTTTAGAGAACTAATGAAAAGTATAGGTATAGGATGAGCCCTGGAGAATTGAAAAACCGTCCCAATATTTATTTAACAGGCAATGGGAAATCCAGTACTGTATAGTATTCTAGAGCAGGAGAGTGACATGATTAAGTGGTATATTCTAGGGAAATTAAATGCCTGCCTTAGAAAACCCATTCTTAGAAAACTATAATACCGGAGCATATTTTGTTTTCAGAATGAACATAATGCAAACTGAAAAATTTTTCTTTGAGGAAAAGGCACTTCTGGTTTAAATTAAGATATAGATTCACCTTGTCAATTCTGTATAATTTCTACAAGGAAACACTTAGTTCTAAGCATTGGAGCAATTAGACAAGGAAGAACCTGCAGTGGGACTCATTAAAAGATGATAAATTTAAACTGTGAGCATCTGTGGTATAAGAAATGCTGAGCATACCTTGCTGGGGAATGTGGCAGAAAACTCCAGTCCAGAAACGTGTGCATTCACAATGGAAGGTATTAATGCCATCAACACAGGTTCCCCCATTCAAACAGGGGTTGCTCAGACACTCATTGATGTTTTCTGTGCAGTTGATACCCGCCCAACCTGATTCACACTTACAAAGATAACCAGACACTGTTTCCTAAGGAAAGAAATGACATAATGCCATAGAACAAATGGATAGACAATAAACTCGAATCAACCCAAATAATAAAGAAAAGTGGAACAACATGATTTATGCAGCAGATGCTGAGTCACAAGCAGCTTTCAGTGTCTAACTTGTATTCATTCATTTAAATGGTGATTGCTAAGTATAAGTTATATCTATCTGGATCAAACTTCAGGCATTGTTTTACTTCTTTGGGAATCACTAAGTGAAAAAAATGAACTCTGGTTTTTCCTGGGAACTAAAATTAGTACTTACCTTTCATCTCAGAGTTATTGACAGGTCCTTATCTTAAGTTTCATCATTATCTTAAAAGTAATAAATCATAGAAAACATATTGCATAGATATGAAACTAAAATTATTCTCAAGTACAATCTCCTCAGGAAGAATAAAGAACTCACAATGCATTGTCCATTTAAACACGGGCGACTCAGGCAAATATTACTAAGTTGCACACATCCATTTGGGCCAAAGCCATTTCCAGTAAATCCCGGGAGACAACTACAGAAAGGTAAGGAACCTGTTCAGAAATAACAGTGAAAGTGTAAATACAGGTCTGCTCAACTCAGACCCAGTAACAAAATTCAGGCTCTGTTGTCTAGATAAGAAATCCTCCAACTTAAGTGTGCAGATCTCTAGGGGCAGGCAAGACAAGGTGTAAGGAAAATACACTGGAATCTTTATTTTCTTATTTTTACCTTAAAAATAAGAAAGGCAATACATGTCATCAATACTTTACATACCATGACACTGACCTGTATGTCATAGTCCTGAGTTGTGCGCAAGGGTGAAGTACGCTAAGGAAAAGGGGACTTTCTCATCATGGAGGGATTGACAGCAGAAATGAGTATTCTTATGATGACCATATCTATTGCAAGCATGGTACATATATTGACTCACTTAATCCTCTCAAGTATTATTATTATCCCCACTTATAGACAAAGAAAAATCTAGAATATGGTGGAGTCAAAGGAAAATAAAAATCCCACTAGTCTTTCTAGAACTCATGTTCTTAACCACTTTGGTATGCTGTTATTCAATTAATAAACTCTTTATTAATCACAAGTATATATATAACATATATATTCTTTTATATATGTGCATATATATGACATGTTAGTAAAAATAAAAGTGATATGTTGAAATAGCAAAAGATATAAAATTATTCAATAAATGGAGTTGGGGCCAGCCACGCATTTGAACAAGGTAGATCTCTATTTGATGCTATTGATAAGAATAAATCCTAAAAAGATCAAAGATCTTGCTGAATCTGGTTTTGCTCAGTGGATAGAGCATCGGCCTGCAGACTGAAAGGTCCCAGATTCGATTCCGGTCAAGGGCATGTACCTTGGTTCCCAGTAGGGGGTGTGCAGGAGGCGGCTGATCGATGTTTTTTAACTCTCTATCCCTCTCCCTTCCTCTCTGTAAAAAATCAATAAAATATATTTTAAAAATATATTATTAAAAAGATCAAAGATCTTAATGTTTAAAATAAACATATAAAAGAACATGTACTTGAATATTTTTAAAAGGTTTGTTTGGTAGGGAAGGACAAATTCTAAGGGGAGAAATTTTAAAAGGAAATATTTTACCATTTTCACTACATAAAACTTTTAAACTTCTAAATAGAAAATTCCACCACAAAATGAAAAAATAAAAATAACATGCCAAGAAAATACATGTAAAATATGAGATAGATAATGAGGTAATATTGTCAATACATAGTGAAATTTTACATATCAATAAGAAAGTGATGAACAAAGAACATGGACAAATAGAAACAATGGCCAGTACCATGTGAAAAGCATTAATTATATTAGTCATCAAAATCTTAATTTTTATTTAGTTAAAATTAAAATAACAAGAAGGTAAAATTTGCCTATAAAATTGACTAAAATAAAAAATAACGATAGTATTCATTGTTGCTAAGGATGGGGTAAGTGTATATTTTCATACACTGTTGGTGAAAATATAAATTGATTCAACAAATTATAGAGTTAAGCTTCTTTTAAACAGCATTGCAGGGAAAATACTTTTTCTAGCTCCATTTTTCCATTCTTTACTTTTTATTTTAATTGAGGGTATGGGCACCTGAAATAAAAACTACATATCTCAGCCTTCCTTGCAGCCAAAGTTAGCCACCAGGTTCAGCCCTGGTTCAACAGCACAGAAATAAAGCTATCCTGCCCTGACTGATTTGACTCAGTGGATAGAGGGTCCCGGGTTTGATTGCAGTCAAGGGTATATCTCTCGGTTGCTGGCATATCCGCAGTAGGAGGTGTGCAGGAGGCAGCCGAATCAATGTTTCTAGCTCTCTATCCCTCTCCCTTTCTCTCTGTAAAAAAATCAATAAAATATATTTTTTTAAGAAATGAAACTACCCTTAAAAGAAGTAGACCTGTCCACCTTCATCCTTTTCTCCTTCCTGCTTGCTGGAATACAATTATGAATTAAGTAGCTGATTTTATCATCTTGAAAAACAATTGCTAAATTAGAACCAATCATAAAAGAACACAGTCTACTGAGTTTTTTTAAATCCCAATGTACCGTTTTGTAACATGGATTAATTTTTTGTTTGAAGATCAAAAAAATGTTGATTTTAAAAAGTTGATTTATTTTATAAGGTTATATTAAAATACCCAAAAGCAGAGGGAGAGCTAAGTCATTACCTGGGCCTGAGGAGCATGATGCCTGTGGGTGGCAGCCTCCGTTATTGACCGAGCAGACATCTATGAGTGTGCACACTCTTCCATCGCCCTGGTACCCTGATCACAGCAAGAGCAGGGGCACCACAAACAATGTTAAAACTATTCAAGAAGAAGATTCCCAATCTGAAAATCAAATATAATGAACAGACCAACCAGAGATCCTCTATCATCAAACAGAAAATGTAAAGTGTCATAATCAAAATTCCATAATTAAGAAAAATGACAAGAATTAGGAACCTGGTTTCATAAACAATGTTCTTGGTTGTTTCTAATTACAAAATAAAAAAAAATTAAAAAGGTATATGAAAAATTAAAAAGGTACACTTAGCGCTGACACTAAAAATGTTGACACTTTTTAATTACAATGACTTGATGATCTTAGAGCTAAATTATTCTAGAAGTCCAAAGTGCTGTTGTTTTCTGTTAATGAAATACACAGTGTTGCAATTAATCCTTTAGAACTCATTGAACTTCCTGGATAGTAACTCAATTTAGATTAGAGAATAGCAATAATGATTCCTTTCCAGAAGAGAAAGAAAACTAATGTGTATTACATGCCTACCAATGGGCCTGTTATTTGTAAAATACTTCATGTATACATTAGAGGAATAAATTATTTGTGGGAACAATGGAGCTATAGGTCTGTGACTCACGGAGACATTTTTTCAAATTATGCATTACCTCAATAAGCTATTTCAGTTTTTAATAAAGGCTTGTTGTCCTTTGATTTCCAAAATTTTTTCTCTTCTTTTTTATAATACAGCTGGTACTAATGTGCCCTAAATCCAAAAGTTAAGTAAAAGTTTCCAGACTGTTCAGTTTATCTCCTTAGACAGAAGTCATATTTAAAATGGAGGGGGAAAATCCTGTTTTTAAATGTATAGTTTGCCGGTAATAGAATCAGAAAATTAGTGTAGTACCTGGTGGACAGGCCTGACAGTGGAAAGACCCAGGTGTATTCACACAATCAACAGGGGGAGCCACAGAACAACCGCCATTATTTATCTTACATTCATCGATATCTTGGCAAACATATCCATTTCCTTGCCAGCCTAGAAAAATAAGATTTGAAAAGTTAACTCTATAGATGAATCAACAAAGAAGAAAAGCAAATAGCCAAAAACATATAAAAACTTGTTTAGCTATAAGGAACTATAGATTTAAATAAAATATATTCTACCTATCAGATTGGCAAAAATTGTTTTAGAATCAAATTCGGCAAATAGGAGTACACTTATATGCTGTTAGCCAGAAGTTAAATTAATAAAACCTATTTGGAAAGAGACCTAGCAGTATTCATTGCATTTCTTAAAGTACATACCTTTTGACTACCAATTCCACTTCTTAAAATGTATTCTACAGTGATAAAACTAGCAGTATATGGGGAAATAGTCAAGAATAAAATAAGAAAGAAATAGGCAAGCATATGTCTATTGCAGCATTATTAAATGGGGAAAAAACTCTGTGTGGTCAATAGGAGCATAGCTGATTATATTATGACTCATCCATTCCATTGAATTCCACAAACAATTTTTTAATTTTTTTTCTTTATTGATTAAGGTCCTGGTATTACATGTGTCCTTATCCCCCCATTGCCTTCCTCCCCTGCTCATACTCTCACCCTCCCTGGTGTCTGTGTCCATTGGTTATGCTTACATGCATGCATACAAGTCCTTTGGTTGGTCTCTCTACAAACTATTTTTAATAACATGCACTCATATATAGAAAGGAACGAATGAAAATACAAAATTTTAGAATAGTATGTAGAACGTGATCCCAATGTGGGAAAATATTTTTTTTTAATCTGCATATGTCTATGTGTTTGTAAGAGTGAAAGAAAAGGTAAAAGAGGAGCAAGAACAAATTGTAACAGTGGTCTCATTAGAAGGAGACTGAGGTGATAGAAAAGGAATGTTAGTTTACATTAAACATTTGTTTTAGTCAATTATTATGAGTTTTAATACTCAGAATTCAAATGATCAAAACTATAAGAATATCTCAAACCTTTTGCAATGAATTCACTAAACCAAAAGTCACTAAACAAGGCAATAGGGTGGTGGGGTCTTTGGTGACTCAGAAGAACAGTCTTTAGCAGCACAGCTCAGATCCAGAGTCAGGCAGGCCCCAGTGTGAACACTGGTGCTTATAAGCTGTGTGATCTTGGGTAAGTTACTTACCTGCTCTAAGCCTCAAGTCCTTATATTTTAAAATGGGAAGAATACTCATTGCTTGCATTCTTGTTTTTGTTAGTTGCAAGAATTAAAAATTGCCTAGCACAGTGCCTTCATGACATTTCTATAAAAGAATAACTGCTATTATGTTGTCTTTGTGCTCCACTTTCTAAGAACATCCATGGAATACAGCCTCGTAAACTCTCTGAGACCTGGTGCATTCTTCCCAGTGCACCCAGCACAGTGCTTTGTTCATAGTAAGTGGACATACATCATCATTATATGGATGATGATGAACCCATATAATAAGGGATGAAGCTGGACTCAAACCCAGGCACTCTCTGAGTCCAGAGTCCACGTTTCTAATGACTCCACATTTGACCTCCCCTGGAGATTTGGTCCCTGTATGTCTGTGATAGAGCTGGACATCCCTATTCACAGCAAGGCCATGGGACCTTCTAATGCCACACCCAGATGAGAACTACTGGACAGGAGAAGACATCAATAATTTCCTCAAGTTTACAAGAATCTGGCTAGTAGGTAAGGCAGAACTAGAGCACATTTCCTTTGGTCTCAAGTCTAGTTAGTTGAGAGCAATGTAAAACATTTAACCTCACAAACTATGGCTAACCCTGTCCCCAGTGTTTGACTTGAGCATAGTTTGAGACAACCTCCCATTTTTGTTGTTCAACTGTCACAGCAGGAAGATGGTCTGGAGTAAAAGTCAGTGAAATAGGACATGAAGCAGGATTGGAACACCTCCTAAGAACGGGCTTCTTATCCTTGGGCAGCAGAAGGAAATTGGTTTGGGTACCAGGCCTGGCTGGCAGGCAGAACCCAGCATGGTGCCTCTGGCTGGCATAGACAATGCCCACATACCTGAGGGACAGGCCCCACAATAGAAAGAGCCTGGAGTGTTGAAACACTGCACAAGTGCTGAACAAGGTGCAGGCCAGAGGTTGCACTCATCTCTGTCCAGTGTGCAGGCGGAGCTGTTCTGTGGGGACGTCCAACCAGCATCGCAGATGCAGCTGTACTTAGGCTGGCAGGAGGACAGGAGCGTGAATAAAGAAAATCAAAACGAGCAGGAAAACCTTTGAAAATCTTACCAAGCCCCCAACTGTTTATCCCCTAATGTTCATTTCCATAAGGTAATTGAGTGGCTTCTCTTTTTCCATTTAGACCAGACCACGCATAAAGAGAAACATCTTTATTTCAGAATAAGGGAAACCTATAATTTGCCCCCAAAGATGCCAGGGAAAGAGCAACAACAATCAAGAACTGTAAGTCAATATAATTAAAGTCAATCAACTCAGTCTGCTATGTTTTTAGAGGGGAAAACACCCATGTAGGCACAGACCTCAGAAAATCAATTCTGTTTGTTTCCTTTTTGCAAGTCTCTCCTTCCTTCCCATCTACCATCATTGGAATGGAACCATTTTCCATAATGTAAGTAGGAAAAAACAGAAGTAAAAATAAAAAAGGGGAGGTCTCATTCAAGGTCAAGTGACAGGCATAAGAAATAATAAATATGTTAGTCATTTATATAATGAAATCTTAACTTCTGATTTGAGTTTTCTGCTTATTTATGGACATCTCTCATCCCCTTCCTTGCCTGTGCCCTGCTTAAGGGCAGGAAGTGCCTTCCCCTCTGCAGCCTCACAGGGCCATGCCTGTACACAGTCACGCAGGATGACAGACTAAGGACCCTGACTGCCTCCAAAGAGTCACGGTCCGAAAGGACCTACCTGTCCAGCCTGTATGCGGACTTGATCCTCACAGATGCCGTGGACACAGAGCACCTTGGAGCCTTCTTCACAGTCATCATATTTGGATGCACACTGGGGGCCATGTGTCTCAGGTGAGCAGAGACAACTGTTGGTTACACAGAGCAGAGTGTCAGGGCTTGTGTCAGGATGAGTGCCTCTTTCTTAGCATCAATAAAAAAATAATAATTCCAACTGCAGGTCAATAATGTTCATGTGGAAGCATAGACCTGCAAACTAGATTTGTTGGGTGAGAACTTGGGAGAAAACCTCTCTGCTCTGCTTCAAGTGCAATCAGCAAATGCGTTTTCATCTCAACTAGTGGGAGAGGGCACTACTACCTAGGCACAACTGCCACTGTGCATTTTTCTGCTACCATGTCATAAAACATTTCAGAGGATGGACATCTATAAGAGTTTGGTCAAAATGGTCCAGGGAGAGATCTCAAGTCCATTTGTTTGTCCAACTGGATCCACTGATAATCCAGGTGACCCACTGAGCAGACAAGTTCCTGAATGTTCTCTAGGACTGCATAACCCCACAAGCAGCATGATATTCACATCTATGATAATTCTTGTTCTATTACAAAGAACAATATTTCTTCTATCCATAGGATGTACTTAACATAGTAACATTTCTTTGATAGCCACATTTTAATTCACAAGAAGAAATCATATATATATATATGTGTGTGTGTGTGTGTGTGTGTGTGTGTGTGTGTGTGTGTGTGTTTACATATATGATCATTAAGTGATCCTTATGACGGAATGACCAGAAGAACCAGTCGCTATGATGCGCACTGACCACCAGGGGGCAGACGCTCAGTGCAGGAGCTGCCACAGCCTGTAGGCCCTGATTGCTGATGGGGCCTGTCAGCCACACTCCTGGTCCCACCCCCCTCCAGCAGGATCAGATTGCTTGATTGGGGCTAAGCCCCCAGACTGGGATGGGGAACCAGAGGTGCTAACAGCGGATGTGGGCAGTGAGGAAAGAAAGAGGGGGAGAAGCAGGGAAGCACATAGTGGTGGTGCCTGGGTGGCAAGGGAAGGAGGTAGTGGAGAACCTGGTGAGCCCTGATTGCCGGCTATGCCGAGGGACCCCACCCATGCATGAATTTCATTAACCAGGCCTCTAGTTATTATATAATACCTAAGCTGGTGGTCAATGCTTTGTTACAAGAACATTTCAGTTTAACAATAACCAAATAAGCAAAGTTGTTTTAAATATTTTTTAAGTTTTATATAATTCTTAAAATTGCTGAGTTAGCAGCAAGGTGGAAATAGAAGGAGCATACCTCTACATAATAAAAACCATATATGACAAACACACAGCCAACATCATACTCAATGGGCAAAAACTAAAACCATTTCGCTTAAGAACAGGAACAAGACGAGGATGCCCACTCTCACCACTCCTGCGCAACATAGTACTGGAAGTACTAGCCATTACAAGCAGAGAAGAAGAAAAAATAAAAGCCATCCAAATAGGAAAAGTAAAACTGTCCTTATTTGCAGATGACATGATACTGTACATAGAAAACCCTAAAGACTGCATAAAAAAAATTATTAGATTTAATAAATGAATTCGGCAGTGTAGCAAGATCAAAATTAATACCAAGAAATCTATGGCATTTCTATACACTAGTAATGAACCTGCAGAAAGAGAGACTAAAAAAGCAATCCCATAGCACCAAAAAAATTAAGATACCTAGGAATAAACTTAACTAAGGAGGTAAAAGACCTATATGCAGAAAACTACAAGACACTAAAAAAAGATATAGAGGAAGCCAAGACCAGTTTGGCTCAGTGGATAGAGCATCGGCCTGAGGACTGAGGGGGTCCCAGGTTCGATTCTGGTCGGGGGCATGTGCCTTGGTTGCGAGCACATCCCCAGTGGGAGATGTGCAGGAGGCAGCTGATCAATGTTTCTCCCTCATCAATGTTTCTGGCTCTCTATCCTTCTCCCTTTCTCCCTGTAAAAAAATCAATAAAATAGATTTTTTTAAAAGATATAGAGGAAGACATAAACAGATGGAAGAACATACCAGGTTCATGGATTGGTAGAATCAACATCATTAAAATGTCCATACAACCCAAAGCAATCTGTACATTCAATGCATTTCTTATTAAAATACCAATGGCATATTTCACAGGCTTACAATGAACTTTCCAAAAATTCATCTGGAATAAAAAAAAGACCCGAATAGCTGCAGCAATCCTAAGATAGAAGAGCAAAGTAGGTGGTATCTCAACACCAGATATCAAGCTGTGCACATCATAGCGACTGGTTCTTCTGGTCATTCTATTATAATGATCATATATATATATATATATATATATATATGTGTGTGTGTGTGTGTGTGTGTGTGTGTGTGTGTGTGTGTGTGTGAGAGATTCCTTCCTGTGAATTGAAATTTGGCTATGGGGAAGAATCCAAGATGGAGGCATAGGTAAACACCTACGCGGCTGCCTCGCACAACAATTTCAAAACCACTACTAAAAGACAGAATGGACATCATCCAGAACCACAGGAAAGCTGGCTGAGTGGAAGTTCTACAGCTAGAGGGAAGGAGAGGGGCTCCCGGAGACCCAGAGGAGCTGCAAAAAGCCGAGGTATGGAGACGGGCACGTGGAGAGAGGGGGTGCTGGAGAACCTGGCTGGTTTTCTCTGGCAGGAGGGAAATGGAGACTCTTAAAGGCATTGAAACCCTTATCTTACGACACTAAACCCCAGATCCAGCCGAAACTCATATGGGGGGAGTTTGGACTGTGAAAAGGGAGAGGTGCACGGAAATTTAGGGGAGTCGCAAAATATCAGAGGTCTGCTGGCGCACATGGCACTGCGCAGAGGACAGACTGTTGCTTATGCCGCTGGCTTTTGCGAGTGGGCGGGAGACAGACCCTCCCAACTGTGCCACTTCTGACTCCACTAAGCCCCTGTTTCGGGTGAAACCCTGGAGACCTAGACTCGTGTGGTCCTGGAGCACAGGGGAGCCGGAAAGGCAGCAGTCTAGAGGCACTGTGAGCGCGCTCCCACAAGGACCGCTCCAGCGATTACCCAGTCACGTGAGACTCAGGGGCCATGGAGGGCAGGGCCGACTGGAAGGCAAGATGGTCCCTTAAGCCCTAAGACTCCACCCATCCCAAGCTTAACAGAGGCTTCTTCGGTTTTGCAAGTCTGGTATCATAAGGCTGAATTCAACACAGAAGTTCTTCCGGCATAGTGAAAATGCCGAGACAAGGGAAGGGATCACAAACAAAAGAAATGGAGGAAAAAAAAACGACTGGATATAGAGTTCAAAACCATGCTTATAAGGTTTTTCAAGAATATGCTAGAAAAGTTGGATAAAGTTAGCGAGAGCCAAGAGGAGATGAAAAAGGACCAACTAGAGACACTGACTGAAATAAAAAATATTATAGAGTCCTAACAGCAGACTAGAGGAAGGCTATAATCAAGTCAAAAATTTGAAATATAAAGAAGCAGAAAACATTCAACTGGAAAAGCAAGAAGAGAAAAGAATCCAAAAATGTGAGGATAATGTAAGGAGCCTCTGGGACAGCTTCAAGCGTACCAACATCAGAATTGTGGGGGTGCCAGAAGAAGAGAGAGAGCAAGATACTGAAAACCTATTTAAAGAAATAATGACTGAAAACTTCCCACATCTGGTAAAAGAAATAGACTTACAAGTCCAGGAAGCACACAGAACCCCATATAAAAGAAATCCAAAGAGGACCACAACAAGACACATCATAATTAAAATACCAAGAGCAAAAGACAAAGAGAGAATATTAAAAGCAGCAAGAGAAAAACAGTTCATTACCTACAAGGGAGCACCCATATGACTGTTAGCTGATTTCTCAACAGAAACGATGCAGGCCAGACGGAAGTGGCAAGAAATATTCAACGTGATGAATAGCAAGAACCTACAACCAAGAATAATCTATCCAGCAAAGCTATCATTCAGAATTGAAGGGCAGATAAAGAGCTTCACAGAGAAGAGAAAGCTAAAGGAGTTCATCAACTCCAAACCAGTATTATATGAAATGCTGAAAGGTACTCTTTTAGAAGAGGAAGAAGAAAAAGGTAAAAGCCAAAAAATTATGAACAACAAATACATATCTATCAACAAGTGAATCTAAAAATTAAGTGAATTAAAATTTTTATCAACAGAATAAACTGGTGAATAGAAGCAGGAGCACAGAAAGGGACTGGACTGATAATTCTCAGGGGGAAAGGGGTGAGGGGTGTACAGGGAGAAACTGGACAAAAATCATACACCTATGCATGAGGTCAATGGGAGTGAGGTAAGGGCAGAGGGAAGGGTGGGAGCTGGGTGGAGGGGTGCTATGGAGGGGAAAAAAGAGAAACAAATGTTATAATCTGAATAATAAAGATTTAATTTAACAAAAAGAAATTTGGCTATGAAAGAAATGTTACTCTGTTAAGTGTATCTTATAGATAGAAAAAGTATTGCCCTTTGACACAAGAACAGACATATAGATCAATGGAATAGAATAGAGAACTCAGAAATCAACCCAAGCCACTATGCTCAATTAATATTTGAAAAGAATATACAATGGGGTCAAGACAGTCTCTTCAACAAATGGTGTTGGGAAAATTGAACAGATACATGCAAAAAAAATGAAACTAGATCACCAACTTACACCATACACAAAAAATAACTCAAAATGTACAAAGGACTTAAACATAAGATGGGAAACCATAAAAATAGTAGAGGAATCCACAGGCAGCAAAATCGCAGACATATGCCGAAGCAATTTCTTTGCTGATACTGTTCCTAGGGCAATGGAAGCTAAAGTGAAAATAAACAAATGGGACTACATCAAAATAAAAAGCTTTTTCACAGTAAAAGAAACCATCAACAAAACAACAAGAAAGCCCACTGCATGGAAGAACATATTTGCCAATGATATCACTGATAAGGGTTTAATCTCCAACATTTACAGGGAACTCACACAACTTAACAAAAGGAAGATAAACAACCCAACCAAAAAATGGGCAAGGAATCTAAATAGATACTTTTCAAAAGAAGACAGAAGGAAGGCCAAGAGGCATATGAAAACATGCTCAAAGTCCTAATCATCCAAGAGATGCAAATCAAAAGTACTATCTCACACCTGTCAGAACGGCAATCATCAACAAATCAACAAACAACAAGTGCTGATGGGGGTGAAAAGAAAAAGGAACCCTCATGAACTGCTGGTGGGAATGCAGACTGATGCAGCCACTGTAGAGAACAGTACAGTGTTTCCTCAAAAAACTAGAAATGGAACTTCGATTTGACCCTGATTCCCACTTCTAGGAATATATCCCAAAAAACTAGAAACACCAATCAGCAAGAATATATGCACTCCTATGTTCATAGCAGCACAATTCACCATAGCTGAGATTTGGAAACAGTCTAAGTACCCATCAGTAGAGGAGTGGATTAAAAATTGTGGTACATCTACATGATAGAATATTATGCTACTGTAATAAAGGAAGGAACTTCTACCATTTGCAACAGCATGGATGGAACTGGAGAGAATTATGATAAGAGAAATAAATCAGAGATAAATATCACTTGATCTCACTCATTTATGGAATATAATGAATGACACAAACTGATGAACAAAAACAGATCCAGAGACAGAGAAACATTGATCAGACCATTAAACCTTAGAGGGAAGGTATGGGAGGGAAGGAGTCAGGGGGACAAAGGACTTGTATGCATGCATATAAGCTTAACTAATGGGCACAGACAGCAGGGGTGTGAGGGCATGAGTGGAGGGTTAAGGAGTAATGGGGGAATAAGGACATATATATAACACCTTAATCAATCAATCAATCAATCAATCAAATTGCTGAGTTAGCTTAATATCTACAGTGTGTCTTCAAAAGGAATGTGGAAGTTATGGTAATGGCCCTGGGGGAGCTGGAAAGGGTGGAGGAGTAACCAAGTCCAATCTTATTTACATATATCTGAGCATTGTGGATGGAGCAGAGAGCCAGGCTCAGAAGTCACTATTTGCCTGACTTGAACAGTGTTGGACCTCATGAAGGAAACTGACCACTGGGGCTAAGAGTCAGAGGTGAGGAACCAAAAGGAGCTGCATAACCAAGGACCATGAACTTGTTTCTGAGGGTCCTGGAGGAAGGGGCAACCTACCAGGTAAAGAAGATCTTTTAACAACACACATTGAGGTACAAGTTCAGCTGATATCTATGGATAAAGACAAACCTGTGACTGGTTCTAGGAAAGGAAAGTTTGTTGTTTGAGAAGCAACAAGAGTCATACTCAAACATAAATCTTGGTGTCCCCATGGAACAACACAGAACTAATTGCTGTCGTGGCACCTTTGAGTGAATTCCTTGGAAGAAGATATCAATGAACGTGGCCAGAAATGGAGAGTAAGAATAGTGGGAGTACCATTCAGGCCCTCACATGAAGCATTGACAGACCTAGCACATAAAGTTACAGGATGCTCAGTTCAATCAGAATTTCAAATAAATGATTTTTTGTACATATACATCCTGTGCAATTTATAATACCAACATATATATACAAATATAATTGTATAAAAGTTGTTCCAATAAGAAATCATATTTCTGAGCACTCCAAGGTTGCCTTTATCATTAATATTAGGTCATAGATTAGTATTAATAGATGATTAAAGTTAAAAAGAAATTCAATTATTCATTCCCTACCAAAAGTTATTTAACTTCCTTTTCTCTGTCCATACTCTCCCATTCATAGTCTCTTCCCTTTCCTCTTCTTTCTCCCATCCTTACAAAGACTATTCTTTAAGATAATTTTGATTATTAGAGATATTACAATCTGAAGTGCTATAATCTATAGTCTGAACTTCATGTACATATTTTTTTCTTTTTTTAAATATATTTTTATTGGTTTCAGAGGATAAGGAAGAGGAATAGAGAGAGATAAAAACATCAATGATGAAAAAGAATCATTGTTTGCCTGCTTCCTGCATGCCCCACATTGGGAATCTGAGCCTGCAATCCAGGCATGTACCCTCACCAGTAATCAAACCATGAACTCTGGATTCATAGGTTGATGCTCAACCACTGAGCCATGCTGGCCTGGCTCCAATACATATTTGATATTTGATCCAAAAGACTCCCTTGTTAACAGTTTATCACCACCAACACTTGCCAAAAGTTTTGTGGTTTTTTTTATCAACTATTACTAGCTCTCTGAATCTATCATGAATGAAATATCTGAGTGTTCTGGACCTCATGGGACATGCCTGACCATACCTATTAACTGTTCATCTTATACAATGTAAGAACTTGCTCTGCTTCTGCTTCTTATAAAATAATAGTGCCAATCTATAATTGCTATTTTTATCTTGGACCTAAAGGCATTTTCCTGCAGGATGTGCTCAGGAAATTCTGTTTATCTCATCACCAAGAGCTCTACTATTGGACAAGGGCTTAAGATTTCAGAGATTCTGGTTCATGGACTTGCAGTTGAATCCTCTCATTTTGTCTCTCTTTCCTTCTTGCACTTATCACTTGGAGATGAATTCATTTTAATCCTACACTCTCCTCCACATAGCTACAAAGTACACTTCTTTCATGATATGATAAGAAAGTGGGGAGGAAGAAGCCAGTAAGACTATCCACTCCCTTGCTATGATCCTCTAAGAGAAATATTATTAATCCCATTTTAAAGGCAAGGTTCACATTGTCCATGGAAACTTACACCTGTGTTATGCCTGCAAGATTGTTTTTCTCTGTTGTTTTATATATATATATATTAAACTGATTTTTAGAGAGAGGAGAAGAGAGAGAAATATCAAAGTGAATTCTGCACACCCCTCACCGGGAATCGAACAGTCAACTTTTCAGTGCACAGAGACACTCAACTAACTGAGCCACATCAACTAGGATGCCAAATTGTTTTTTCTAGATCACATTCCCACATCCAGAAAGCTAAAGTTAGTTGAAGACTTTCCCTTTTTATGTCTTTTTAACATAACAGTGATTGTATGTAAAATGTATTCTCAAAGTATCTGGATATGGCCTTTAAAGAAAAAGAGTAATGAATTATACACCTCCCTGCAGAATTCACTTTTGTAATGACTAGGTTTTTCAGTCTTCAAAAACAATGCAAGTGCTGTTGGCAATTGGAAGAGGTCAAGTGCACTTTCCTAGTCATAGTTTAATTTGCTTTAGAGTCCATGGTTCAATGTTAATGTAAATGACTAACTGAAAAAGGTAATGAGCTTAATACCTAACTACTATCTGAGCTAAAACCAGACCATCTGCATGGTTTAAACTCACCAGGTTTTAAAATCCACCAGTGATAAGAATGGAGATAAATAAAATAAAACCTGTTAATCATCCTTGTATACCTAAAGGAAGAAAAACAAAGAAAGAGGGGGAAAAACAAACTCAACCTTTTTATTCCCTAGAAATCTACTCAATCTGAGCCTAAAGTGTATAATATACACCACTCATGTTTGGCAAATTTAGACCCCTAGGGCTGTCTTAATCCAAGTAAACAGGAGAATAAGAATCAATTCTTCAGAACAAAGATGCAACAGCAGCTTGCGTCAAAGTATTAGCTGTTAGCTGCCTGAAGCAGTTGAGGGCAAGCCTGGAGGCACAAGACCTCCTAGGCAGAAACAGACAATGAATGGTATTCCTTGCTCTGCTCTCAGTAACTCTAAAAAATAATTTTAACCAGAAACTTTCTTGTGAAATAGAGCTTTTGATTAATTAGCATTTGCATAGTGATTTATCTTTCAAAGTAGGAATTATAATCCCTTTAAATAAAGACTCCTTTGTCTCCCCAAGTCACTGGGTTCCCAGAGTTAGAGGCTAAAGGAGACCCTCAAACCAGAGCAAACTGCCCATCCTACTGCAGCAGCTCCAGATTATCCAACAGCCTCGCAAGTTTAACTTTAGCTAATGTCTGAAGTTTCCCAAAGAGGTTACTAGCCTCAGAGAAGCTACTGATTAACAAGGATTTAATCTCACTTAATAGACTTCAAGGAAGCTTCCAAGTGATTGCTGTTTCCTTACATAGACTCCGAAGAGCAAGAATTTAATCTTACACTCATGCACATTTTCCTAAGAACTTTTATTCCTTCAAAAATCTCTCATGTCCAGCCAGTGTAGCTCAGTGGTTGAGTGTTGACTATGAACCAGAAAGTCATGGTCTGATTCCCCATCAGGGCACATGCCCAGGTTGCAGGCTCAGTCCCCAGTGTGGGGTGTGCAGGAGGCAGCAGCTGATCAATGATTCTGTCTCATCATTGATGTTTCTCTCTCTCTCCCACTTTCTTCCTATCTGAAATCAATAAAAATGTTTTTTAAAGTCTCTATTATATGCCTGAATTAGAGTGTCTATGTTGTAGAAAGTGAAGTGGAATTCCTGAGACTTCATAAACTAACCCCATATCAAAAAGAAGAACCCAAAATTAAATGTTCTGCTTTCAGCCTTCAGCAAATCCCTAAAAAGGGCAGAGATTAGAAACCAGAACTATTTCCCCGAGTCAGCACAAAGAGTCTTGGGCTTTCTTTTATAATGGGTGCAAGAAAGAATTCGGCATTGTTCTTAAAATTTTGAGTCTACTGTTTAGGTAGCTCTCAACTGAAAGAAATCTCTAACATTACCCCAGCCCCTCATTTGTATCTGGACAAAGAATTTTCACCCCTGACATGCAGCAAATTGTTGTGTCAAAGTGTTTCTTTTCTATTTTCAGGGAAAGTGGGAAGAGTTGTGCTGGGGGAAAAAACAGTTTTGCCTTGGTCTATGGATTTCATCCCACACTTTGATATTCTGTTGCCTTGCAAGGCTCTAGAAGATAGTTATGATAAAGGAAGACCAGAGTGAGATGTAATTTCCAGGACATTCCTAGATATCATGAAGGCAATAAAGTATTAGTACTAGGAGTTGGGACATTTGCCACCTAATGTCTATAAGCAGCAATTCTCCTTGATAAATACCCATAATCATATATCAGGAGATAATGCTTCTAGAGAATGAAAGATTAAACCCACATTCTGGATCTAGCCCAAGATTGATTGTTTATAAAAGCAGCAATGGAGGGGAGTCATATAAATGAGAAACAAAATCCTGATAGCAAAAGCTCTTTAACAACACAATATCTAATTTAAGTTAGAGATGATTAATTTTGGTTTTGAACCAGTTATTAACTCACTGATGTATCTATCAGGAGTTTCAATGAGTTAAAGCTTATAACTTAGAATGACGGGGGAAAAAGTTAATATCAGATCAAAAGAACAAACAAATAAATTAAATGAAAAAGAGAAGGGTCGTGACTGTTTTTTGAGACAATATAGTATGTTACAGATGACCAGAAAAGAAAAAACAAAATTACTGTACTTATTTTTGCTGGAAAGAACAGAATGAATGTCGTGAGGGAATTGAAAAACAAGATAGTAGAGATGATAGTATGAGAGCAAATAATTGCTCTTCACTCTGGTGAGATTACAGTCCAGTGTATGCATGCATGACAAAACCAACTTCTTTATCTTTTAATAATCACAGAGTGCCAAGCTACCAACCAATAGAGGGAGAAAGTGATTGTGAAAAACCATACAGAAATAAGTTTGAGATTGATCTGTCATAAATTTTTGGGCTTGATTATTCAAAAAGATAATGTGTCATCCAGTCTTCCTAGAGTTTGATGGGAACATGGAGGTGGAGTGATGCTTAACTCTTAGCAAGGAAGGGGAAGTTTCCCTGGAGAAGGTGGTACCTAAGCTGTAGAAAAGCAGGATCAGTCAGAAGATAAGGGCTTCATGATTTGTCATGAGAGGCCATGCAACTAATTGAAGAAGGTCAGTGAGAGTTAACTACTTGAAAAAAAAACCTCAGTTCAATTTCTGATTCTTATTATGTTTTAACATGTTGCATAGGACTTGAATGAAGACATCCTCACTAAATCTGTTGCTATGGTGGGGTAGCCCTTGATGATGTAAGAATATCCAAACCTGTGGAGAATTTTCATAACAATTTACTTGACTCAAATCAGGATATTCCTGGAAGCAAAATCTCAGCAGGCTGAGGAAAAAAAGCTCATAAGAATAACAGTTTTCAGTTTCTTTTCTTTTCTTTCTTTCTTTTTATTTTTCTTTATTTTATTATTATTATTATTATTATTGTTATTATTATTATTATTATTATTATTATTTTGCATTTGAGATTAAGGAGAGATTCTAAGAGAGATTGCATGAAGGTGGGAGAAAGGAAGGCAGGACTTGGATTACAGAATAGTTAAAGTCATGTGCTGTTCTGAATGAAGGTAGTCAAGTTTCAGAAGGAGGGTTCTAAAGGGGACATTTCAAAGGCATGTTAACCCAGATGCACAGAAACAAGGGACAGGGCTTGCTTAAGGCAAAGATAATCCTTTTACTAAAGAAGCCATGTGCTGACTACTCACCATGACCTGCCCACGTAAGAATTAATGCTGAAATTAGTTTGGCTCAGTGGATAGAGCAGTCGGCCTGCAGACTGAAGGGTCCCAGGTTCGATTCCAGTCAAGGACATGTATCTTGGTTGTGGGCACATCCACAGTGGTGGGTGTGAAGGAAGCAGCTGATCAATGTTTCTCTCTCATCGATGTTTCTGACTCTCTATCCCTCTCTCTTCCTCTCTGTAAAAAATCAATAAAATATTTTTTAAAAAAAGAATTAATGATCAGATCACCCTGATAGGTTACTTTCCTGGGAATCCCTTTTTCATCTACACAGGCTTCTATTTAAAGCTCTTGGCTGGCTACTCCTTTGATCTCTGAGTGTTACTAATGCTCAGCCTCATCTTGCATCATGTTCTCTGTCCTCTCTATGCCAGCCACAGTGGCTCTCTTCCAGTTCCTCAGGGCCTCTAAAAAAAGGAATTCTCTGTGGGGTGAGAGTTGAGGATGTACCGCTTTTCTTGTTCTAAGTAAATAGTTGTGTGTAAAGTCTAAATAGAGCCATATATCCCCCCATGGAGCACTTAATTTTGCTGCCAAAACAGATAGTTAATTTGGGGTGCTTTTAATTATGGGATGTTTTAATCCTTCAAAAGCACACCTTAATATATATGATGTAATATGTATAATGGCTTTTTTAGAGAGAGAGAGAAACATTGACCAGCTGCCTCCTGCACAGCCCCCACTGGGGATTCAGCCCAGAACCCAGGCAAGTGCCCTTGACTGAAATTGATCTGGCAACCTCCTGGTGCATGGGATGATACACAACCACTTGAGGCACACAGCCCATGGCAAAATATATTTTTAAATATGAAAAAGTGATAGTTTTACCCAAAGCTTTAAGAGACTTTACATGTTTCTGATTATCCTGGGGGCTTTTAACCCCAGCCATGAGAAGGGCATTCCTCACGTAGCTGCTGCTCCTCAGGCCCAGGCCAATAACAAGACACCCAGACCAAACCTAAGCTGAAGCACCATGGCCAATCTACGGACCCAGGAGCAGGAAAAGTAAAAGCTTGTTGTTTAAAGGAAAAAGAAACAGTTACCTGTAGCTCCCTACTGTATTAATACACGTGGCTCCGTTCTGGCAGCCGAAGGGTGTTCCTGCGTAGATCTCACATTCATTAACATCCACGGAGCACAGAGGACCCTGTGTTTGTGTAAAGAACAAAGTCAGGGGCCACAGGTTACAGAGGCATCTGGAGCCCATGTTCCAATGAGATGTTTAAGGATTTACACATAGACAGTAAAGACAGTCAAGCCAAATACAATAATAGTAGTACTAATATTAATCTCTGGTTATCCTTCCTCTGGAACTCAGATTTCACCTAATAGGAAAACACCAGTCACACTAGAGGGATCCTATGCAAACTAATTCTCATTTCACTATGGCTCTGTGCCTGGGAATACTCACAAATTTTAATAAGCATACCAGGTACATTTTCACCATGAATAGGAAAGAACAATAAAATGTACATGGCTATGTCAGATTTCTTTAGTACATTTTATGCTAAACCATTTAAATGAATATTAGCTGAAATATTATATTCTTCCATGTAGTTATCCACTCCAGCGAACCCTTCTTTAAGATGGCTTAGCATTTAGTGGGTTATATGCTTGCCATTGTTTGAATTTTGGCATACAATAGTATAATTCATTCTGATTCAGAAGACCACAGAAACCTAGAAACTTTGGATAGAAAATTAAATATGTCTAAATTACTCCAAGGAAACCACAGATGCTGACTCACCACCATTTGTAACCAAAAACCAAGTGACTCACCTTCCACTGTGAAGGACAGATACAGAAAAAGGAATCGTGAAGGCTGAGGCAGGTTCCACCGTTTTGGCAGGGATTGCTGCTGCAAACCTTTTTGTCAATTGTCTGAAGCAAAGACAGGACGGTCAGAAAGTGGTACTTGCCGCTGGCATCAATAAAAGGCCTGTCTCAGTGCAGGTGTGTATGTAAAGCTACATTTTACCCCAGTCCCTGAAGGTCTTCCTCCATATGTAAAATCAGTTATTTAAATTCTTCAAATCAATGCTCTTGTGAAAAAAATATGTGTTTCATATAGGTCCTATTTCATGTTCCTTCACTATTGGCGTGAGGTGAGGTAATTCTCACTCTATTCTTTGGGAAAGCATTTTTCACCAGAGAAATACATGTTGGTAGACAAGCGTAAAGATTTCAGGTGTGGAAATAAAATGGGTATTCCTATTGTGCTAAGAAAATAAAATGGAATACGGTTCTTTTGCTGTTACTGTTATCTTTAGTCCCTCCAGATAAGCATTTGAAATAGGATCATCTTTTTCTGTCACCCCTCCTCCAAAGGTCAAGATGACTGAACTCTTTTCATCCAAGCCCCTTTGTTTGCAATGTGTCCCCCTTAGATACACACTTCATTCTCATGCTCACATGACTACTTTCAACTCGATTCACAAACAGATCACCTTTGTCTACACAACCTGGGGAATATGTCAGTTACCAGTTCCAATCTTGTAAGATTTGTAATGGTTGAGAGCAGGAGGGGGCAGAGAAAACTTCTTTAGAGAGGACAAGGGATTAGGTAAGGACAGGAGTGCTACTAATTTCACCTAATCATAGTCTAATTCTATGTTTTAAAAAATGAAAATAGGAGTAAAGTATGCACTATATTCCTTTTTAATATTCAGCAACTCACAAAGAAAATCAAGCCTGTTACTTTCATTCTACAGAGGAAACTGGGAGCCAGAGGACAGCCAACCAAATGTCTGAGCACCATTTATTGCAAAGCCCATTCTCTCTTTACCTTTGTCATAAGTCATATTCTTTCTGGACTATGTTTTCTTCCATTATTCTACTTGTCTATCTTTGTGCCAGTACCACACTTAGCCCTGTCCATCAAAAGACATTATTGAGAAAGTTAAACACATTCTCTTTAAACATTTTTCCTGGTATACAAAAGCAACTTTGTCTGGGGAACAGAAACAAATAAGCCTATGGGGACCCAACAGGAAATGGAATCGCTGAGCATTCTGGAGAAAGACAATAGGGGACGAGGGAGACTGTCGTGCCCAGAGAGCACCTGCCCTATCTGAAGGCATAAAGGCACTTGCATTCAAACATCATTAAAAATTCTTTCTGGGGATAACAAGGACAGTTTGAGCTAATTTGATCATGGCATCCATTTCTAGAAATTTGGTAGAAATAATGCACTCTATGAGAACTCTAGTGCTGGGTCTTGCTCCACAGGTGTGATTCATTGCTCATTTTCATTCACTTAGTTACTCCTTTAAAAGATCAAGGCTAAGAGTACAATTTATTATCTAGGTTAGGAAAAGGAATAAATAAACTTGTTTGCCAAATATGAAGCACCAAAGCAGAAGAGATCATTTGAAGCATACTCGAAATAGATCAAGAACAATAGGGCAGAGATTGTTAACCTTTTTATTTAAAAATTTAAATATGAGACACTGTTCATTTCTTTGGGTAGAAGGTTATGACTTCCATGCAACTCTCAAAAGGGATTTAAAAATAAACATGACAAGGACTAGTTTATAAGCCCGTAGTACAATAATGAAAGATATACCGTAAGAGAAGCATGTCAAACTCAAAAGCTAACACAGGCTAAATAAAAGAGGTATAGGGCCTGCAGGCTGTGAGTTTGACATGCTTTCCCTTAGAGATTGTTCACATTTAGTTACCAGCAAGCTTACTTTTAAGGAAGTTTGGAATATTTTATGATACACCTCAGACTTCTTAATTTAATGTTAGAAAGGACAAATGCCCTTCAAAACTTAGTTCTTGATGCCAGAGTCAGCAAACTAGGGTGGTCAGTAGCTGAACAGATAGAGCACACTTAAGCCCACCATATCACCACTGAGGGGTGACAGCATAAGAGGAAGAACATGTGGACTGCTGAGTGAGTCAGAGGCCTCAATGCTCAGATGTTCTCATGTCCAGTGACCATGGTCTAGTCACTTCATCTCTCTGAGACTCAAGTTCCTCATTTCTATCCTGGGAAGCATGAAGTATTATGAGAATTAAACTATAGCAAAAATCAAAGTTTTTGATATTAATCATCCATCCATCTTAAGATAAGAATACTAGATTCATCGTTTATTTTAAGTAAAAGATGTTAGATATGTAGTACTGATGGGACTTACCTGCTGTAAGCTTTGAAATTTTCTCTCAAGATCCACAAACTAGAAGTGGGAGGAAAGAGTATAAGTTACCTGATTCAAAGGCATTTTACATAAATGTTATTCCCTTGACATGCTTTTCTAATGCCCTCCTTTGTGGACTCACTTTATCTGTTTGTTTCTTCTTTTAGTGCCATACCCTCCTCATTCCTCTCCCCTCCAACCTTCCTTTTCTTTCTACTCTCTTTTATCACATAGATTTTTTTAAAAAAAGAACTACAATCCACTGATGAATTGATTCATTCCTTCTTTTGCACACGACTGTGGGAATTTTTATAAATGACATGGATTCATACACTTCTCCAATAAGAAGTTTGTTATCAGAACATGAGCAAGGCTACTTATGCAACAAGTTCTTGCTATAGTATTTCTGACATTTTGCCCATCACCATCCTCTGTTAGAGCTGTGTCATTTAACCAAAAACATCCATGATTACAATGTTAAATTTCTACAGAAGACACAAAGTTGGTGTGTGTCCTGCCAAATGGTTGCTTATGGAGGTGAATTACTTTAATGGTACAGATATCAAGACTTACCTTAGAATTAAGCTGATGGATTTGACTAGAAATGTTTTGAGGCAGACCAACTGCACTCCTTTTTAAATCTGTAATATCATCTTTGTTTTTCTGGATCTAATTTTAAAAATAAGATGAAGAAGAAAAAGAATGAGGAGGATAAGGAGGGAAAGAGGAAAATATGAGCGAAAAATGTTTGTATGCATTATAAGAAACAAAATTTTAAAATTTGAGTATTATTTTATTTTAAGCACTAAAATCTTGCCCATTATTATAAAAACCAAAACACTGCCAGGTATAATAAACTTCAGACTAAAATAGTCATGGCATATTTCCATTTACCATTTTTAGCAACACTCTCTCAAAGTATTTTCCATTTGCAGTTTTCCCCTATAATTACAGTTTAGAGAACTTGTTAAAAGGCCTGGGTTGGAATCAGACTGCTCAGGTTTCAAATCCTGACTCAGTCAATCTGTGTGTGCCTTCGGACAAGTGGAGGAACTGTTGCAGGATCCTTTTACTCCCCTAAACGGGGTCATAATCAGCCAGCTTCATGGGGCAGCTGTGCGGATTAAATGAGATAATGCACATGAAGTGCAGAACACAGTGGCTAGCCCACAGCGAGCTCTAAATAATGCCAGCTGCTACACCATGGCTGACATACCAGCATGATGCAGCGAAGAAGGAGCACTGAAAACATTCAAGAAGAAAAATAATTGGCCAATTCTGTCCTATGATAAAAGTGAACTGGTCACTTCTACTTTCTCTGGTGCCCCTCCTTCCTTGCTCCCGGTATGGAGGAGTCCCCAGTATTACCTCTGGACTATAGTGCATAAGCCTGTACACTAGCAGTACTCCTCTGCTCATCATTAACCTGAGGGCATTGCTCTTTACATGGACTTGTGCCCTTCCAATTATGGCCCTGTGCTAAAGATTCAAGGTACAGATTAATAAATAACTGTTCAATTAAGTGACCATACCATATATGGGTATACAAAATTACTTTAATATATTTCCAATATATTACCTGTTGTAAACATTCACCAAGATCTTCATCATTTAATTTAATTTTCCCCAGGGATCCAGTTTTAAATTCAATGTTTTGAGCAGACCCAGTAAGAAACACTAAATTTCCTCTTTCTGTAGCCATTCGAGGCCTATATAATACAAACCAGAGAATGCATCATTAATTAGGATATATTTTTTTAAAGATATCTTTACTGATTTCAGAGAGGCAGGGAGAGACAGAAAAATCAATGATGAGACAGAATCATTGATCAGTTGCCTCTTGCACTCCCCACACTGGAGATTGAGCTTGCAACCAAGACATGTGTCCTGTATTGAACAGTAACTTTCTAATTCATAGATCAATGCTCAACCACTGAGCTATGCCGGCTGGGCAGAACATATAATTTTTAAATGCAAAAAATGAAGTTTCTCACTGAATATTTATAGACTGAATATAATTTCACTTTTGGTCAACTCAAGTAAATTCTCCCTGTTCATATGCCATTTATTTCTCTGCAAATTTCCAAGAGATATCTCCATTTTGCCTACTTGCTTTATTTGCAAAATTATAAATAAATGATTTGTGTAGAAGATAATTCCACATATTTTTTCTCAAGAAAAATTACTCCTTTGCTTATCTGGCAATTTGGGAAAATGGATGAGGAACAACCCTAGTCTATCAACAGAAAAAAAAAATTATCTACTTACTGTTGGAGATCAGCAGTCCTTTGTTGCCTCTGCAACTCAAGTCGTCCAGTTTCACCATCTGATTCTGCAAATGTCAATAAAATGACCACACTCCAGAGAAAAGATGAGGACATGTTCCTTGCCAACCTTCCTAGGTTGTTGGGTAAGAGGGAAGCCACTCCAACTGAATGTGGGAGTTTGGAGAAAGCAGACCAGGCAGGTGTACTTTGACCTCTGGAATGTCTTGCAACTTTTTAATTCTTTCTTCTTTGCCCTAGAAGGCTAAGTTGATTGTTTTATTTGTTTTGTTTTTCCCCCTCCTAAAGGATGTAAATGATCTTAGCTCTTCTGTACTGTTCAACCTTTAAGTGATGTGCAACTTAATCATTATCTATTTGACCCTTGAAATGGTAACACACTGCTTTGGAAACACCCACTAATATAATCCTTGCTTAAGAAGTAGCTACCTGTTGCTCCAGCCAGTTTGGTTCAGTGGACAGAGCTTCAGCCTATGGACCGAAGGGTCCTGTGTTTGATATTGCTCAAGGGCACAAGCCCATGTTGTAGGTTCCATCCCTGGTGGGGGGCACACAGGAGGCAGCCAATCAATGATTCTCATTAATATGTCTATCTCTTGTCTCCCTTCCTCTCTAAAATCAATAAAAATATATATTTTCTTAAAAAAGAAGTAGCTACCTTTAATGAATGGTGCTGGGAAAATTTTTGCATGATATCCACAGGCAGGACCCTTACATCTCAATGCACATAAAGATGAACTCAAAATTAATCAAATACCTAAATATAGGAGTAAAACTACAACTTTCTTAGAAGAAAACATAGGGGGAAAGATTCATGGCATTGGATTTGACAATGATATCATGGATATGAAAGAAAGAACAGGTAACAAAAAATAAATAAATTTGACTACTTCAAAGTGAAAAACTTCTGTATCAAAGACACTATCAACAAGAGTGCAAAGGCAGCCGAAACCGGTTTGGCTCAGTGGATAGAGCATCTGCCTACGGACTGAAGGGTCCCAGGTTCAGTTCTGGTCAAGGGCATGTACCTTGGTTGCGGGCACATCCCCAGTGGGGGGCGTGCAGGAGGCAGCTGATCGATGTCTCTCTCTCATCAATGTTTCTTACTCTCCCTCTCCCTTCCTCTCTGTAAGAAATAAATAAAATATATATTTTAAAAAAAAAAGTGCAAAGGCGGGAGAATCCCAGATGGCGGCATAGGTAAACACCTACACTGCTGTCTCGCACAATCTCAAAACTACAACTAAAAGACAGAACGAACATTATCCAGAACCACAGGAAAGCTGGCTGAGTGGAAGTTCTACAGCTAGAAGGAAAGAGAGGGGCTCACAGAAACCCAGAGGAGCTGCAAAAAGCTGAGGTATGGAGACGCGCGCGCTGAGAGAGCGGGTGCCGGAGTACCTGGCTGGCTTTCTCTGGCGGGAGGGAAACGGAGACTCCGAACATCATTGAACCCCTTCTCTTACGACATTAAACCCCAGATCCAGCTGAAACTCATACAGGGTGAGTTTAGACTGTGAAAAAGAAGAGGTGCACAGAAATTTAGGGGAGTCACAAAAGATCAGAGGGCTGGTGGCAGCGCACACGGTACTGCGCGGAGGACAGATTGCTGATTGTGCCGCTGACTTTCTCGAGTGGGCGGGAGACAGACCTTCCCAACTGTGCCACTTCTGACTCCACTAAGCCCCTGTTTCGGGCGAAACCCTGGAGACCTAGACTCCTGTGGTCCTGGTGCGCAGGGGAGCATGAAAGGCAGCGGTCTAGAGGCACTGCAGGCACTCCGGCACAAGAACCGCTCCAGCAATTACCCAGTCACGTGAGACTCAGGGGCCGTGGAGGGGGGGGCCGACTGGAAGGCAAGGCAGTCCCTTAAGCCCTGAGACTCCACCCATCCCAAGCTCAACAGAGGCTTCTTCGGTTTTGCAAGTCTGGTATTATAAGGCTGAATTCAACACAGAAGTTCCCCTGGCATAGTGAAAATGCCGAGACAAGGGAAGGGATCACAAACAAAAGAAATGGAGGAAAAAAATCGACTGGATATAGAGTTCAAAACCACGCTTATAAGGTTTTTCAAGAATATGCTAGAAAAGTTGGATAAACTTAGCGCGAGCCAAGAGGAGATGAAAAAAGACAAACTAGAGATGCAAAAGAGCCAACTAGAAATGGTAAAGGTCCAACTAAAGATGAAAAAGGACCAACTAGAAATTAAACATTCACTGACTGAAATAAAAAATATTATACAGAGTCCTAACAGCAGACTAGAGAAAGGCAAGAATCAAGTCAAAACTTTGAAATATAAAGAAGCAGAAAACACTCAACTGGAAAAGCAAGAAGAGAAAAGAATCCAAAAATGTGAAGATAATGTAAGGAGACTCTGGGACAGCTTCAAACGTACCAACATCAGAATTGTGGGGGTGCCAGAAGAAGAGAGAGAGAGCAAGATACTGAAAACCTATTTAAAGAAACAATGACTGAAAACTTCCCACATCTGGTGAAAGAAATAGACTTACACATCCAGGAAGCACACAGAACCCCATATAAAAGGAATCCAAAGAGGACCACACCAAGACACATCATAATTAAAATACCAAGAGCAAAAGACAAAGAGAGAATATTAAAAGCAGCAAGAGAAAAACAGTTCATTACCTACAAGGGAGCACCCATACGACTGTCAGCTGATTTCTCAACAGGAACGATGTAGGCCAGACGGGAGTGGCAAGAAATATTCAACGTGATGAATAGCCAGAACCTACAACCAAGAATAATCTATCCAGCAAAGCTATCATTCAGAATTGAAGGGCAGATAAAGAGCTTCACAGAGAAGAAAAAGCTAAAGGAGTTCATCAACTCCAAACCAGTATTATATGAAATGCTGAAAGGTACTCTTTAAGAAGAGGAAAAAGAAAAAGATTAAAGTCAAAAAAATTATGAACAACAAATACGTATCTATCAACAAGTGAATCTAAAAATTAAGTGAATTATAAATTTGATCAACAGAATAAACTGGTGAATATACTAGAATCAGGAGCACAGAAAGGGAGTGAACTGATAATTCTCAGGGGGAAGGAGGTGAGGGGTATACAGGGGGAGACTGGACAAAAATCATACACCTATGGATGAGATCAATGGGAGGGAGGGAAGAGTTGGAGCTGGGTGGAGGGGTGCTATGGAGGGGAAAAAAGAAAAACAAATGTAATAATCTGAATAATAAAGATTTAATTAAAAAAAAGAGTGCAAAGGCAACACAAACTCTGGTAACTGGTATTTACAAATCATCTACACTAATAAAAGAGAAAGGTGCAAATTGACCGTACCTTCATGATGCCAACTAGCCAATCAGGAGTGAGTATGAGTATACAAATTTTTCGCCTGTTCTTTTTTTTTTCTTTTTCTTTTTATTGTTTAAAATATTATATATAGGAGAACCAAGATGGCAGCATAAGGTATATACCTGTACATGCTGCCTCTCACAACCACATCAATACTACAACTAAAAGTCAAAACGACTATCCCCCAGAACCATGGGAAAGCTGAAGGAATGGAAGTTCTACAACTAGAAGGAAAAAAAAGTGCATTGAGACATGGTATGCTGTGTAGAGGCTCAGAAAAACAGAGGTACAGAAACGAGCGCGAATCGGGCTAGCATGTGCTGTTTTTTTTCAATTGGGAGGGAGTTACAAGTTCCCAACTGCTCTGAACTCCAGTTTCCGGTGAGATTCTGGGGACCCAGACTCATACAGGAAGAAACTGGACTGTTGGCCATTGGGTCAGAAAGAAAGGGTGGCTTTCTCACAGAGGTGCACACAAGAATCATTATTTACTACACTGGGGCATGGAGCACAGAGCACAGAACAGAACATGATAGAGAGGGCTGACTGGCAGCCATTGCTGTTTGCCACACCCTAACCTAGTGATGCCTTGAGACCCCAACCCGCCCAGCTTACAAATGCACCAAGCTATGTGCACTGGCCTTTGCATATAAATGGCCTGCCCTCTTGCAGCATAACCTAACAAATTGCAACTGGGTCAGACAACTCCAAATCTTCCAAACTCCAAGCAAAGAGGAGAAATCTGCAGATCTCCCTGTAGCTCCTGCTGGGTGGCCTCAGACATTAGATGACTTGCACCTCCTTAGAGGTCCAGGAACCAGTGTACCTGGAGGTCAGTGTGAGACAACAGCAGATTTCAACTTCTCACATACATAAGTGACACACTCAAGAGGCAGACTCACTGAGCACCAAAGCCCCACTGAGCAAGTCTTACCCCATAGAGGTGTCTCCAGCACAGCAGTTCTTCCATTATGGAAAAAGCTAATTCTTACAGTCAATTGGCCTGGAAGTCAATTCCTCCCAGTGTACCAATAGCAATCAATGCTTAGCTACAACAAAGAGGTGCACCAAGAGTGTCCACCTCAGATGATTGGGGAGGTGGAGCTACTGAGCCATAAAGTATAACTAGCACACAAAGCCACTCCATCAACACAGGGCACAACCAAAATGCGGAGACAAAGAAACATGTCATGAATGAAAAAAATGGAGGAAAGCAAACTACTGGATATAGAGTTCAAAACCACATTTATAAGGTTACTCAAGAATCTTCTACAAACCACTGAGAAACTTAGTGAAAACTTCAAGGATCTTAATGAGAATGCCAAAAAAAATGGAAAAGGAACAGTCAGAAATTAAACATATACTGTCTGAAATAAAGAATAATATACAGAAATCCAACAGCAGACTAGAGGACCCCAAGAATCATACCAAAAAATTGAAATATGAGGAAGCAAAAAACACCCAACCAGACAAACAAAAAGAAAAAAGAGTCCAAAAATGTGAAGATAGTGTAAGAAACTTCTGGGACAACTTTAAGCGTACCAACATCAGAATTATGGGGTGCCAGAAGAAGAAAGAGAGCAAGATACTGAAAACCTATTTGAAGAAATAATGACTGAAAACTTCCTCCATCTGGTGAAAGAAATGGACTTACAAGTCCAGGGAATGCGGAGAAACCCAAACAAAAGGAATCCAAAGAGGACTACACCAAGACACATCATAATTAAAATGCCAAGGGCAAAAAAAGAGAGAGAATCTTGAAAGCAGCAAGAAAAAAACAGTTAGTTACCTACAAGAGAGTACCCATATGACTCTCAGCTGATTTTTCAACAGAAACTATGCAGGCTAGAAGGGAATGGCATGAAATATTCAACGTGATGACTAGCAAGAACCTACAACTAAGATTACTCTACCCAGCACAGCTAGCATTCAGAATTGAAGGTCAGATAAAGAGCTTCACAGACAAGAAAAAGCTAAAGGAGTTAATCACCACCAAACCAGGATTATATGAAATGTTGAAGGGTATTCTTTAAGAGTAGGAAAAAGAAAAAGGTAAAGATAAAAATTATGAACAACAACGTGATAACAAATATATACACAAGTGAATCTAAAAATCAAGTGAATAAAAAATCTGATGAACAGAATAAACTGGTGAATATAATAGAATCAGGAGCATAGAAAGGGAATGGACTGACAATTCTCGGGGTGAAGGGGGCATGAGGGGTGCAGAAGAGTTTGGACAAAAATCTTACATCTATGGATGAGGACAGTGGTGGGGGGTAAGGGCAGAGGGTGGCAGGTGGGGAATCAGGTGGAGGGGAGTTATGGGGGGATAAAAAGAGAAACATCTGTAATAAATTGAACAATAAAGATTTAAAAAATAAAGTATTACATATAGTAATACATATATCTCCTCTTTTTTCCCTATTGACTTTCCCCTAGCCTCCCCAACCCCTGTCTCATGCCCTCATCCCACCTGCCCCCAGTGTCTCGTGTCCATTGATTGTGCTTATATGCAAGCATGAATACAAACCCTTTAGTTGATCTCTTTCCTCCCTCCCCAAATGAGTATGCAAATTAACCCAACAAAGATGGCAAGTTAATTTGCATACACAGGCACTGAGAAGCCAGAGGCAGGACGCTTGTGTCCTTGCCATGGCAACAATGCAGGCATTAGTACCACGCCAACCACTCCTGGCCTCTGAGCAGCATAGGAAGGCTGAAAGGTGGCTCTGGGATGGAGAGAAAGTAAAAAGGCAGCATCCAGGGGAAGGAAGGCCCATTTTTGCACAAATCTTTGTGCATTGGACCTCTAGTATATATGATAAGAGGTTAATATTCAGAATATATGGAGAATTCCTAATTGGACAACAAAAAAACAAATAATCTAATTGAGAAATTGGCAAAGGAATTTGTAAATCCAATGAAGATATACAAATAGCCAAAAAGCATGTGAAAAGATGTTTGACATCATTAATCATTAGGAAAATACAAATCAAAATGAGATACCACTTCACACCCATTAGCATGCCACTGTCAAAAAAACAGAAAAAAAAAACACCAAAACACCAAGTTGTTGAGGATGTATAGAAATTAAAACCTTGTATACTGTTGATAAAATGATGTAACCACTATAAAACAGAATGGTAGTTTCTCAGAAAATTAAACACAGAATTACCATATAGTCTAACAATACCTGGGCATATAGTCAATAGAATTGAAAACATGGACTCAAAAATATATTTGTACAATAATGTTCCGGTCAGGGGCATGTGCCTTGGTTGCGGGGGCACATCCCCAGGAGTGGGTGTGCAGGAGCCAGCTGATCAATGTTTCTAACTCTCTATCCCTCTCCCTTCCTCTCTGTAACAAAAATCAATAAAATATATTTTTTTAAAAAAGAAAGAAAGAAAGATTACTGTTAGGGAGAATTCAGCAGAGCATTTCTGAATTCCTAAGAGCAGATTGATAGGCCAGGTCTGCTATCGTCTTGAGGGTGATCCACAGAGGGTGTTTCTGGTTCAGAGGTCACCTTCCACTCAAACTGGATGTCACTTGGCTGGTGGGCTGCCTTCACCCGGGAGAGCTGGATCTAGGTATTCAATCCTGCAACCTTGAGAGCTGTAGTATGACTAGATAGGGTCCCTTCCAGGTAGGTGTGAGGGGTTCTTTTTTCCAGTCCTTTACCCAGACCCGGCCTCTAGGTTTATAAGGATGAGAGATGGGTAGTTGGTCAGTACCCATCTGTGGACTTCAAAGACAGTTTTTCTGAGTCCTTGTAGTTGTTTCTGGATTTCTAAGTTTCCTATTTTCCCCAAATCTCATCCTTTAGCCGAATTAAAGGAGGGAGTCTACCATATATATAATTTCAAAGGAAGAGAAACATACCTCGTTTTCAGAGCACAGCATACCCGCAGGAGTTAAAGAGGCAAGATATCTGTCCGGGGTAAGGTTGTCTCAGCATAGTTTAGCCATAATCTGCTTGAGAGTCCTTTTTTTTTTTTTTTTTTTTTTTTTTTTTTCGTTCTACTTTCCCTGAACTCTGAGGCATGTAGGTTCCATATCTACAAAGGCTGGGCAATTATCGAACCCTGTGGTTAGAGGTATTCCATACAGTGGAGTGGGATATGCCTCAACCAGCCTGAAAAGGTGCAAAGAAAGATAAGCAAGTATTTATTCGCTCTGCTAGGCCCTATTTTTTAAAAGGAGCTTGCCCACAGTGCTGAACTCCTATCAGTCCCACAGGACTCTGTTTGGCATTGTTCTGCGCATAGAGGAGGTAACCCTGAGAGACTGAGGCACACAAGGAGGGAAGATGGGCAATTAGGTGGTAATCTGCCTAACAAAGCTTCTAGAGCAGTCTTTCCTAAATGAGTAAGTTCATGCTGCTGGAGGACTACCTTATGGGCTAACTCTTCTGGAACATAGACCCTACCCACCAGCCTTCCATTGTTCTCTTTTCCCCTTGTTTCTGGAACCATTTCTCTTCCTGAGGAGTGTACTTTGTAGGTTCAGGTAATTCCAGGGCCAACATGATCCGTGCCGGTGCTGCTTGTTCTTTAGCAGCCAGCTTGGCTGGGCTTTAGCACTTGGTTTCCTTCTGACACTGAGTCTTTCCCTTTCTGGTGACCTTTGCAATGAATGAGAGCTATTTCCTTGGGCTCCCAAACTGCTTCTAGTAACTTTAAAATCTCATTCTGATATTTGTATTTCTTTTTCCTCCATCAGTCAAGAGCCCCCTTCTTGCTCCCATCCGGGTAACAATAGCCTGAGGTCAGATTTTAACAGGCTGTGCCCCAGCCTTTAAGTCAATCAGCACTGGGCCATGGTCCTTAGCCAGGCCTGGAAAATTCCCTTCTGTCCAGACCAGCAGGAATTCTTTCTTTAATTCAAGTTCTAATGGTGAGGCCTTTGACTGAGGGGTATAAAGTCTCCATTCTTCCTCCCTTCCTACTGCTAGGGACAGGATCATTGGGGAGGTCTCCTCACTGAGGCAAAGCTGTGCTGAAACATCTGGAGCAAAAGTGATTTCTGCCCCCAAAAGTGATTTCTACCCATTAGAGGCACTGGGCAGTCTGGCAAGTACAGAATTCATTAATTACTTCATGACTGCCATCTGCGAGGGTGGCAGAATGGTCTATAAGTCTGATCCCTTGTAGCTCCAATAATGGTGACCTTCTTTCTTGAGAGAGGTGCTACTTTCTGAGAGACTACTGAGTGCTCAGCTCCTATATCAACCATAAAATCCACAGTCTGGCCCCCAATTTTCATTCTGACCATGGGCTCGTGGGGGCCTAGCTGAAAAGAACCAGGTCTGTCCTAGTTGGAATCAGCCATTGCTAGCCCAATGAGATCTGCTTCAGGTGACTCTGGCTGATAGTGACTGGGCGGAAAAGAGGGCCCAATCTTTTTACTTTGCTTTTTAGGACATCCATTCTTCCAGTGTCCTGTATCCTGACAACAGGCACACTGGTCTCGTCTCAGGCTCGCTCTTCCTTTTCCCCCTGATCTGTATTCTTGCTTCCCTTTCTGATCTGTCTGGGAGCCTGAGCCTCTAAAAACTGCTGCTATTATATTGGCCCTTCTTTGTAGTCTCTTTCTTCCTCCCTCCTTGTCACACTCTCTCAGTTGATGAAAACCTTGTTGGCTATCTCCAGCAGTTCGGTGGCATTCTTTCCTGCAAACTTTTCCAGCTTATGTCATTTTCTCCTGATATCAGGCTGGGCTTGGCCTACAAAAGCAGCATTTACCATGGTTTGATTTTCTGGGGCCTCAGGGTTAAAGGGGGTGTAGATTCGGTATGCCTCACATAGTCTCTCATAGAAAGCTGCTGGACTTTCCTCAGGCTTCTGGAAAACTTCAGAGATTTTAGCCATATTGGTGGGCTTCTTGGCTCCGGCCCTAACCCCTGAAGGAAGGCCAGCTGATATCTTTCTAGCCCAGCCTCTCTGTCTTCTGAGTTCGGGTTCCAATCAGGTTCCTCATCTAGGAAGGCCTCCCTGGCCCACCTGTCTGTATTTAATATTCCTGCCGGGGCCTGGGTCTGGAACCACTTCTGAGCCTCTGATACTGCTCTCATGTGCTCCTCAGTATTAAAGAACATGAAAAAAAGCTGCTTGCAGTCCACCCAGATGGGCTTCTGGGTCTGGAAAATCATTTCTAGGAGGTCTACCGTGGCTTGAGGTTTTTCAGAATAAACTGGGGTGTGATGTTACAATTCAAGATGTCACTTGTGGTAAAGGGCTGATAATAATAGACTGGCCTCCCTTCCTATAAGGTCCCATCTTTACCAAGTACTTGGGCACCCCGAATCTCCCTGAGAGGCCTCTGAAGTGCAGCTATTGTTTGGGCCCTGATCAGCTGAATGCAAGTGCCGCCCAACTGGCTCTGGAGAGCCTGGTTGAGGAGAGACAGAGGGGGGTGATGTTTCCAGACTTTCTGGACCTTCCAGACCACTTGGTGCTGCCTGTGGCACATATGGAGGTGGCAAAACTGGCAGGACTTCCTCAGGGATCCTGGCAGAACAGGGGGTTGAGTTCCCTCCTAGGGACTTGTTTCTTTTCTCCTGCCTGCTTCTATTCTGCTTTCTCCTGTCCTGCCTGCTTCTTTTCTGCTGCTAGTAAACCCTTACTCTGTCTCTTCTTACACACGCAGAACTAGATCCACGGCGGCAAGGTTTGAGCAATTCTAACCAGCTGTCTATGTAGGGAACTGATATGAGTGTCCAGGGTCTTTTGTGACTATATTTCAGACTTTGCTGACCAATCCTCTATCTAAGGAGCCTTTGGAAGGCCAGCCAACCCCAAAGGCTGGACATTCTATTTCACAGAATTTCTTCAGTGTTTCAGAATTCATTTTAATACCATAGTCTCCATTGAAGCCCCTTTTCAAATTTTTTCAACATGCAATTGAGAACAGTGGGTTTACTTTGTCCTGACCCCATGGTTGAGAACCACTGCTCTAGAAGGAGGAAGATGAAAAATCCCGACTGCATTGAACCCCACTTCTGACTGCACTGAACCCCAGTTCCGAGCCAGACTCATACGGGGAGAGTCTGGACTGTCGTGAAAAGGGAGATGAGAAAGGCAGAGGTCTGAAGGCACGCACAAAGAAGACTAAGTGCTGATTGTGCTACTGGCTTTCTCTAGCAGGAGGAAAACAGAACCTCCCAACTTAACTGAAATCCAGGTCCAACTGCACTGAACCCCAGTTTCGGGCAAGACCCTGGGGACCCAGAATCATTTGGGTCCCTAAAGCTCACGAAAACTCAGGGGAGGCAGAAAGGCAGAGGTCTGGAAACACGCGTGCATGTGCACAGAGAGACTGCAGCAATTACCCAGGAGCACTGAGACCCAGGGGCTGCCATGTAGGGCAGGGCTGACAGGAAGCTAACCCTGTCTGCTTAGCCCTAAGACTCCGCCACATCCAAGCCCAGCACAGAGGCTGTGGCAATCTTGCAAGTCTTAAGGCTGAGTCCAGCACAGAAGTTCTCCAGGTGCAGACACAGTTGATCCTCACAAACAATTGGCTTGGAGATCAATTGCCCCCAGTGATACCAACAGCAATCAATAATTAACTATAAGACTGTACATACAGTCCACAAAGGAATGCACCAAGAGTGTCCACTTCAGATAACTGGGTAGGCAGAGCTACTGGGCCATAAAGGACACCTAGCACACAAAGCTATTCTACCAACTCAGGGAAGCAGCAAAAACATGGAGACAAAGGAACAGATCACAAATGAAAGAAATGGAGGAAAACAAACGACTGGATATAGAGTTCAAAACCACGGTTATAAGGTTTTCAAGAATTTCCTAGAAAAGATGGATAAATTTAGCAAGACCCAAGAGGAGATGAAAAAGGACCAACTAGAAATTAAACATACACTAACTGAAATAAAAAATATTATACAGAAACTTAACAGCAGACTAGAGGATCTCCAGAATTAAGTCAAAGATATGAAACACAAAGAAGCAAAAAACACTCAAGTGGAAAAGAAAAAAGAATCCAAAAATGTGAAGATAGTGTAAGAAGCCTCTGAGACAACTTTAAGCATACCAACATCAGAATGATGGGGGTGCCAGAAGAAGAAAGAGAGCAAGATACTAAAAACCTATTTGAAGAAATAATGACAGAAAACTTCCCCCACCTAGTGAAAGAAATAGACTTAAACATCCAGGAAGTGCACAGAACCCCAAACAAAAGGAACTCAAAAAGAACTACACCAAGACACATCATAATTAAAATACCATGAGCAAAAGACAAAGAGAGAAAACTAAAAGTAGCAAGAGAAAAACAGTTACCTACAAGGGAGCACCCATTCTATTGTCAGCTGATTTCTCAACAGAAACTATGCAAGCCAGACATGAGTGGCAAGAAATATTCAAAGTGATGAATAGTAAAAACCTACAACCAAGATTACTCTACGTAGCAAAGCTATCATTCAGAATAGAAGGTTAGGTAAAGAGCTTCACAGATAAAACAAAACAAAACAAACAAATAAAAAAAAAACACCAAAAGAATTCATCAACACCAAACCAGTATTATATAAAATGCTGAAAGGTATTCTTTAAGAAGGAGAAGAAAAAGGTAAAGATAAAAATTTTGAACAACAAATACATATCTATCAACAAGTGAATCTAAAAGTCAAGTGAATTGAAAACCTGATAAACAGAATAAAATGGTGAATATAATAGAATCAAGGGCATAGAAAGAGAGTGGACTGATAATCTTCAGGGGGGAAGAGGTGGGGGGGGGTGTGTGCAGGGAGAGACTGGACAAAAATCATACACCTATGGATGAGGACAATTCGGGGGGGAGATAAAGGCAGAGGGTGGGTTGGGAGCCGGGTGGAGGCTAGCTATGAGGGAGAGGGGTGAGGAACAACTGTAATAATCTGAACAATAAAGATTTATTTAAAAAAAAAAAAGAATGTACACTGAGCTTGCTGGCATGGATTCAGATTACTAGCCCCCAAATATCAGGGTTAAGTTGGAATTAGCCCTTTTTAGCCTTCTCAATATCAGTCCAAAGTTTGTTTAAAAGCTTAACCACTTTAGTTAGGGGTGGGAGAAAAGCTTGAGCTTCTGAGCTACTTGTCAACTCTAAAACAGAGTATGTTAGAATCTCCCAACACAAGACAATTCTAACTCTCTCAGCTCAGAACATAGCTATGTTCAGGATTATATTTTTTAAAGATCAGTGCAACTAGCAAATCTTTTAGTGAAATAGAAAAGGTTTTCAGCATGATCTTCTTAAGAACTTCCTCTTTTACTGGATTTTCCTTTTTACTAATGTGTTTATTATTCTTTGTTGTTAATCATCACTGGAAGATCTATTTTTTTTTCATTGGTTTTTAGAGAAAGTGAGAGGGAAGAGGAGAGAGAGAGAGAAAAACATCAGTGTGAGGGAGGCACATAGATTGGTTGCCTCCTGCATGTACCCCAATCCTGCATGCTCTCCAGTGGGGCTGGGAATTAAGACTGCAACCAAGGTACATGCCGTGACTGGAACTGAAGTTACAATGCTCCAATCACTTAGCCATACCGCCTAGGCTATGTTTATTATTAAACAAACAAAAAAAGATAATTTATTTGTTCCCAATCTAGGCATACAGTTCCTAATTTTTTCTCATGTAAGAATGAAAAGAAAGTAATATTCTTTCAAGGTCTGACTGACCATTGGTGATGAATTAGGAAAGTTTACATCCACTCACCTACTCAAACTCTCCAAGTCAGACCACCTGCACATGACTCAGTGAAAGCAATATAAAAATCAATCGCTATTTCTGTAGCATTTTCACCCATTCTGTTTACATGCCTTATTTGGAATTTCTTCAGCAAACAGATTAGAATAGTTTTAGAATCTATGACCTTCAGTTTCAGAAATTGAATAATCTCCCTTCCCCCAAGGTAAACATTCTAAAGATCTGAAATCCTGTCCTTCATTACCTAGAAAAGCTTCTATTCCCAGAATGCATTCCACAAATACTCTGTATGTATTATGTATTACACATGCTGCAAAATGACAGGAATAGGAAGTGGAATACATTGCAGATTTTTCCAATTAATGAAGCATCCATCTTATATAAAAACTGCTGTTTGAAATTTTAATCCTGCTATTTGGCTTCTGTAAATGGAAAATAAAACTACTCCCACTTCAGTGAGGCCATCAAACCTACCCCGATGAGATTATCGGTGCTGGCACCAGGCCAGACCTTTGGTTGAGGTCTCAAGGCCCCAGCACACAGGGGCTCTTTAAAAAGAAGGGGGCTGGAAACACCCCATATTTGGGAGACATTTTCTTCTGGACCCACACATAATAAACGTAACTCCATCTCTCTAAGTATTGCTTGGTTCTTCTCCAGTTTTCTGTAACACTAAAGTCATGTCAAAGAAAGACCATATAGTTGAAAGATTAAGAACATGGACTCTGGAGTTCATCTGGTTTAAGTCAACTCCATCACTTCCTATTGATCCTATGAATGCATTTAAGAATAAGACAGTAAAGAGTGATGATGTTCTGTGCATGGCTGATGTTCATAACTAGTAGACTATATCATGGGGTGATTGACTGTCTATCAGGCAATTTTACTGGCGAACTCCAAATGTCAATTTTTAAGGTATTTTCTCCCCCTGGGCATATTTATTTTGTTCATATAAAAAAAAAATCCTTCATTTTTCTACCTGGATGAGGAAAGTTTCCTGGAAATTTTATTGCTTAATATGAAAACTTTATTTAGCCCTTTGTTTTTTATCTTTTCTCCAAATTATTAGAGTGTTTCATTACTATATTTATATAATTTCTATAACTATTATATATACCAAAGTTTGTTTTTAATTTTTACTAGATTCATTCAAATTTCATTGTTTTAGTCTTACTAAGCATTTATTGCAAACATATGATGCCCACAACAATGAGGGAAATTCAAAAGAAAGAAAGGTGATGACCTCTGGTTTGCAATAAAGGCATCTGTATAAATCTAGAAAGCTGTAATAAAGTAACATTATCAAGATGGGAGTGACAATATTGGACAAAATATATACCAATACACTGTTAGGAAAATAGCATGTATCAAACTGAAAATGAGATCCTAAACCCAGACTACTGATACAGTGGTTCTGTAACTCCTGGAGGTCATTTTGGAGAAAAGTGATTGTGAAGCAGGATTTTTTAGACTGGAACGCACAGCGTTCCCCTGAACAGGACGATTCCCTGGATTCTTTGTCTGACAGAGTCAAAGAACGAATCCATGGATGAAAGGTGGTATAGCAAAGGTGGAAATTTTATTGAAGACCAAGTACAGGCTCCCACGTGGGGAGGGGGAAAGAGTCCCACTGAGTTCCTTTTCCCTATGGCTTACAAAGGCTGTAGATCCTGGTGCCTTAATATCCCTGATATCACTATTGATATCACTATTCCCTTTGACTGGTTCCTATAGTAACTTCTGAGCTCAAAAGTCAAACCTCACATGTCACATGTGAGGTTTTCCTCCCCTCCTTCCTTATTGTTTTCCTATTCCCTTTGGGGTTTCTTTTTCTCCTTCTGGCTGAAGGGCTTCCTTCCCTTTATTTTGTAAATATAGATCTTCTGCTGCTTTCTAGCTCCCTTATTCTATGGAAATGTACCTGTAGCTGCTTTTCAGTTCCCCTATTCAGTTCCCCTCAGTAGCCCTGTGCTTCCTCCATGGTTCCCTTAATTTCTAAAATTTCTAAAATTTCCTAAGCCTGTCTTTTTCACCCTTAAAAATTCCTGTTTCAATTGATTATGGGACTTTAGTATAGGTTGGAAATAGGGTTCTGCTCATATAGCTCAATAATCCTTAGTTATATTTCTGATAAGCCCATGGAATTTTCCTGAAGGGCTGGATTAGTGTGGCAGTTATGAGAATGAGGAGAGAGGGTTGAAATGGAGATGTTTGGGAGGAAGAATGGCAAGATTCCCATACCTTATATTTCAGCTCCTGCCTCATTCCACAGTTTCACTCTGGCTTTGGTGTTTTCTTCAGTCTCTTTTCATTTTCATATCAGTTTAAAACAAAACACTGTAGAATTAATTTGTGTTTTTAGTATTAATAAAAGCATTTGTGAATATTATATTCTCTTTTAAACTTATGATAATTCCTTCTCTATTTCAGGGACATAACATTGTTTAAATAGTTATTTACATATTCCAGTTTTATGATTTTCCTATAAAATTTCTGGGGCAATACAATATTGCTCCAATTTTCTACTTATTTTCCATGAAGCATTGCACCAAATAATTATGGGAGTTCATGTAAGTTTACTAGTAAGACTTCTCATGAGAAATGAATTACCTTCTAGGAAATTACCAAATCCACTACTGGGATGAACTGATCTCTTTGAATGCAGTGTGGTCTTGACTCAGGAAACATAATCCAGGTATTTGTTCTCCCTGCTCATTACTGCACTGATTGCAATTATCCTTGAGTATAATATAAGGGAATGATGAGTTAGTCATTACCATTTTAATAATTCAGGTTTGGCAGAGATTCTCCTGAGAAGGTAGTCTTTAGACTTTAGACTTTAGACACATTAGACTTTGGAGGACTTTTGTGCTTTTTTTTTTTCCCTCAGATATTTTTCTAAAATACAAAAATAAACAAGAGAATATAATCGGAGGACTGGCTAGGGATAAGACACAGAGTGGAGAAAATAGAAGTTGTGAGGATCAATGGCTCCAAAAGCCAGTGTGGAAACAGCTTGCTCTACCTCCAACAGCTTTGGTCACCAGAATTTCAGCACTTCCACTGCACTAATCCAAGTGTGAGTTTAGCATGGGTAAATGTTCCTGGTTCCTGGAATCGCTTTCCAAGGTAGCCTAAAAAGAACAAAGTAATTTTTCTACTTGGTGACTCCTATAATTCCCTGAACAAGGCAATAAAGTGAGAGATTTAGACACCATTCACACTAGGATGAAAGGAAATGAAAATTTGCATTAACATTTCAATGTGATTGATGGTAGGATTGTAGATGGTAAACAATTGCAATTTATATTGAATCAGATCCTTTGAAAAGAGGGAAATGAATTTTTATCACAATGTGTTTTGGGTTTGATGAGAGAAAAAGAGCCAGTGAAGTAGGTGTGTTGCCACTGAGGGGAAGGGAGAAAGAAGAGTTTAGGTATACATGGCACTATAGAACTCTGCCTTCTGTGTTTTTAATTGGAAAGATACAAATGGAAGCAGTACAGAGGCATCTTTATCTGGTGATGGGAGGCTGTGCTCCATTGATGTGATTTATGATAGGAGGAGTGATTTAACAAGGCTGATGCTTTACAAAGGGCCACCACTCCCAGGGGATTTGTCCATTGAAGTGCCACACAGATCTGTGGGAAGATATAAGGTGTTGCCATCAAGGGCAGGAAGAAAGATGAGATGACCTCACCTCTCAGCTTTTCAGTGCCATTATTCTAAGATCTATAAAAACCAAAACCTTTGTCCTTTTGTAAGTTTTCTTTTACAGTGGCTTGGGCTATGTTATTACAGAAGTACTGCTAAATCAGGCTTTGTCAACAATTCCTAGACTATGTTTAGAGCAGACATATACAATCCCTTAGGAGTTCTACACAATTCTAGTATTAAATACTTTTCCTTTAACATCTACTAGTAATATGCAATTCTTGTTTAGGTTGACTGATAGAATTATTCCAACAAGTCATGAAAGACCATAATGATTCTGTTATAGTACTCAAGCATACATATATTTAAGTCAGGTTAACTGGACAATTATATATTAGATACCTCAATTTGTCATCATCTGAGGCAGGCGCTAAAGAGACAGAACTAGGTAAGATACAGTCTGTCCTGGAGGGAAAAAAGTCTGTGGAGAAGACTGCATTATAAGGCATCAGAATGCAAATGAACCAGTAACTTGAAAGCTAGTTTACAATGATCAGACTCTATGGTAGAGAGTATTGACTTTGAATGAAAAAATGTTTTTAACTATAAAAGTAATGTAACTACACTACATTCAATTTGCAAAGCATAAACAGGGGAGACTTAGAGTTCAATTACTCCAACATAATTCATATTATCTTATTCTAATCTATTTTCAGATGAATAATTTCAGAGTTATAGTCACAGAATATACATGGATAAAACTGTGTTCCTTCCTCTCTTCTTTGTTTTATTTCACCTGAGCCTAATTCAATGTCACTACCTGGTCTCCTTAACAATAACTGTAAAAAGTTTTACAAGGTCTTATATGCATGAAGACACCTGAAGATACATGCCGAGAGACAGAGACAGATATACAATTCATATACCATAAAATTCACCCTATTTAAGTGTACAATTAAATGCTTTTTTTAATATATGCAGAGTAGTACCACCATCATCACAACCTAACATTTTCATTATCCCAGAAAGAAATCCAGTACTTTTTGAATTCCTCTCTTTCCTCTTCCCTGGAAATCATTAATCTACCTTGCCTATTCTGGACAGTTCACATAAAATGAAATTGTATGTGTTCTTTTGTATCTGGCTTCTTTCACTTAGCATAATGTTTTTAAGGTTCACCCATTATAGCAAGTATCACTACTTCATTCCTTTTTATAATGAATCCATTCCTATTTATGCATTCATCAATTGATAAACATAATAGCCTTTTTCCACTTTTTGGCTATTATGGGTAATGTTGCTATGAACATGGGTGTACAAATTTGTGTGTAGAGATATGTTTTCAGTTCTTTTCAGTATATACCCAGCAGAATTTCTGGGTAATATGATGACTCAACTTTTTGAAGAACTGCCAGTTTTTTAAAGTGACTGCATCATTGCATAATGTTTCATTGATTGGCTTCACCATAATCTAATTGTAGAATGTTTAATCTGCCCCCAGTTTTTATCTTCATTCCTATAACTTTTTGTCATTTTGACATATCATTAAGGCAGATTCCCTCTATGGGTCTTATTTTTACCAACCTTTTACTTTCAACCTACCTACATCATTTTATTTGAAGTTCTTATAAATGACACATAATTATATCATGTTTTAATCCACTCTGCTAATCTCTGTATTCTAATTAGTGTATTTTGACCAATTATATTTAAGATAATTTTTGATATGGTAGAGCTTGTGTAACATTTAATCATTTGTTTTCTGCTTCTTACTCTTCTGTTTCCCTTTTCTAGCCTTTCTATAGGTTATGTGAGCACTTTTAGTATTCCATCTTGATTTAATTACTATAGTGGTTTGGCCTGTACTTCTTTGTATATTTTTTTGGTTGCTCTGAGCATTACAATATACACATATGATTTCTCAGTTAACTGGTCTCAGCATTTTAATACTTTGACTGAAATGAAATCTCACTTTTTAGGCCCTTTTACCTTCCCCACTTTTAAATATTGTCTTGAGCATCAGATTCTATAACTCTTGTTTCAATCATCAAATGTGATTTATAAAATTCATGAAGAGAAGCATAGTTTTTTGCATGTATCCATAGTTCTGCTCTTTTCATTATTCTGTCTCCCTGATACTCCACGATGTCTTATTTTAACATTTCATTTTTTTAAAGAACTTCCATTAGCCATTCTTTGTGGATAGGATTGCAAACAACAAATGTTTTTAGTTTTGCTTCATTTGAGAATATCATTATTTCCCCTTTATTTCTGAAAAAATAGTTTGGACTAATATAGAATTTGCAGTTAGCCGAAACCGATTTTGCTCAGTGGATAGAGCGTTGGTCTTCGGACTGAGAGGTCCCAGGTTCTATTCTGGTCAAAGGCATGTACCTTGGTTGTGGGCACATCCCCAGTAGGGGGCGTGCAAGAGGTGGTTGATTGATGTCTCTCTCTCCCTTCCTCTCTGTAAAAAAAAATCAATAAAATATATTTTTAAAAAAAAAAGAATTCGCAGTTAACAGTTCTTTTCTTTAAGCACTTGAATCAAAGCTGGGACTCTTTAGTCCAAAGGCCAATGTTTTCTTTATCCACTGAAACAACCCAGCTATAGCTCAAGTTGTGATTTTTTTTTTTTTGGTCCTTGGTATGACAAGTGATTTTAGAATTGTATCCTGGATATTTTGTCTATTATATTAGGAATCTCTGCATCCTATATTAATCTTTTATTTTAGCAGGCAGTCAGTGTTTTTATGTTTAACATGCAGCTTCAGGCCTACCTTTTGGCATGTGATTCCAATAATAGCTCATTATCAGCATCTTTGCAAAGTTATTTTGGTCTGCTCAGTTTTTCTGGTAATGTTGCAGAAGAGCAAAGAAATACCAAACGTGCTTCCTAGAGAAAGGGAGGGACCCTGTTTATTAACACTAGTAGATTCCAGGGATAATTTCCAAATTAGAGTGAAGAAACAGGCAGAAGGCAGAGGGCTTCACTTTTTATAACCTTCTGGGTTCTTTATCTTGCAGATATGGTTCCATCCCCTTTCATGGGTTTATAGGAAGGCCCCAGGTGTTGGGGGTCCCCAGGCCATATCTGATGATCTGTCCTGGGGCCAGGGATAACCTAACCCTCCCTCTCTCCCAGGGCAGTGCATTGTTCAGTTTTAATGGCCTGACATTCTTGAAAGACCAGTTTCCTCCTCATTCCCACCCCCCTCTCCCTGTCCCACAAGCTTCTTTTAGCCTTGTGGAGCAATGACCATGGAATGTTATGGTGAAGAGGGGTGACAACCGCTCTTAGCTACTTCCTGCTGGAAAGGGATGATGACCAAGGGGTTAGCAACCCGCTTCTTCCTCTCAGAGGGATTTGTAGGAAGTTCTTCTGGTTTGTAGGGCCATCTAAAATTTAAAGAAATTCCCATCCAGTTTGCAGGCAGGCAGAGGTAAGCAGTGGTCCCACATGCATAGAATGTTCTTGCAGGGGGCACCAGGGACAGGTGGTATTTCAGCCTTGGAGGTAGAGTTGCATAGTTCATCTGAGAGGTGACCTGTTGGATGTTGGCCCTGCGAACTGATGAAACAAATAGGAGCAACATTAGTTAGCTGCACACTGGCCATGAAAGGTCCTATTATTTTTTTCTGTCCAATATGATTTTTCTCCCCCCCCCCCCCCCCCGTGCATTTGGTAGTAGAATTGTAACATACCGCAATCTGATAAATATAGCTAACAAAAATCTGGCTTGATTGAGTTTTCTCATGGATTACCCGGTCTAACATATTTGGGTAGCGAGTTTCTAAGCAAGGAACAAAGGATGGCATGACAAGGTGTAATGCAACAATTTATGATAAGGCCTTTGTTTCCTTGCTGTGTGGGGAGCAGTAATTTTATGGTGCTTCTGTGTCCCAGCAAACCAGATGAGTTCTCTGCCTGGTACTAGTCTTGGATTCCACTAGCACTCATAAAAAGACAAAATAAGAATTATTAGATAAAACCAGTGATTATCCAGAAATATTAGAGCATGTTACATTAGAAGGAGATAAGAAAAAAGATTAGTGTTAGGGAGAATTCAGCAGGGTGTTATCTGAATTCTTTGGAGCAGGTTACTTGGCCAGATCTGCTGTCTTCTTGAGGGTGATCCACAGGGAGTGTTTCTGGTCAGAGGTCATCTTCCACTGACTGGATGTCACGTGGTGTTATGCCCAGAGTTCGGGGTCCCCAATAATCAACCACTAAGGAGCCTTTTCTGATGCAAAAGCAAAGAGTCTTTATTCAAACCCGGGTTTGGCTCCCAGCCTCTTTCTGGCTCAGCAGTGAGAGGAGAGAGCCAGCCGGGTGGGAACAATGAGTTATATGGGGTAGGATAATTGGGAGGGCTTAGGAAAGTGACGAGAGTTACAGAGGTTGGTCACTTGAATTAGGGTCTTTCTGTGGTTTAGCATAATTAGGACCCTCGCTGTGTTCTTGGAGCTTCATTGGTTCATTCGGGGTGGTGGTCGGGGAAGCTAGGACATTGCTGGCACACCTGTGGCCACTTCCAGAGAAGGGAGGGGGTTTAGGCAGGGGGCCCAGCCCTATAGGACAAGATGGAGGGGAGTTCATTTCCTTTCAGTGGCTGGTGGGCTGCCTTTACCAGGAGTGGTGGATCCAGGTATTTAGTCCTGCAACCTTAAGAGTTGTGGGAGTGGTTAATATGACTGGATAGGGTCCTTTCCAGGCAGGCTTGAGGGGCTTCTTTTTCTAATCCTTTATCCAAACCTGGCCCTTGGGGCACAGCATACCCACAGGAGTTAAAGAGGCAAGATATCTGTCCAGGGCAAGGTTGTCTCTTGGCATAGCTCAGACATAGCCTGCTTTAGAGTCTAGTTCATGTGCTCCATTTTCCCTGAACTCTGAGGCCTGTAAGCTGTATGTAGATTCCATTTAATTCCAAAGCCTTGGCTACCTGTTGTACTATTTCTGTTACAAAGGCTGGGCCATTATCAAACCCTATGGTCAGAGGCATTCCATACTGTGGAATTACTTCCTTCAGCAGTACCTTAGTGACTTCTCTCACCTTTTCAGTGAGTGGGATATACTTTGACCCAATCTGAAAAGGTGCAAACAAAGACTACCAGGTATTTATTCCCTCTGCTATGCCCTATTTCTGTAAAATCTAATTCTAAGTCCTCAAAAAGAGCTTGTCCACAGCACTGAACTCTTAATAGTCCCACATGCTGAGAGACTGAGGCATACAAGGAGGGAAGATGGGCAATTAGGTAGTACCTGGCCAACAAAGCTTCTAGGGCAGTCTTCCATAAATGAGTAAGTTCATGCTGCTGGAGGACTATCTTATGGGATAACTGTTCTGGGACATAGACCTTATGATCTGGGAGTATCCACCAGCCTTCCATTGTTCTCTTGGCCCTTTCTTTCTGAAACCATTTCTCTTCCTGAGGAGTGCATTTTGGAGGTTCAGGTAATTGGAGGCCAACATGATCCGTGTCAGTACTGCTTGTTCTTTAGCAGCCAACTTGGCTGGGCTTCAGCATGCTGGTTTTCTTCTGACACTGAGTCTTTCCCTTTCTGGTGACCTTTGCAATGGATGACGGCTATTTCGTTGGGTTCCCAGATTGCGTCTGGTAACTTTAAAATCTCATTCTGATTCTTTATTCCTTTTCCTCCTGCTCTCAAGAGCCCCTTTTTCTTATACTGTATATGACCCCATGAACATGCAAGGAAGCAAAGGCATAGTGTGAGTCAGTGTAGATGTTGGCATACTTATTCTTAATGAATTCTAGGGCTCTTACTAGGGCCCAAAGTTCTGCCCTCTGCACTGACCATCCTTCAGGCAGAGTCTGTGCTTCAATTGTCTCCAAGCTTGATACCACTGCATATCTGGCTCATCTTTTCCCTTCATCTAAGAAGCTGCCACCATCAGTGAACAATACCAAGTCCAAGTTTTGCAGGGGCCTATCCCTTAGGTGTGGCCAGTTGGAATAAACCTCCTCTAGAACTTCAAGGCAATCATGCTCAGGGGCCTCTTCAGCGATGGGTAGAAAGTTGGCAGGATTAAGTGTTCTCACTGCTTCTAATCCTACCCACAAACTCTTACATAACAGCACTTGATACTGAGTCATTAGAGCATGACTCAGCCAGGGCTGCCCCCCTGCTTTCATCAGGGTAACAGCAGCATGAGGTACTTCTACATTTAAGTTTTGTCCTAAGTAAGCTTATCTGCATCTTTGACAAATAATGCCGTGGCTGCAAGGGCCCTGAGGCATGGGGGCTACCTGGAGGCAATTGGGTCAATCCGTTTGGAGAGATAGGCTACTGGTCTTTGCTAGGGTCCAAACTTCTGGGTTAGAACTCCTAGAGCTACCCCATTGTTCTCATGAACAAAAAGATTAAAGTCTGGTGTCTTATCTGGTAGCCCTAGTGCTGGGGACTCAGTGAGCTTTGCCTTTATGGTGATGAAGGCTTTCTCCTATTCGGGACCCCAGTCAATGGGTGCGTTCTCTTCTCCTCTTAAAGCTTCTTAGAGAGGCTTGGCCAGGTCTGAAAACCCTGGGATCCAAATTCGACAGAACCCTGCTGCTCCCAGGAATTTCCGAATCTGCCGCATGCTAGGGACTGGGATGCCACATACTGCCTGCTTCTTTTCAGTCCCTAGCCTTCATTTCCCTTGGGTAATCCAGAAGCCTACATACTTTCTGACAAATCTGTGCCTTTTTCTTAGACACCCGATAACATGCTTCAGTTAGTAATCTCAGAAGGGCTTGTGTTCCCTCCCTGCACTGAGCTCATGTGGAGCTAGTCAATAGGAGGTCATCTACATACTGGAGTAGAGCACGCCCCACATCCTGTCCTGGGAAGTTAGACAGATCAGATGCTAGTGCTCCACTAAAAAGGGTAGAGAAGTTCTTAAACCCTTGTGGCAGTCTGGTCCAGGTGAACTGCTCCTTGGCCCCTGTAGTTGGGTTTCCCATTCAAAAGCGACTGGAAGATGCTAATCAAAGACAGAAAAAGGCATCTGACCAATCTAGGCATGTAAATCATTCTATCTCCCATGGGATGAGTCCCAGAAGAGTGTAGGGGTTCAGCAGTGCTAAATGCAGGGTTATAAACAGCCTCATTAACAGCCCATAGATCCTGCACTGGGTGGTAGTTGTTAGTCCCAGGCTTTTTGACAGGAAAGAGAGGCGTGTTCCATGGAGACCTGCATCATTTAACAAGTATCCACTGAAGCAGCCAGTCTAAGTGGAGCTGGATTCCTAGGCATGCTTCTCTTGGAATTAGATATTGGCAGATTTTAACAGGCTGTGCCCCAGGCTTTAACTCGATTAGCACCAGGGCCTGGGACCTTCTGCCCAGACCAGCGGGAATTCCTTTTCGAATTCAGGTTCTAATGGTGAGGCTTTTGACTGGGGGGTATAAAGTCTCCATTCTTCCTCTCTTGGCACTGCTAAGGACAGGATCATTGTGGAGGTCTCCTCACTGAGGCAAAGCTGTGCTGAGCCATCTGGAGCAAAAGTGATTTCTGCCCCCAATTTGGCTAAAAGTCACTGTCCAGTGCCTCTCTTCCCATTAGAGGCACTGGACAGTCTGGCAAGTATAGAAATTCATGAGTTACTTGATGACCACCAAGTTGGCATTGGCGAAGGTGGCAGAATAGTCTACGAGTCTGATCCCTAGTAGCTCTAATACTGGTGACCTCCTTTCCTGAAAGAGGTGCTACTTTCTGAGTGACTACTGAGTGCTCAGCTCCCATATCAACCATAAAGTCCACAGTCTGGCCTCCAATTTTCATTCTGACCATGGGCTTGTGGGGGCCTAAGCGGAAGTGAGTCCTAGTCGGAATCAGCCCAATGAATCTGCTTCAGGTGGCTCTGGTTGACAGCAACTGGGAGGAAAAGGGGGCCCAATCTTTTTACTTTGCCTTTTGGGACATCCATTCTTCCAATGTCCTGTATCCTGACAATAGGCACACTGGTCTCGTCTCAGGCTTGCTCTTCCTTTTTCCGCTGGTCTGTATCCTTGCTAATCTGTCTGGGCGCCTCTAAAAGCTGCTGCTATTATATTGGCCCTTTTTTGTAGTCTCTTTTCTTCCTCCCTCCTTGCCACACTGTCTCCACCAGTTCAGTAGCATTCTTTCGTGCAAACCCTTCCAGTTTCTGACATTTTCTCCTGATGTCAGGCTGAGCTTGGCCTGACATTTACCAAAGCTGTATTTACCATGGTTTGATTTTCTGAGGCCTCAGGTCTAAAGGGAGTGTAGATCCGGTATGCCTCACATAGTCTCTCATAGAAAGCTGCTGGACTTTCCTCAGGCTTCTGGAAAACCTCAGAGATTTTAGCCTTATTGTGGGCTTCTTGGCTCTGGCCCTAACCCCCTGGAGGAAGGCCAGCCAATGTCTTTCTAGCCTGGCCCTTCCATCTTCTGAGTTCAGGTTCCAATCAGGTTTCTCATCTGGGAAGGCCTCACTCGCCCATCTGTCTGTATCTAATATTTCTGCTGGGGCCTGGTTCTGGAGCCACTTCTGAGCCTCTGTTACTACTCTCATGCGTTCCTCAGTATTAAAGAACGTGAAAAAGAGCTGCTTGCAGTCCACCCAGGTGGGTTTCTGGATCTGGAAGATCAATTTTAGGAGGTCTACCATGGCTTGAGGTTTTTCAGAATAAGCTGGGATGTGATATTTCCAATTCATCATTTGTGGTAAAGGGCTGATAATAATAGACTGACCCTCCCTCCTACAAGGTCCCATCTTTGCCAACTACTTTGGCACCCCAAATCTCCTTTAGAGGTATCTGATGTGCTGGTTGTGACCTGGGCCCTTGATTGGCTGAATGCAAGTGCCGCCCAACTGGCTCTGGAGAGCCTGTTTGAGGAGAGAGAAGGGGCCAGTGTTTCTAGACCTTTCAGACCAGCTGGGGAAGCACTTGGTACTGCCTGTGGTACATATGGAGATGGTAAAAATAGCAGGACTTCCTCAGGGGATCCTGAGAGAACAAGGGGTTGGGCTCCCTTCTGAGATACCTGTTTATTTTCTCCTACTACTAAAACCTTACAGAATAGGACCCAAGGCAGCAAGGTTTGAGCAATTCCTAACCAGCTATCTATGTAAAGGAATTGATCTGGGTATCCAGGGTCGGTTGTGACTACATTCAGACCGCCCTGACCAGTTCTACATCTAACAAGCCTTTAAGGGGCCAGTCAACTCCAAAGGCTGGCCATTCTAATTCACAGAATGTCCCCAGTGTTTGGGGATTCATTTTAATACCACAGTCCTCAATAAAACCTTTTGCAAAATTTTCAACATGCAATTGAGAACAGTGGGTTTACTTTGTCCCAACCCCAATGATCATCAGTGGTGAAAGACAGACAAGAGACTGGAGGGTCTTCTTAAAGAAAAGATCCTTAATTAACACAGGCAGGGGCAGGGCAGGTAAAATCTCTTCACCCTGTGGAGCTGTGAGCCCCACCCCTGAAAGTCCCAGCCAGCCAATAGAGACAAGAAAAGCCGCAAATTCCTTTAAATCTACCCCAGAATTACAAAATTTCAACCTAACAGCAAAATCACAGAGCAAACCAAAGTCCTTAGTACACACACATAGACAGAAATTTTTATCAACTATCCCTCTGTGATACAGAGCAAACGTCTCTGAGAAAACTAACTCAACAGCACTGCTTGAGATTTTTGCAGACCATCAAGGGGTTAATCAGATGAGCAAACAGAAAATCAAAGTAGCTTTCACTTTCACACAGACCAGTTAATCAGCAGATTATTATACCAAGACAGACAAATATCTGTACTCACACTCTCTCAGTAGACTAGCCCAGACTGGAGCTAAGCAGATAATGCCCAACTTCCCAGATGGGCATGAGGGCACTCCTGGCACCCACAACCCAGAACAGAATTCTCAATCAATGTCTCAGTGAGAACCTACCAGAGGAGTTAAGAATGCATCCAGCCCCAGCTTATTGGTAGCAAATTGGCTAGTCCCACACACAAACAAAAGAGTGAACCACCCAGAACAGAATTCTCAATCAATGTCTCAGTGAGAACCTACCAGAGGAGTTAAGAATGCATCCAGCCCCAGCTTATTGGTAGCAAATTGGCTAGTCCCACACACAAACAAAAGAGTGAACCCATAATTCTTTAATCGAATCTGAATTCACTCACCTCCAGAGTCCTGATTCCTGATTTACCTGACAAAGTCTTATGACTTCTGGGGAGGTGATCAAGCTCCTTCCACTCACTTGGAGTGCGCCTGACTGACTGAGGCCCCTACCTTACCAATTCTGTCAACAGGTCCAGAGGGTTCTATCCACTTTCTCCAGATGCCAGCCGGTCCTGGGCTGAGGTACCGGAGGACTTGAAGTCCCCTTCCCTTTCCCCTCCTCTCCCCTCCAGCTCAATTTTGTTAAAATCAGCAGTGCACGCCTTCTGGAGGCCTGTCCCTCACCCCTGGGCTCCAAACCCGATCCACTCACCGGAGGCAAGAGCCAAACATGGGTAGCTTCCCAGTCAGGAAAACAAATGTTGCAGAAGACCAAAGAAATACCAAGCAATTCCTAGGAAAGGAAGGGACTCCATTTATTAACACTAGTGGACTGCGGGAATAATTTCCCAATCAGAGTGAAGAAACACACAGAGGGCAGAGGGCTTCACTTTTTATAACCTTCTGGTTATATATTTCTGCCCCATTTTGTGGGCTTACAAGTAGGCCCCCAGGTGTTGGGGGTCTTCAGGCCATATCCAATTATCTGTCCTGGGGCCACTGATAATGACTCCCTCCGCCCAGAGCAGTGTATTGTTGTTTTTATGGCCTGACACACCTTGCAAGACGTTTCCTCCTCAGTGCTGCAAGGGCTCCCAATGGTCCTTGATGGTGCTACTCTAGGCCAGCTTACCTGTGCTGCTAGGTTGAGGCAGGGAACCTCCTGCCCATGGGGTGAAAAGGCTTCCTGGATCAGGCACTTTTGTGGTAGGGATCCTTCTTGCTGGTGCCCTCTGGCTACCCAAATCTCTCAGCAAGAGAGAAGTCTCAGGCCTGGCAGGGAAGTAGAATGCTTTCCTTGGATACTTGTCAGTGAAGATTCCCTTGCTGGTTTTATCAACAGGACTCCAGTTCCATCTGGGGTAGAAATGAGCCATTCTGGGCTCCTTTATGTTGCTAGGTTGGAGGTGGGGAACACCAAGCCTGGGTTACCTTATTGTGTTGGGTGAGAGGTCCTAAGATATCCATCCTGCAACTATGTTCCTGCTCCAGTCCTAGGAGTACTTAGCTAGTTTTCCTCATCCCATCTTTCAGGATTTTTTCTGATGCCTCTTAAATTAACTTATAATTGTATTTATCCAGAGATGATCATTACATTGGCAGTGAAATAGCACTAGGTGTTAGAGCTAGGTTCAACAACCTTAGTACTTGAGTTCTGGCTAAGAAAGAATTTAGAGTCAAGACTCAAATTATAAGTTTATTTAGAAAGTCACAGAGGAACGAAGTAATAGAAGAAATGTGTAAATGTGTCCAGGAAATTAGTTACAGTGGTGTGTGTGTGTGTGTGTGTGTGTGTGTGTGTGTGTGTGACAGAGAGAGAGAGAGAGAGAGAGAGAGAGAGAGAGAGAGAGAGAGAGGTGGGGGGGGGAGGAGAATTATTTTGAGAAATTGAAATGTTCACGGGGAGGCTGGGGAA
>JAAGEH010002534.1:31468742-31496516 GCA_011751065.1 Lasiurus cinereus
GACAGGTGGAGGGAGGAGGCTAGCCTTGAAGATAAAAGATGTAGGAAAGGTGTAAGCATGCTCTGGAAAAAGGGAGAGTACATTTGCCTGGGGTCTCTGTCTTAAAGGCTTTTATCTGGAGGTCCCAGGGAAGGATCTCAATAGAATATTCATCAGCTTTCCAGGTGTGCCCCTCAGGGTCATGGTCTCCACTAATAGGCCAGTGTCCAAGCAGGGAGTCATTAGTCATTGCAGCTGGTCCTGATGTCAGCCATGGCATTGCTCCATCTGATTTTGCTGCTTCTCTGGGTCTGGAGCTGAAACACAACTGAAGCCTAAATGTCATCTTCCGGGGTTAATGCTTAAGGGAGCGGTGGTGTAAGAGCTTGTAGTTTTGCCCATTGCTAGGCACTAAGGGCTCTCCACCCTGGTAACCCTCTGCATGTGGTCTATGGTCCCTACTCTGCTCTTGTCTAACTACCTACTGCAATTATTCTTATCAGGGAGGAATAAGAAGAAATGAATCTGTGCTCTTGTTCAGACAAGAAGTCAGAATACAACATTTAAAATTTTTTCTATCTGTCACAACTTTCCCTAAAGCCAAGGTGCAAGTATTATCTTAGAATTATTGTTTAAATCACATTTCAAACTATATTCACTTATTTAATAAATATTTATTGTGACTATGAGCCAGGTATTGTAATTACTGAAAAGACAGCACTGAATAATAACTTAAATCTCTGCCTTCCAGGAAGTTTACATTCTCTAAAACATGGAATATTTTTATTTGAAGCCAATTCAAATCATAGCATTTATGCAGCTTATTGTCTTTTCATCAAAGGATGGGTTCTCACATTGCCCCCTCAGCTTATATATACTGCATAAGAAATATCACATTCCACTAGGTATTTTCAATCATTTGTGTGTGTATAGAAATGTAACTGTATTTGCTAAGTGAGCAAAGTAACTATTTTAATAAAAATTATATCTATGATAGATGAAATCTGTTAAATGTCCACATGTTTAGCCAAGCATACAAATCTAGTTGCAAACATAGAGGTATGTTTTTAGATTTTTTAAATGGCTTTTGCTGTTTTCCTAAAATAAATAATGGTTCAGGAAAGGGCTTCTTGGAAAGGCTACTTTATTAACAGAAGCTTACAAATGGAAAGAAATAGAGGAGAAAGAAGGTGAAGATGATCATGGCTAGAAGGGTTTGAACTTAGGATACTGGGAGAGAAGCAGTACCATAAAGAGAAATGTTAGAATTGGTCATGAATAAAACTGATGTTATAATGGAGAACAATTGATCTGTTTTCAAATATACTAAATTTGATGTGACAGGAAGATATTCAAGTTAAAAGTCATTTTTGCATGAAAATTTTAGATTAGGGCATAGGCAAAATATCTGATCTGGAGTTGTCTGGGTGTCCTAGGCAAAATGGTAGAATCCTGAGGACTGAATCTTTAGCAATAGTTAAGAGTTTGGCTCCAAACCTCTGCGATCTCTCTCTCTGTGTGTCTTTAGACTCTTTAGGTTGTGATCTCATCTGATTATAGAGCTGACTTGGCTAAATAAACATGTTTCCTATTTACAGCCTTATAATTTAAATCTTCTCTGATATGAATAGATATAAAGATGCAAGCAAAATACTAGGCAAATGCTTGAAGTAAACAATGAAACCATAGTATGTTCAAGCAGAGAAATGAAGACTACCTAAGACTACAAAGAATAATTCTATGAAAAAATTAACTTCCTATGTTCAGTTTTTGTGAAAATTTCTATCTAGATTTATATATATATATATATATATATATATATATATATATATATATATTTTAAACCCATAGTTTATTTCAAAGTATAAATTTCAGGCTTGCTGGACAAATCCCACTACAGTTAACACTTAAGTACATTTAGAAAAAAAGAAAAAAACACAAAAACCTTTAAAACCTAATAAAAATAGGACAACTTGCTATAGCCCAGTTTATATTAGACATTAGGAAGATCTTAACATTGTCTTAATTATTTACACTTTCAACTGCAATGAAGAAAAATCAGAATGCAAGTTTCCTACAAAGATTTTTATATTAACTTTGAAATGGCTGATGAAATACTAAAGCCAAGTTTTCCAAAAGGTGTTTGATTGCCCAGTTACCTTATTTACAAACAAAATTAAAAAAAGACAGCATTTAAATATAAATGCTTGGTATTTAGCTGACTCTACAAATTAAAAAAACTAACTTAGCATGATAAAACTATTTGTATGGTACTATTCCTCCCCATTGGCTGGCTCAAGAGAAAAAGATTTTAGGAATTACATAAGTCTACCACACTAACCAAACACCTCATAAGAATTGTTCTAATCTTTTCCTTTGTCCCAAAATGTAAAAAAATGGGGGTGGGGAGTAGGAGAGGACGGGACACATCATTTGCCCAGTAAGGAAGGCAGAATCATACATTGGTTTTAGATTAAGTTATTTGCAATAATCTAATACTGAGACATGATTTTTCTGGAAATTAGAATAAAATAGGCCAATGACAACAACTAGCCAATAATAAAATAACGAATGAATCATAAGATACTGAAATAACCTAAGGTCTTTGCAGTATTCTAACAGTGCTAAGATCATATGTATAAAAGCAAGAGAGGACGATACCACAGGCATTATTTTGTTGATCTTGTATAGTACTGGGAAATTTGTGGAACAAGATAAATGCATGTCATGTAATATTAACACTCATCTTGTTGCATAAATAATAATTTAGAAAATATAAACAAAACAAAACAAAAACTTAGCTAACACTTAAGCAATACAGTAAGAGAATTCTGTATGGTGCAGAATATATATATTTTTAAGTAAGATTTTGAAAGCTTTAGCAGTCAAGTATGGCATACTTGAGGGAGAGCTGTAAAAGTTGGATATAACTGAAAATAAGACTCAGAACCCATATTTACCTATGGCAAGTATAAAATAATTTATTTGAGAACTTGGGGAGTAAGAAGTCAAAATTATTTACACATGCTCATATTTATGAAAAAGTAAACTTAAGAAGAAATAACCTGCACAAATCAAGACAAAAATAGTAGTATAGTTTTTGGGTCATAGTTTCATAAAATTTTTGAAGAGTACAAGTATCTTAGTGCAAGATGTTCTTAGAAGTCCTAAAGACAGAAAGAGACAAGAGTGCCTAAGGAAAGAAAATTTTTAAAACCTGACGTTTTAAAATTTTAGTAGCAAAGTGAAGAAATGGCGGGAGAAAGAGAAGGGTACAGACAGGTTCACTGGTACAGACTGAATTTGAAGAACATGTTTAGAATTCTTACTGCCTTCTAATAAGGTGAAATATTATGGGCATAACTAGATATCTTGGTGAATTTGATGAATGAAGAAAGAAGAGGATAGATTGGAGGTGGGTCAAAAAATGCATGTTAAGAAGTTGATCTGATAGTTGTATGCAGCACACTTTGATATTAGAAGTTGAGAGGAAGAGAGTTCTAAGAACAGGAAGGTTCAAAGGCTATCTTGAAAAATTACATGAGTTCAAGCACAGACTACAAAATACTGCTGAGAACATCTGACTCTCACTCAATTTCAAAGTCCAAAGTTATTAGTGAGTTTATAACTGGTAGCCTTAAATAGTCATAGTTCCAAATTACAAAAAGTTAACCTTTTCAAGAACATAATCAACTCAGGAAAATACATGTTTAACTACTTTGTCTATATGGATTTAAAATTAGATCCTTATTGTGTTATCTTGGCTTATTTGGGAACCCCTTGATTCTAAATTTTGGTTTTAATAATGAAGTTATCAAAACAAAAAGAACAACCAGAACTATTTTACTTTAGGTGCAGACACAACTGCAGACCATGCCCTTTAGTATGTAATTACAGGTGGCTGACATAGTAGCTGTTTTTTAAATTTTTTTAATTTTTATTGAATGTATTGGAGTGACATTGGTTGATAAAATTATATAGATTTCAAGTGCACAATTCTATATCATCTGTTTATTGTATGGTGTGTTCACCATGCAAAGTCAAAGTCTCCTTCCTTCACCATTTATCCCTGTTTTACCCTTTATACTACCTCCCCTTTCCTTCTGATAACCACTACACTTGTTTTTATTTTTCTCTTTTTGCTATTCCTTCACTTTTTTCACCCAGCCCCCCAAGTTCCCTCCCTCTGACAGCTGTCAGTCTATTCTCTTCTCTATTCTGTACTGCAATGAACAGAATTAAACCACATTAATTGTTCTCACCTTTATTTCTCTATCCTCAGAAGCCTTCGATTTAATAACTTCTCACCTGAACTACGTTGAAATTGGAGTAAAAGACAGATTGTAATTTTTGTGAAGAAATCCTACCCACTACTCTGATTATTTTTTTTTGAAGTGCTGGGTAGTCAGTCCCTCAACTTTCACAAATTCAAACACTGTTTTTTAACTTTTCAAAAGGCTCTACCTTATGAGAAAGAGCAAGTTGGTTGATAGAGATACTTTCTTACTCTTTAAGGCACAGGGCAGTGCCCACTATGCAGATCTGACTTATTAGCCAGAACACAATGTTCAGGGTGCTCTGAAGGGGGTCCCTCAGAGTGATCCATCAGGGTGACTCACATTTTTCAATCTGTCTTTTGGCTCTACTGCCTACCAATAAGGATTAGGATTTATAAATGTTTAATCACTATGTTGTACACTTGAAACTAATATAATATTGAATGTCAACTATACTTTAATTTAAAAAAATGAATGCAATGCCATGTTAGACAAGGGAAAACCTGTATCAAGAGAGTTTAGACTGTTGTTAAGTCAGTGAAGATAAGAACTGAAAAATTCAGGCACACATAGATCCTTGATCATGATAGTAAATGCTCTTTTGGCAGTTTGACCAAGGCCAAAGGTATATTGGAGCAGTGGAAGAATTAGAGGAGAGATTAAGAAGTGGAGATAAGTTATAGATTATCTTTCTAAGAGGTTTGGCTATGAAAGGGAAGCTATGAAAGAAGACAAGAATCTAGGGAGGTTTCTACCTGCTGTCACTGTTTTTAATATAGAAGAGATTTGAACCCAGGAAATGCTAGGAATGATTGAGATGGTGAGTTTGAATGTTTATAAGGGAGAAAAAACAATAATGAAGTTTCCTGAGAAGGTGAAAGTATATTGACACCAAACAAATTAGTAAAAACGTATATGTCAATTTAACAAAAGAAAGATAAACAGCCCAATCAAAATGGGCAATGGACCTAAATAGATACTTTTGGAAAGAGGACATAAGGAAGACCAAGCAACATATAAAAACATGCTAAGTCACTAATCATCTGAGAAATGCAAATCAAAACGACAATGAAGTACCATCTCACACTTGTCAGAATGGCTATCATCAACAAATTAACCAAGTGCTGGGAGGATGCAGAGAAAAAGGAACACTCCTGGACTGCTGGTGGAGGAAATGCAGACTGGTGCACCCACTGTGGGAACAGTATGGAATTTCCTCAAAAAACTAAAAATGTAGTTCCCATTTGACCTAGTGATACACTTTTAGGAATATATCCCAAGAAACTAGAAACACCAACCAGAAAGGATATATGCACCTCTATGTTCATAGCAGCACAATTCACCATAGCTAAGATTTGGAAACACCTAAATGCCCATCAGCAGATGAGTGGGTTAAAAAACTGTGGTACATCTACACAATAGAATACTACGCTGCAGTAAAAAAGAAGGAATTCTTACAATTTGCAACAGCATGGATGGAACTGGAGAGCATTATGCTAAGCGAAATAAGCTAGTCAGAGAAAGATAAATATCAAATGATCTCACTCATTTGTGGAATATAATGAACAACATAAACTGATGAATAAAAACAGATCCAGAGACACAGAAGCATTGATCAGCCTATCAAACCTCAGAGGGAAGGTAGGGGAGGGTAGGAGTAAGGGGGAGAGATCAACCAAAGGACTTGTATGCATGCATATAAGCCTAACCAATGGACACAGTCACCAGGGGGTTGAGGGCATGAGTGGGGGAGGGAGGCAATGAGGGGATAAGACACATATGTAATAGCTTAATCAATAAAGAAAAAATAAATAAATAAAATAAAAAACCTGTAAGTGCCTAGCTGGTGTAACTCAGTAATTGAGCATTTACTTAAGAACCAGGAAGTTATGGTTCAATTACAGTGGTACCTCGAGATACGAGTGCCCTAACATACGAGATTTTTGAGATACGAGCCATCGAGTGAGCGATTTTTTGCTTTGAAATACGAGCAACATTTGAGATACAAGTAATCGCACGGATCGGCCGGCTGCACATGACCCACCAGTTTACCAAGACTCGAGCATCTCATAGTTTCCCACTCCTCAGTCAGTGTGCTTGTTTACCTCGTTGTCGAAGCATCTTTTGTGCATTTACATACTTTATCACATTTCTTTTTATAACCATGGGTCCGAAGAAAACGAGTGGAAAGGTCAGTGCTCAGAAGAGGATGATGTCTATTGAATTAAAGCGTGAAATCATAGAAAAATATGAGCAAGGTGTGCGAGTGACTGACTTGGCGAGGCAATACGGGCATAGTACTTCAATGATATGCACTGTGCTTAAACAGGAGTCGATAAGGGTATAACGCCAGCTAAGGTCGTTACAATAATTTCTAAGCTCCATAGCTCTCTCCATGAAAAGATGGAGAATCTACTGATGGTGTGGGTGATGGAGAAGCAGCTTAAAGGAGATACATTAACACAGGGCATCATATGCGAGAAGGCACGAGCGATTTATGGTAATTTGCTGGAGCAGACCCCGTGCACTTCCATGGACGAAGCATCGAAAGACTCATTTAAAGCCAGTAGAGGCTGGTTTAATAACTTCAGGAAAAGGTCCGGCATTCCCTCCATCGTCAGGCATGGTGAGGCAGCAAGTTCGGATGTGAAGGCAGCTGAGGATTACCTCAAAACTTTTTCCGAACTGATAGAAGCCAAAGGATATATCCCCCAGCAAGTCTTCAACTGTGATGAGACAGGGCTTTTCTGGAAGAAGATGCCAAAAGGACTTACATAACGGCAGAGGAGAAGGCGATGCCAGGCCACAAACCCATGAAGGATAGGCTAACTCTCGCACTGTGCGCCAATGCGAGTGGCGACTGCAAGATCAAGCCTCTGCTCGTATACCATTCGGAAAACCCCAGAGTCTTTAAGTCACATAAGATTTTAAGATAAACTGCAAGTTATGTGGAGGGCGAACCCGAAGGCATGGGTCCCCAGGCAGTTCTTTGTGGAGTGGGGAAACCTGGTTGTTGGCCCTTCAGTGAAGAAATATCTACAGGAAAACAACCTAACCATGCAAGCCCTCCTCGTCCTCAACAATGCTCCTGCTCACCCACCGAACCTTGAAGATGAACTCCTCAAAGAGTTCAAGTTTATAAAGGTTGTCTACCTACCTCCCAACACCACTCCTATCCTGCAGCCCATGGATCAGGAGATGATTTCTAATTTTAAAAAGCTGTACATCAAGCACCTGTTCCGGCGCTGCTTTGAGGTGATGGAGAACACAAACCTCACCCTTCGAGAGTTCTGGAAGAACCACTTTAACATCAGGATATGCCTCAGAATCATTGAACAGATTTGGCTGGGTGTTACAACGAGGACTTTGACCTTTGCATGGAAAAGCTGTGGCCTGAGGCCGTAGCCAAAAGGACCTTTGAAGGATTCGAACCCAAGGTGCCAGTGGAGGAGGAGATAGTGTCTCTGGGAAAATCCATGGGCCTGGAGGTGGATGAGAGAGACATGAATGAGCTCGTCGAGGAGCACTCTCTGGAACTCACCATGGATTTACAAGAGTTGCAGTCTCAGCAACATGTGGAGGTTCTCCAAGAAATTGGTTTCGAGGAGAAGCCAGAGGTGGAGATCATCTCTACAAGTGAGATAAAGGAGATCTTAGGAATGTGGGAGAGGGTGTCACACTTCATGGAAAAGAAACACCCCGAAAAAGTTGCTACTGGTCGTGCATCGGAGCTGTTCAATGAAATTTGCCTCACCCATTTCAGAAACATTCTGAAAGGGAGGAAGAGGCAAACCTCCTTGGACACATTTTTTTGAAATCGGCCAAAAATGCAAAGACCCGTAGCAATTAAGTTCAGTGAATATTAGTTAAGTTACATTCAGTTTAGGGATAAAGTGTAGCATTAAGAGTGTAACCAGTAGGTAAATATACTTTATAAAACCAGTTTATTCCTTTACATTCTCTTTTACTATGTTTGTATACAACATTTGTCATTTATAAATACATTTTTCTTATTCAAAAACACGTAACAAGAACTGGAGTGGCATTTTGGGGGCTGGATCGGATTAACGGCATTTCAATTGAGTTCAATGGGGAAATTTGCTTTGAGATACGAGCAACTTGATATACGAGCAAGGTTAAGGAACGAATTAAACTCGTATCTCGAGGTACCTCTGTACCAGTCAGGTACATGCCTGGTTTGCAGGCTCAGTCTCTAGTAGGGAGTGTGCGTGAAGCAGCCAATCAATGATTCTTTTTCTTCACTGATACTTCTATACTTCTCTCCCTCTCCTTTCCTCTCTCTGAAATGAATGTAAGAAGTTAAAAAAACCTATATGAGACCCCCTCATTAAATATTATCAAGCTTTGGCTCTTTCTCCTATGATGACTACCCAATCTCCTCTTCAAAATAATTTTCTAATATGGCTCATTTTGTTTGTATAAAGTCATTTGATTATCTCTTATTTATCATTTTTGGGTCTGAAAAACCTACTAAAAACATGAAGCAGGTTAATAAATACCTTAAAGTTACTTAGCAACCCATTTAAGAGAATACAAGTGATGCAAACAGGAGAATAAAAAAATCATGCAGATTTAATTACATATAATTCTTTTTAAAAGGTTTTATTTTCTAAAATATTGAATAAATATATAAATCCAAATATCAGGAATTTCCTGGGAAAATTATGCATATTACCAATAGTATATAGTGGGCATTCAATAAAATGACATTTCCAAGTGAATTATGCATGTAAATATATATAAATTAAGGTGTGAATCTTATGCTTGCTACTATATATTTTCAATTATGAATTAAGGACAAGAATCATCATCTACCCATGAATATACTTCAATAATTTAAACTATCTAACCAAACTATAGTCTATCTTCCAGTTTGCAAAGGAATGTTTCCATAGAGCTTTCATGTGTTTATAATTAGGAACTATAACCCAACAATAATTTGTGTAACATTGCTCAGTGGAGCATAGAACTCTACTATTATAGCATAATCATAGAAACACTCTGAACTTTTTCACTGGTAAAAAATAAAAAAAGTGAAGAGAACTAGTAAAAGTGTACCAATGTAATTTCAAACTGTTGTATACTAAAATTTATGAAATTTGTAGCAAGGTTATGTCTTTAAACACATATATAAAATGTAGATAACAATACTTGGTATTTACAGGGGTGAGCCAAAGTAGGTTTAAAGTTGTCCATATGGAAAAGACATGCAGATTATGATTATTACAATAGCTTTATTATAATATAACTATAAACTTTGTGTTTTGTGTACTCACAACTGTAAGTCTACTTTTGCCCACATGTGTATTTATTTGCATTGACCTATAATTGCCCTATATCCATATTTGTATGAGTTCTTCTAAAAAAAAATGGTGAGAAGGAATGACTGTTGTGTTTTTTTGTGGTAAAATGTACATGACATAAAATTTTCCATTTTAATGATTTTTAAGTATATAGTTCAGTGGTATTAATTACATTCATATTGTTGTGTAACTATCACCATCACCCATTCCAGAGCTTTTTCACCACAGCAAACAAAACTCTGCAGCCCTGCAACAACACTCCCCTTCTAGAAGGTGTCAAATCCTGGTAGCCTCTAGTCTACTTTCTATCACTAAGAACTGGATTCTTTTACAAACTTGATGTAAGTGGAATCATACAAAATTTCCTCTTTTGTGTCTAGTTTATTTCACTGAGCATAATGCCTTCAGGGTTCATCCATGTTGTATCAGAATTTCCTTTTTAGGTCTGAATAATATACTATTGTAGGTATATACCATATTTTGTTTCTCTATTCATTTGCTGATGGGCACTTTGGTTGTTTCCACTTTTTAGCTGTTGTAAATAATGTTGCTATGAAAATTGGTGTACAAATACCAGACAAAGTTCCGACTTTAAATCTTTTTGGGTAATACTCAGAAGTGGAATTGCTAAATCATATGATAATTCTGTTTATATATTTTTAAGATATCATCATCTAGCTCAAACCAGTTTAGCTCAATGGATAGAGTGTTGGCCTGTGGACTGAAAGGTCCCAAGTTCGATTCCGGTTAAAGGCACATGCCTTGGTTGCAGGCACATCCCCAGTAGGAGGTGTGCAAGAGGGAGCTGATCGATGTTTCTAGTTCTCTATCTCTCTCTTCCTCTTTGTAAAATGTCAATAAAATATATTTTTAAAAAATCATCATCTATTTTCTACAGTGGCTGTATTATTTCACATTCTCACCAGCAACATAGAGGGTTCCAATTTCTCCAGATCAAATGATTGTGTTTATTTTTTTTTAGGACAATAATATGAATTAAAATTTTATGATAAAATTTCTGTTCATATTTCTTTTCATTTTTTTATCCATTTTCACTTGATTTTACCACTGAAAATAAAACCACAGGATTTCTGATGCAAGATTTAAACTGATTAGAAACCCTCATTCCAAGAAGTCTACTGCAAATGTAGAAACAGAGAACATTAAAAGTTATTAAAGTTAATTCACATAATAGAGTTATAAGGGATTGGGTCAAAGGGCAGAGTTTTCTCCCTAAAATTGTGTTTTAAATATATTTTTATTGATTTCAGAGAGGAAGAGAGAAGAAGAGAGAAACATCAATGATGACAATCATTGATTGGCTGCCTCCTGCACACCCCACACTAGGGATTGAGCCTACAAACTGGGTATGTACACTGAAAGGGAATCAAACTATGACCTCCTGATTCATAGTTCAACACTCAACTAAAATCTTAATATCATGCTATATTTCTTTTTTTGTAAATATATTTTGATTTTTTTACAGAGAGGAAGTGCGAGAGATAGTTAGAAGCAACAATGAGAGAGAAACATCCATCAGCTGCCTCCTGCACACTCCCCACTGGGGATGTGCCCGCAACCAAGGTATGTGCCCCTGACTGGAATCGAACCTGGGACCTTCCAGTCCACAGGCCAATGCTCTATCCACTGAGCCAAACTGGTTTTAGCCATACTATATGTCTTAGAATGTGATGACAAAATCAACTTATAATAAGAAGCTGAGAGCAAAGACAAACGTAAGCTATATTAACAGTGAACTGAAGGAAAATATGCACAAATGATGAAGGAACGAGTGTAACCTTTCAGATGGATGTAGAATTAAAGAGAATGTGCACCTCCATATTCTGTGGCTTCATGATAAAAAGGTAATCAAGAATTTAAAATTATTTTTCCTGATACTCTCTTCAGACTGTTGTATAAGATGAATGATGATAATTTGGTTTAAAATATTATAAGCATTTAAGTAAAACAAAGAAATGTTTAAGGGATTAAGATAGGTAAAACATTCAATACTTGAAACAAGCTTGAATTAGAATCATTATTTTAGAATTAAAAATAATCACCTAACAAAAAGTAAAATAATAAGATTCATTAAACAACTTCTTTAATTAACACAAAAAATACAACTTCTCAGCTTTATTACAATAGTAGTGACCTGGTGCACAAAATTCGTGCACAGATAGGGATTCCCTCAGCCCAGCCTGCCCCCTCTCACAGACTGGGAGCTGGCCACCCTCTGTGGGAGGTGACTGGACTGATCAAGGGAAGGTGCCAGCCCCAGTAACCCGATGCTGCAGCCACTGCCAGCCACTGCAGCCACCAAGGTGTTTTCATCAACACGGACTCTAGTTCCTTCACTGTGAAAGAATTACAACTTTCTTTAAGCATTTTCAAGATGTGACTTTCATAAGATATGACATTTCTTTCTCTCTCTTTTTTTTTATCCTCACCTGAGGATATGTTTCCATTGATTTTTAAAGAATGTGGAAGAGAGAGGGAGGGACAGAGAGAAACATCAATGTGAGAAGGACACTTTAATTGGTTGCCTCCTGCATTGGCCCTGACCTGGGCCCCAGCCAAGGAGGTGCCCATAACCTGGGAACATGCCCTTGATTAGAACTGAACCCGGACCCTGTGGTCAGCAGGCTGAGGCTCTATCTACTGAGCGAAACCAGCTAGGGCAAGATATGACATTTCTTAGCCCCTCCAGCAGCAGACCTTCATTTTTTCCTCCAGGAGTGTGGTGGCACTAGATCATCTTCTTGGATTCTTATAACCCAAGTTACCAAGAACACTGCACGTGGTGGCATACAGAAGCTTAGCCAATGAGTGGTCAGAAAAAGTGTTTACATTGGAACGGGTTTGGCTCAGTGGATAGACCATGGGCCTGCAGACTGAAGGGTCCCTGGTTTGATTCCTGTTAAGGGCATGTACCTTGGTTGGAGACACATCCCCAGTGGGGAGTGTGCAGGAGGCAGCTAATCAATGTTTCTCTCAATGATGTTTCTGTCTATCCCTTTCCCCTCTTTTCTATTAAAAAAAAATCAATAAAATATATTCTTTTTTAAAAATGGTATTTCCTCTGCAGCTCATGTGGCCCCTGAGTTGTATCCACTGGGCAAGGGGGGTGTCCTTGCTACCCAGTGGTGGCCACCAGGGTCTCTGCACACCCCAGACTGGCAACCAGCCCCCCATCGTGGGTGCTGGGCTGGGGATCATTCGGGGATCCCGAGCTGCATGCAACGGTGGCCGCTGGGTCTTCTGCATGCCCCAGAGGCCAACAGCCAGCCTCCCCATCATGGGTACTGGCTGGGGGCATGGACCGCACCGTTGCTTGGCACCTGAGAACACACAAGTGGCTGGGGGCGGGGCAGGAACATCCTCATCTCTGAAAGCCTGGAGGCCAGCAGCCAGCCCAGTCATGGGTGCCAGGCTGGGGATTTGGACCTGAACAACCACTTGGCACCAGAGCATGTGCAAGTGGCTAGGGGCAGGGCAGGAACATCCCTGCATAGCAATGGCGATGCGGGGATGTTCCCGCCCTGCCCTAGGCTGCTTGGCTGCTGCACCCATAGTCCCGGAGTGGCCGGGGATATTCTGGGACCCCTGCCACTCAGGGCCTAAGTGCGGGCCTACAGTTAGTAGGGTCTGGGTCCCAACTATTTTCCTGGGATCCAGGTGCCTGCATATGCAAGTTAACCACAATCGTTGATGGGTTAATTTGCATACTTGCTCCTGATTGACTGGTGGGCATGGCTAGTGGGCGTAGTGAAGGTATGGTCAATTTGCATGTTTCTCTTTTATTAGATAGGATGCCTCTTATGTCTCTTTATAAAATACTAGAGGCCCAGTGCATGAAACTCGTGTACTGGAGGGGGATGACCCTCAGCCCAGCCTGCACCCTCTCCAATTTCGGGGGATGTTGGACTGCCAGTTTAGGCCTGATCCTACAGGACTCTCAATTGGGACTGCTAGCTTCCAGCTGCTTGCCTATCTGACTGCCTGCCTGATTGCCCCTGACCACTTCTGCCTGCCAGCCTAATCACCCACTAACCACTGCCCTGGCAGCCTAACTGCTCCTCTGCCGGCCTGATTGCACTATTGACTCCAATTGCTCTTCCTTGCTGGGCCTGGTCACTCCTAACTTCCCTCCCCTGCCAGCCCCTTCAACCCTAATTGCCCTCCCCACCCAGCCTGGTTGCCCCTAACTGCCCTCTCCTGCCAGTCCCTTCACCCTTAATTGCCCTCCCCTGCCAACCTGGTCACCCCTAACTGCCTTCCCCTGCCAGGCCTAGTTGCCCCCAACTGCCCTCTCCTGCAGGCCTGGTCATCCCTAACTGGCCTGATTGCCCACAACTGCCCTCCCTTGCTGGCCATTTTTTGGTGGCCATCTTGTGTGAGAGTGTGACTGTCAATTTGCAAATTACCTCTTTATTATATAGGATTGATGAAAACATTACAATTCTAATGTTCTTAAAGTTATTTAATATCATATTATAAAAGCATTATATATATATATATGACTTCATATGAAAATATATTCACCTAAAGAATAACAGTAATTTCACTTTACAAAAAAGACAGTAATATAAATGTAAGGAAACAAATTGGCATTTTTGTGCTACATTCAAATTTATTATCAGAGATTAAGTTAATTTACTTAAATTTGTCAAAATTAATTAAACTAGAATTTCAGAATTACCATCCGGATATGAAGGAATACTGTGACCATCTTTCAAAGTCATTTAAGATTATCCATATAGTACTTTGATTAGTTTAGCTACTACATGTACGTTGAGACTATTTCCAAGTAGTCGGTAACGCTGTTTCACTGTTATATTCTCAGGAAATCCTAGAAAAGAGAGATAACAATGTGTAATACAATCATTTGTAATAATAACTTCAGAGATAAAAGGATATATCCTTTAGTAAGAGCACAGTGGTCATTTACATAAATAAATCCCTAAGGTCTCCACAAAGTTCAATTAACAAATGAGAATTTAGAGATTTCAAGCTAAAAACAGTAAGAGTACACAATGTGATGTTGTCATATCCCATATCATACTATGTGCTGTGCACATACATATATACATATAACATCCACAGTACTTCTAGATATCTGATATTAGTGTATTTTAGGAAAAACAGTGGCTACCATTATTTCACAATGTTTTATTTAATAACAGGTTTTTGAAAATACAATTCACATTTTATAAAAGTCAGCCTTTTAAACTGTACAATTCAATGGTTTTTAGTATGGTTACAAATTTTGCATACATCTCATACATCTCCATTATAATTCTAGAACATTTTGTTGTTGTTAATCTTCACCTGAGAATATTTTTTCCAATGATTTTTACAGAGAGTGGAAAGCAGGGAGGGGGAGAGAAAGATTCAGGGAGAGGGGAGAAAACATTGATATGAGAGAGACACATAGATTAGTTGCCTCCCAACTGAATCTCAACCAGGGCTGGGGACTGCAACTGCAACTTAGGTTCATGCCCTTGACTGAAAATGAACCCTCAACCTTTCCATGCATGGGCAGATGCTCAAACCACTGAGTACACTGGCCAGGGCAATTCCAGAACATTTTAATAATCTAAAAAGAAAGCCAACCCATAGCTAAAGTCATATTAAAAGCTGAAATTTTTCTCTAAGATCAACAGCAAGACAAGAATGTCCATTCTCACTTTCATTCTACATAGTATTGGAAGTTCTCATCAGAACAATTATGCAAGAAAAAGAAATAAGAGGCATCCAAATTGGAAAGAAAGAAGTAACACAATTATTTGTAGATGATGTGACATTGTATGCGAAAACCCTAACTACTTAACTAAAAAATGATTGGAATAAACAAATTCAGTAAAGCTGCAGATACAAAATTAACTTACAAAAATTCTGTTGTCTTGCTATACACTAATAATGAACTATCAGGAGAAATTAAGAAAACAATCCAATTTATACTAGTACCTGCATCAAAAAGAACCTAATACTTAGGAAGAAATTCAACCAAGGAGGTGAAAAAGCTGTATGCTAAAAACTATGACATACTGTTGAAAGAAATTGAAGAAGACAGAAATAAATGTAAAGATATCATGTACTCATAGATTAGAACTAATATTATTAAAATGTCCATATTACTTAAGGCAATTTACAGATTCAATGAAATACCTAATTATAATCCCCACGACTATTTTCACAGAAATAGAATATACAATCCTAAAATTTATTTGGAATCACAAAAGACCCAAATAGCAAAAACAATTTTAAGAAAGAACAAAGCTGGAAGCATCACACACCCTTATTTCCAACTATATTAGGAACATATAGTAATCAAAACAGTATGGTATTGGTATAAAAACAGAGTTATTAATTAGTAGAACAGAATAGAGTACCCAGAAATAAACCCATGTATATATGGCCAATTAATTTACGACAAAGAAGGCAAGAATATAAAATGGGGAAAGGATAGTTTTTTCAATTACCAGTGTTGAAAAATTTGGATAGTCACATGCAAAAGAATGAAAATACACTATTTTACATTGTACACAAAAATTTACTCAAATTTAAGTCTTTAATCTTGAACACAGATTTTAAACCATCAAATTCCTAGAACAAAACATAGGTAGTAAGCTCTTTGACATAGGTCTTGTATATGACATTTTTGTATATAACTCCAAAAGTAAAGGCAAAAATAAACAAGACTACAACTAAAGAGCTTCTACATAGAAAAAAAAAATCAACAAAACAAAAAGCCAGCTCTGGATGATTGTGCAGTGATTAGAGCATTGGCCTATAGACCTCAGTTGCCGGCTTGATGCCTGGCCCCCAGATGGGGCATGTGCGGGAGGCAATCAGTCAATGTGACTCTTTCACATGGATCTCTCTTTCTCTTTCTCTTCCACTCCCTTCTTCCTTTTCCCCCTTCCTCACTCTTCTCTCCCTTCCATTCTCTCTAAAAATCAATGGAAAAACACCCTTGGCTGATGATTTAAAAAAAAAGCAAAAAACCAACCTACTGAATGTGAGAAAATATTACATACTAGTAAACTAGATATCTGACAAAGGGTTAATATCCAAAATATATAAAGAACTCAAATAACTCAATAGCAGAAAAACAAAATAAAAAAATAAGCAATTAAATTAAAAATTGGCAGAGAAATAGACATTTTTCCAAGAAGACATAAAGATAGTCAACAGTCTCATAAAAGCAAGCCCAACATCACTAAGCATCAGGGAAAAATCAACACTCAATGAGGTATTACTTCAATCCTCTTAGAATGGTGATCATAAAAAGACAAGTACTATAAAGTGTTGGCAAGAATATACACTGTTGATGGGACTGCAAATTGGTTAAGCCACTATGAAAAATGTATGGAGGCTTCTCAAAAAACTAAAAAATAGAACTACCACATGATTCAGTAGTTTCACTTCTGGATATTTACCCAATAAAAATAAAAACACTAATTAGAAAAGATACACACATTTACATACCCACTACAGCATTATTTACTGTAACCAAGGTATGGAAATAACTTATGTTCATCAATAAATGCATAGAAAAGAAAATGTTATATATACATTATATACAACGGAATACTATGAGCTATATAAAAAAAGAATAACATCTCATCATCTGCAACAACATGGATGGAGAGGGCATTTGCTAAATGAGGTCAGACTGAAAGAGACCATATGATCTTACTCATATGTGGAATCTAAAAATCAAACCAAGAAAACCAACAAAAAAGCTCATAGATACAGAGAACTGATTGGTGATGGAGGGGGGCAAAATGAGTGAAGGGGATCAAAAAGTATAAAAGGTTAATATGCAAAGTGTCTCCACGGCAGTTCCATCTCTCGCTATGATGTGTACTGACCACCAGGGAGTGGTGTGTAATGAAGGAAGGCTCTGGCCAGCAGCCAGAAGGCCCCAATTGGTCCTGATCAGCGGCCAGGCCTAGGGACCCTACCTGTGCACCAATTTCGTGCACCGGGCCTCAAGTAGTAAATAATATTGTATTCCATATTTGAAAGTTGCTAAGAGGGTAGATCTTAAAAGTCATCATCACACAAAAAAATTATAACTATGTATGTTAACTAGACTTACTATGCTGACCATTTCACAATGTATATAAATAGCCAATCACTGCTGTACACCTGAAACTGACATAATATTATATGTCAATTACACCTCAATTTTATAAAAAGCTAGTACCCATTAGTGGTCACTCACCATTCTCCCTACCTGCCCCTCAACCAGTAATCTATGTACTGTCTCTGTGGATTTGTCAGTTCTGAACATCTATATAATAAAAGCCTGAGTGACCGTTAGAGAGGAATGATTGCTTGCTATGATGCACACTGACCACCAGAGGGCAGATGCCTAATGCAGGAGCTGCCCCTGGTTGTCAGTGCACTCCCACAGGGGGAGCGCTGCTCAACCAGAAGCCTGGCTCACGTCTGGCGAGCTCAGTGGAGGTGGCAGGAGCCTTTCTCGCCTCAGGGGCAGCACTAAGGAACAGCAATCCAAGCAGTAAGGATCAGTGAGCAGGCAGGTGGTAAAGAGAGAGGGGGTCCCAGACTGCAAGAGGGCACAGGCCACACAGGCCACACCAGCCTCTAGTTTCATATAAATGGAACCATACAATATGCTGCTTTTGTGTCTGGCTTCTTTCACTAAGCATAATGTTTTTAAGGTTCATTTATGTTACAGAATGTTGTTACATTCCCCTTCTATAGCCAAGTAACATTCTATTGAATGAATATCCATTTTTAAAAATATATTTTTTATTGATTTTTTACAGAGAAGAAGGGAGAAGAATAGAGTTAGAAACATCGATGAGTGAGAAACATTGATCAGCTGCCTCCAGCATGCCCCCTACTGGGTATGTGTCCAAAACCAAGGTGCATGCCCTTGACCAAACTCGAACTTGGGACTTTTCAGTCTGCAGGCCGATGCTCTATCCACTGAGCCAAAAAGGTTTCGGCTGGATATACATTTTATTCATCCACTTATTCATTGATAGAAGTTTGCTTTTTTTTCTACTCTTTAATTATTAGTAGTAAAGCTGTTATGAACATTAAGTATATGTTTTTGTAGGACATTTATTTTTTCTTCTCTTGGATACCTATGGGGTGAAATTGCTGGGTCAAACAAAAACTCTATGTGTACCATCTGAGAAAGTGTCCGACTGTTTTTTCAAAGTGGCTGTGCTATTTCATATTCCCATCAGCAATATACAAGTGATCCCATTTCCCCATATCTTTTTCAGCACTGTTATTGAATTTTTTGTGAAATGGTATATATTATAGTTTTAATTAAATCTTTATTATTCAGGTTATTACACTTGTTTTTTTCCCCTCCATATCTCCCCTCCACCCGGCTCCCAATCCTCCCTCTACCCTTACCTCCCTCCCGTTGACCTCATCCATAGGTGTATGATTTTTGTCCAGTCTCTCCCTATACGCCCCTTACCCCTTTTCCCCTGAGAATTATCAGTCCACTCCCTTTCTGTGCTCCTGATTCTATTATATTCACCAGTTTATTCTGTTGATCAAATTTTTAATTCACTTAATTTTTAGATTCACTTGTTGATAGATATGTATTTGTTGTTCATATTTTTTTTTCTTTTACCTTTTTCTTCTGCCTCTTCTTAAAGAGTACCTTTCAGCATTTCATATAATACTGGTTTAGAGTTGATGAACTCCTTTAGCTTTTTCTTATCTGTGAAGCTCTTTATCTGCCCTTCAATTCTGAATGATAGCTTTGCTGGATAGAGTATTCTTGGTTGTAGGTTCTTACTATTCATCACGTTGAATATTTCTTGCAATTCCCTTCTGGCCTGCATTGTTTCTGTTGATAAATCAGCTGACAGTCGTATGGGAGCTCCCTTGTAGGTAATGAACTGTTTTTCTCTTGCTGCTTTTAATATTCTCTCCTTGTCTTTTGCTCTTGGTATTTTAATTATGATGTGTATTGGTGTAGTCCTCTTTGTATTCCTTTCATATGGGGTTCTGTGTGCTTCCTGGACTTGTAAGTCTATTTCTTTTACCAGATGTGGGGAGTTTTCAGTCATTATTTCTTTAAGTAGGTTTTTAGTATCTTACTCTCTCTCTTCTTCTGGCACCCCCACAATTCTGATGTTAGTACGCTTGAAACTGTCCCAGAGGCTCCTTACATTATCTTCACATTTTTGGGTTCTTTTTTCTTCTTGCTTTTCCAGTTGAGTGTTTTCTGATTCTTTATATTTTAAATTTTTAACTTGATTCTTGCCTTCCTCTAGTCTGCTGTTAGGTCTCTGTATAATATTTTTTATTTCAGTCAGTGTATGTTTAATTTCTAGTTGGTCCTTTTCCATCTCTAGTTGGTTCTTTTTCATCTCCAGTTGGTTCTTTTTCATCTCCTCTTGGGTCTCGCTAACTTTATCCAACTTTTCTAGGATATTCTTTTCTTTTCCTTTTTATTAATTTTTATTAATTTTTATACATATCTCCCCATTGCCCCCCTCCTTCCCAGGCGTATCCCGACCCCCCAGTGTCTGTGACCATTGGTTATGTTTATAAGCATGCATACAAGTCCTTTGATTGATCACTTATTTACCTCACCTAACTTTAATCTTTCTGCTATAATTTCACAGTCTGTTTGATGCTTTATGATTTTTGTCCTCCTGAGAATTATCAGTCTACTCCCTTTCTGTGCTCCTGATTCTATTATATTCACCAGTTTATTCTGTTGATCAGATTTTTAATTCACTTAATTTTTAGATTCACTTGTTGACAGATGTGTATTTGTTGTTCATAATTTTTGTCTTTTACCTTTTTCTTCTTCCTCTTCTAAAAGGGTACCTTTCAGCATTTCATATAATACTGGTTTGGAGTTGATGAACTCCTTTAGCTTTTTCTTCTCTGTGAAGGTCTTTATCTGCCCTTCAATTCTGAATGATAGCTTTGCTGGATAGATTATTATTGGTTGTAGGTTCTTGTTGTTCATCACGTTGAATATTTCTTGCCACTCCCGTCTGGCCTGCATCGTTTCTGTTGAGAAATCAGCTGACAGTCGTATGGGTGCTCCCTTGTAGGTAATAAACTGTTTTTCTCTTGCTGCTTTTAATATTCTTTCTTTCTCTTTTGCTCTTGGCATTTTAATTATGATGTGTCTTGGTGTAGTCCTCTTTGGGTTCCTTTTCTTTGGGGTTCTGTGTGCTTCCTCGACTTGTAAGTCTATTTCTTTTACCAGATGTGGGAAGTTTTCAGTCATTATTTCTTTAAACAGGTTTTCAGTATCTTGCTCTCTCTCTTCTTCTGGCACCCCCACAATTCTGATGTTGGTACGCTTGAAGCTGTCCCAGAGGCTCCTTACATTATCTTCACATTTTTGGATTCTTTTCTCTTCTTGCTTTTCCAGATGAATGTTTTCTGCTTCTTTATATTTCAAATTTTTGACTTGATCCTTGCCTTTCTCTAGTCTGCTGTTAGTATTCTGCATAATAGTTTTTATTTCAGTCAGTGTATTTATCATCTCCTCTTGGGTCTCACTAAATTTATCCATCTTTTCTAGCATATTCTTGAAAAACCTTATAAGCGTGATTTTGAACTCTATATCCAGTCGTTTTTTTCCCTGCATTTCTTTTGCTTGTAATCCCTTCCCTTGTCTCGGCATTTTCACTGTGCCGGGGAAACTTCTGTGCTGGAATCAGCTGCAGAAGCCTCGGTTGAGCTTGGGAGGGGTGGAGTCTCAGGGCTTAAGGGACCGCCTTGCCTTCCAGTCGGCCCCGCCCTCCACGGCCCCTGAGTCTCACGTGACTGGGTAATGGCTGGAGCGGTCCTTGTGGGCGCGCGCACCCGCAGCGCCTCTAACCGCTGCCTTTCCGGCTCCCCTGCGAACCAGGACCACACGAGTCTAGGTCCCCAGGGTCTCGCCCAAAACAGGGGCTCAGTGGACTCAGAAGTGGCACAGTTCGGAGGGTCTGTCTCCCGCCTACTCGCGAAAGCCAGCGGCACAATCAGCAATCCGTCCTCCGCGTGGTGCCGTGCGCGACCAGACCTCCGATCCTTTGCAACTCCCCTAAATTTCCGTGCACTTCTCCCTTTTCACAGTCCAAACTCCCCCCGTATGAGTCTCGGCTGGATCTGGGGTTTAGTGTCGTAAGATAAGGGGTTCAATGCCGTTGGGAGTGTCCGTTTCCCTCCCGCCAGAGAAAGCCAGCCAGGTACTCCGGCACCCACTCTCTCAGCGCGCGTCTCCGTACCTCAGCTTTTTGCAGCTCCTCTGGGTCTCCGTGAGCCCCTCTCTTTCCCTCTAGTTGTAGAACTTCCACTCAGCCAGTTTTCCTGTGGCTCTGGATGATGTCCTTTCTGTCTTTTAGTTGTAGTCCTGAAATTGTTGTGCGAGGCAGCAGTATAGGTGTTTACCTATGCCGCCATCTTGGATTTCTAGGATATTCTTGAAACACCTTATAAGCGTGGTTTTGAACTCTATATCCAGTCGTTTGTTTTCCTCCATTTCTTTTGTTTGTGATCCTTTCCCTTGTCTTGGCATTTTCACTATGCCAGGAGAACTTCTGTGTTGGATTCAGCCTTATGATACCAGATTTGCAAAACTGCACAAGCCTCTCTGTTGAATTTGGGATGGGTGGAGTCTCAGGGCTTAATGGACCACCTTGCCTTCCAGTCGGCCCCGCCCTCCATGGCCCCTGAGTCTCATGTGACTGGGTAATCGCTGGAGCAGTCCCTGTGTGCGCACGCGCACATGTGCCCTCTCTCTCTCGCAGTGCCTCTAGACTACTGCCTTTCCGGCTCCTCTGCGCTCCCGGACCATATGAATCTGGGTCCCCAGGGTTTCGCCCGAATCTGGGGTTTAGTGGAGTTAGAAGTGACGCATTTGGGATGCTTTGTCTCAGTCAGTCTTCTGTGCGTAGCATTGTGCATGCTGCCTGACTTCTGCCCTCCTACAACTCCCCCAAATTTCCATGGACTTCTCCCTTTTCACAGTCCAAACTCCCCCCATATGAGTTTTGGCTGGACCTGGGGTTTAGTGTTGTAAAATAAGGGGTTCAATGCCGTTGGGAGTCTCCCACCAGAGAAAGCCAGCCAGGTACTCCAGTACCCGCTCTCTCCACGCATGTATCTCCATACCTCAGCTTTCTTCAGCTCCTCTGGGTCTCTGTGAGCCCCCTCTCTTTCCTTCTAGTTGTAGAATTTCCACTTAGCTGTGGTTCTGGATGAAGTTCATTCTGTCTTTTAGTTGTAGTTTGAAATTGTTGTGGGAGGCAGCAGTAATAGGTGTTTACCTATACTGCCATCTTGGTTACCTCCCCCTACTATAGTTTTGATTTACATTTCCCTCATCTGCTTATTGGCTATTTATCTATCTTCTTCAGAGAAATGTCTATTCAAATTCTTGAACATTTTAAAATTTGATTATTTTTCTTTTTATAGTTGAGTTGTAAGAGTTCTTTATATATATTTCGAATACAAGTTCCTCAGTTGTTGTTTTTTATATTGTGCTTCCACAAATTAACTTTCTCATAGTGAACTTCTATTTGCTACATTCTTTTTCAAAACAAAAGGGCCCACAGATACTACATTTGCTGGAACAAAGCCTGTGAGTATCAACATAAAATATTTTATGTGCCTCAGAGTGTAAAGCATGTTAGTTACAATATTAGAAATTCACATTCAGTATCCTTTGGCATAGTAATTATATAAAAGCAAGTAGATAATAAAATGAAGGGAGACAGGGTGGGGAGTAGAGGTTAGAGATTAACCAGAGAACTTATATGCATATATGCATAGCCCATGGTGAATGCCTGGAAGGTGCCAGTGTGGAATGAAGTGGGTCCATGGAAAAAAGAAAAAAAGAAAAAGAAAACAAAGGGGACATCTGTAATACTTTCAATAATAAAGACAAATTTTTAAAAAATTATACAAAAAATCAATAAAAAATATTAAAAAAAAAAGAATAGCAGCATTTTATATACTTGTGAGGACCCTTGTGAGGACCCAAAGGTAGGTAGAGCTGATTAGTGTAAAGTTGCTTCATCAACACTTGACATTATACTTACTACAATAAAATGACAGTGATTGCCATAGTAAAACTATATTTGCAATTGCGCATAATAATAAAATTGCTATTATAAAGATATTATGTCTTAGGCAATCATATTAGTCATCTCAAAAATTAGTAAGTTCAAAGTATTGAGAGGTACAAATATACTTACAAACAGACTTTAAAATATTATAAGGATGATCTTTTGCAATATAAATTTGAGAACAAGTCAGATTTGTAAAAATTATATATTTCTGTGTATTTTATATCTAAATATAGATATTAAAATCTAAGCTAGCTTATGGAAAGATTATATAATTTTTAACAGGTGTTTTTTTAAAAAACTTAGATACATTAAAAATAATAATAATCCTCATAGACAAAAAAAAAAAAGAATAGAATGAGGTCAAGTTAGCAGCTTTCCTTTAGTAAGTGTAGATGAGTATTCCTCTCTTCCAAAGCCTGCTCTCTCACAAATGCATGCCACCAGTCACAAAGAGAACCAGGACAAATGTACGGAAAAGTCAATGCACATCTATCATTGCCAGAGGACGGGCAGCTCAGACAGTCCATTTTGGACCTAGAGTCAATAAAGTCAAAACCGCATGAGAAGGACAGCTCTATCAGAGTACTGCTTGCATCAGGGCAAGTCTGACTGTACAAACAGATCACATATTTGAAAAAAAGGTTAACCAATGAAAAAGGCTTTTTTTTTAATGTATCCTATACATATATTTTCAGAGAGCTATGAAAAAATCTAATTTTACCCATCTAAAACTTTTAAATAATGAGAAAAAAAATCTTCACAAAGTAAAGGCTATAAAAACAAATAAATGTTTATGATTTACAAAATAAAGGCTGACACTTAAATTTTATATTCTGTGTCAGGGTGTAAACATTTTATATATACTAACTTACTTGTCACAACAACCCTATGAATTTGGTGTTGCAATTACCCCCATTTTACAGATGTGTAAACTAAGGGAGAGAGTGGTTAAGGTAAAGCTAGGATTACCCCCATTTACAGATGTGGAAACTAAGGCAGAGAGTGGTTAAGGTAGAGCTAGGATTCAAACTCAATTGGACTCTGGGGTACACACTTAGTTTCAATATTATGAAACTGATGAGTATTATTTGAAAAAACTCTCAAATAAAACAGGAATTACATAATAAATCTCTTTTCTCCCTTTAGTACTGTTGAAAATACCTGTGATTGTTCATTGTAAAAAAGAAAAAAGAATAACAAGGAGAGCAAACTGGGAATTAAATTCTTGAGTTTAACTCTGAGCTCTTTGTTTTATGATGTTCTCATTCATTTTGTGACATAAACTAAGACAAGAAAAGCCTATGTTTTTCTTAAATAACACTCCCCAGGATATTTGTGACTGAATGAGATCACTAAGAAAAAAGCAGACTACAAAATAAACCTGGTTGCTGTGACTATGCTCAGAAAACCAATTACCAAGAGGGCAGTCAAATTGTATTAGCAGTTTGTTACTTTGCACAAAAAGGTGTGCTCTAAAACTTCATCTGTAAATCCATTATTTTGAATTAAAAACATGATCTATTTAGCCCATTATGTGCTTCAAGAATAGTACTGCATTACTATTATAACAGTGTTGGATTTAGCAATTTGATTTTTCTGCATTCAAACTTCAGAATTATCAAAACACATTCCTTCCTGGTGTAGCCCTAGAAGCACATTAAGTAAGTCTGTCTTTCCCATTCTCGTGAGCCAGGTACTGGGAGCACAGCCACCCCAGCCTAAGACATGCCATCCATACAGGGCAGAGCACAGGTGCCAAAGCCTAAGATATGCCATCCATACAGGGGAGAGCACAGGAAGAGGGACCAGGAAGAGACAGGGCTGCTCTAAGAAGCAAAGGCAATGTGTCCCCATCTCTTAATAGCAACAGCCCCTGGAATTCCCGGACTGCGAAAAGAGTTAGGATTTTGTCTTCCTCTACAGCTGTATCTATCTTAGTTTTGTTTATGAGATTCCCTGCATCAGATCCCTTAATTTTCATAGGTTCTGGCACCTGTGTCCTGAGTCACCCTTTCTTTCCATTAGGACAGCTCCTTCCTTGACTGCTTCTCCACTTTCTCTTTTCTCCACTTAAACTTTGTAGGAAAGGACATAAATGCATGAGTGATAAGAATGCATCTTCGGTCGAGACCGGTTTGGCTCAGTGGATAGAGCATCGGCCTGCGGACTGAAAGGTCCCAGGTTCAATTCTGGTTGGGGGCATGTACTTGCTTGCGGGCACATCTCCAGTGGGGAGCATGCAGGAGGCGGCTGATCGATGTCTCTCTCTCATTGATGTTTCTGATTTTCTATCCCTCTCCCTTTCTCTCTGTAAAAAAATCAATAAAATATATTTTTAAAAAAAGAATGCATCTTCGAATACAAAAATAATAAATTTGTCACCCTTTTCATTTCTTCATTAAAAAAGACAATTCTAGGCTTTTTTTTTTTTTACACAATGTAATGTTAGGTTATTATTAAAACAGAACCTCTGGGAGCAAAAAATAAATAAATAAATAAGCTGGAGAAAAATACTATGAACATTCATCCACGAAGGAGGTGGGAAATTGCTGATGTGGCCCCCTATCCCTGAAAATCACTCAGGACCATAACTGAAGTGAAGGGGGAGGGACATAAGTTTAAAGGGACTGGTGTGAGACAGGCTATAAATGAACGTGAAAGGCGACGTAAGAAAAATGTCAATAATTGCACAATCAGGAAAGAAATAAGATTTCTTACATCTATCTGTCTAAGCAAAGATTTCTTCATAAAATACACATATGAGTCCCTAATGAATTTGGAGATCTTTAGTAAACAAAAGCTGAGATTTGCATATATTCCACATACCAAATTCTGGAGGAAATCCAAGGAGATTTGCAATTTCTTTAGGAGTGAAATATCGAAGTTTAAGCATTAACAATTTTGTTATCCGTTCTTCTTGTGACAAATTGGTAAGAGATTTGTAGATATTCTCAATCTGTAAGAAAAGTCTCAAGATAACTGATAAAGTAGACTGCAATTAGATTTGTTAAGACAACTGCCAAACTAAAAACGGGAAGGCAGGGGAGAACTGTGGTGGGGGAGGGAATGGGAGGGAAGAGATCAACCAAAAGACTTGTATGCATGCATATAAGCACAACCAATAGATGCAACAGGACACTGGGGCAGGGAGGTAGGGGTGAAAGCAAGTGCGGAGAGGGGGGTGGGCAGGGGAGGGGAGGCCGAGTTGAGGTCAATGGGTATGAAAATAAAGGAGACATGTGTACTACTATTTGTAATACCTTAAACAATAAAATAAAATGAATCATAAGTTCTTTCTGCTTACAAAAAGAAAAGATAAGATCACTTTTGTGAGATAGTTTAAAAACAATGGAATGTCTGCTGTAACACATGACAGCACAGGGCAAAATGTCTCTTCAATAAACTACATAATTGGCTCATCAATGGCAATACAAACATTGAAAATGAACAAAAGCTCAATGTTCAACAGATCAGGATACTTGCAATGTTATCTGTCATTTTCGAGTCCTCAAAATTAGATAAGAATATAAATAATAAAAGACAATATAATAAAAAATGGAGGGAAATATAAAAAAACTTGATCAATGAGGTCAATTTTATATTTAACAGATACATCATTAAAATGTTTACTGTTTATTGTCAATTTCATAACATTTTCTTAAAATAATAAAATATATTTAATAAATATGATTTCTCAAATACAGATATTCAGTTGCCTCTAATAGGATTTTAACATGGGTAGATCTTATTAATAGTGAGGTTAAATCATTATAAAAGAAGATAATGTGATTTCATTTCAAACTTATTCAAAAGTATAAGATTTGTAAAATATCAAGCTTATATTCAACTGTGATACTATAGTTTATAAATGAAATATTAATAAAATGCTTTCCTAAAACATAGACTTCTTTCCCTTAAAGTCATAGTATGTGCTCCAAAAAAGTCCCCAATTTTAAGATATTTGTACATAATTTTAGAGAAATTAACATTGCACACTGCATGTCAATCTACTCTTTGTGGAATAAAAAATACAGAAGGTAAGAAGAAAAAGAAAAGAAAAACAAAATATTCTTTTTACATAAACTTATGCAGCAAGAA
>JAAGEH010002534.1:31496526-31531076 GCA_011751065.1 Lasiurus cinereus
AATTTAAAATAATTTTCAAATAATTAAGTTCTAAAGCATGCATAGTATCTGCACATTTTAAGTCATTAAAAATAAAATGTTAAAGATAACTGGATCAGGGGTATAAGGTCATTTTCTTCTCAGGCACCAGATTGGGCAGTTTTTTTGAGTTGTGTAAATACTGTTTTGAATTATGTATTATCAATTGCCATTTCTTTGTATTGTCATTTTTTAAATGTTCATCACTTATAAGTATGAACTTGTTCCAATTTTATATATAAATACTATTCAAATTTATATCTCTTTTACTTTAAACCAAATGTTAGGCAGGTAAAAATAAATTGCTGCTCTTTTTTTATAATGCCAGGTCATTTCTTCTCATGAAATGACCTTTTATTCTTCATACAACAATGAGACTACTGCAAGGTATTAGTAATATTTCTTCCATTAGTAATGTTCAACATATTATCATCATTATTTTTCCTAATAGATCAATTTAAATACAAATTAAAGAAAGTCACAGCAGAGAAAAATTGTTCTCAAATTGTTTTCTCATATATTATATATGTATATTTGTATTATCCATACTAAAATAGACGTTTACAGCAAGGCTTCTTTTATATCATTTTTATAGCTATAAAAAAATTCAAGGCTGTTTTTTTATTAAATAAATTGATGTCTTGTTTTATTAGAATCCTAAAAAGAACCTATTGGACATGGAAATAGACAACAGCTGAGTGAAGTCTTTTAAGGCAATAAAAAGCAATAAACCTGTTTCCTGGAAGTACAGCGACAAAATATGACAAAATCAGAATGAATCTGGTATGATTATATTATGAACATAGTGTCTTGTGCAAAATAGCTAGCTAGTAAGTAAAAAGAGAAGACTACGTATCAAATAGCATTAACAAAGCTGAAACAGGGATCTTTCATATTTTCTGGAAAGACCTAAATTTAACCTTCTTTTTAGGTTTTAAAATATTGGTGAAAAATATAACATTCAAGAAATAACCCAAAGGTAACCAGTAAAAGAAATTATGATATACCCATACCATGAGAATAGAAAAGTCCTTTATGTACTTATATGTAATAATATCTAATTTATATTGTGCAAAAAAAAAGGGCACATACATAAAAATAGATATAATATATTACCACTTCTTAAAGGAGGGGGCAAAATATACATGTGTATTTAAATGCACCTTCACACATAATACCTCTGGAAGATTAGACAGTAAATTGAAATCACTTGTTACATGTAGTGAGGAAAACTGAATGGCCAAGACACAGAGTAGAAGGGAGTCTTAAAATCTTAGTGTCTCTTGTAATTTGAACTAGGAAAATTTATTATTATTTAAAAAATGGAATAAAATTTAAAATGTACTCTACATGAGGCAGATGATTCAATTTTGTATTTTGATACTAAAATTTAATTTCTTCTTATATATTGATCAGGAGGAAAAACAAACTTTTGAGGTTCAATTGGCATAAAATGAAAGGTGCTAAAAAATTAGTAATTTACCCTGTATATAAACCATGTTTTAAGCTCCCATAGAAGTCACCAAACAAATGGCATTGTCTTTTATGAGCACTTTTATGGGTTGTGTACATACTCTTCTGCCAGAAGGAATTTTTACTCATGTATTCTATTAGAACATAAAAGCAAGCAATTAAGGGTGGGGAAAAAATTCTAGCAGAAACATTTTATAAAATTCTCCTTGTTTTGAGAACTAAAAGAGACAACAGGTATAAAAACCTAGTTATTTTGGAGATACCATGAATAGCCTCTTTTTAAAACCTACCCTTTTGTAAAGCACATGGACCTTCTGCAAGTAGGCTTAACAATGTCAAACAAAAGAGCATATCGCAGCAATGACTTTGGTGGTAAAAAGTACTGATTCATGTCAATATCATCTTCAAGAAAATCTTTTAGCATTTGTATGGAGAGATCACTGTCCTGTTGATGCTTCCGGTCAATCTCCTCTGCAGTTTCAAGCTTAAAAAGAATGACTTCTTTTCCTGAACAATGTCTGCTGCTATCAAAGCAAACATTTGGTTCAATTTTCTTTCCTTCAGTTTTATTTACTGCATCTATTGCATGTTGTTGAGGATGTTTAGATTCCATTTTGGGAAACTCCATTAGTACCTGGCATTAAACAAAAATATACATATTGTCCAAAGCTATATTAAAAATAAAAGAAATTAATAATGTCCAGTCAACATTATACAAAAATTATTTTAACTTTTATAAAGTTGTCATTTGAAAATTAAAATTAAATATATTTGTATTTATACAAGTTATCACAAGTTATTCTTCATATAGGTATAGTATCATCTGATTGCAGATTATTTCATGGAGTTGCTACTTTGTGTATTTATTAATAAAAATATTCAACGAAGTAACAGGAAGTATTTTGAATAAAATAAATGTAGAGCATCATATCTGTGAAAAAAGTTTAGAAGCAACATTAACATTTCTAGAAAATGTACTTTGGATTCAAGTTTGCCATCTCTTTTATCAAAGAAGAAAAACTGGAACATACCCATGATCTAAAGGAAAAGTAGTAATTAAAAAAAGAAAATCACTTTTCACTCTGAAAAGATATTTCTACTCCTGAGCCCCATAGGAAAAATTTGTTCCTGGAAAACATGTAACCATGTACAATGTTCTATTTTGTAAAACAAAAAAAGTTCCAGGAATTTTTAATGAAGTCTTTGTTAAAATGCTTTGTATATTCTTTTTGGAAATGCCCACTATGCGAAGGGAGATATATTGGTACTGTATTACAGGGGATTAAAATGACACTATTGACACCCTGTTAGTAGGGCATGACTTTTAAGTTCTCATCTGTGATAGGTATGGAGAGCATCACTGAACCACTGAACTCTATTATTCAGACCAATTGCTGAGAGAAGGATGTATAACTACTTGCATAATTAGATATCCTATCTATAGCAGTTAAGCATTTTATTCTAGTTTGTACTACTCATTACTACATTTTAATCAATTAAAGCTAAATAGCATTGACTTCAACAAAAACGGAACCAATGGATTTTGTTAAGGAAAAAAGAGGGTAACTGCACTAATGGTAATTTTTTAAACTTTCAACTCATTTTTTTTTTCTAATGATGGAAAGAAAATTTTTGTTTTGTTAAAGGCAATAAATGTGGCTCTAGGAGAAGAAAAGGCCCTAGGGGATAGATCTATGCATGGTTTATTATAGATGCAATAAGATACATAGAAGCCTCTACAAAGTAGTTCCTGAAATAAATGAGCAGACTGAATATATTTACAATATATACATAATAATGATAATGATAACAACAATCATACTACTACCTGACCAGGGGCTTGAAAAGGTAATGGCTCTGACTGAAGCTTTGCAACAAGGAAATACCGTAGCCTTGAATTTGGGATGCCAAGCTGAAAACAAAAGAGATCTCTATCAACTGTTAGCACCTAGTAAAGAAACTCACACAGGTATACATTTAGCCTCTGCCATAAAAAAATTCTGTTACTGAGTTGTGGAAGACTACTTTGCACAAATCTTTAAACCCTTTAAAACTGCTGCTTTGTATCTTTATTTTGAATTAAATAAAGATTGAATCTGATAAATCATATGTCTATGAGTCATTTTAATTTTATATTTTCCAGATAAGAAATTATATAGACATTTTTACATTCATTATCGATAATATAGTAACTATAAAATATAGTTATTCTTGGGTATTTGTTACCTCATTTTATTAAAAAAAAGAATTCACTAAATTTTAAAGTTAAAAGGCAATAAATATTAAAATTAAAGATCAGATACATTTTCAATTTTCACAGTGAAACATCTAATTTTTTTATTGGTGTTAATTTATTTTTAGGTTTAAAGTGTAAGATTAGCTTATACAGTCCATGAAGAACAGTTCCACATGCAAAGTAAGTGTTCATTCAATAAAGATTTATTGAATAAATGAGTAGACTGAAAGGAGTAAGATGGATAGAGGTTACAATCCCCTTATTATCTACAGCATCTATTTTTCCCCCTTGCTATTTGGGTTAACTATGAAGTAGTTGACTATAAACTCTGATTCAAAGAGAAGTCATTGTGAATGATAAGAATGTTTTAATGTATTTGCTTTGTAATCTTAGGATACACTTAAGTTCAATAAGAACAATGAAAAATGAAATAAAAAACATGGATATCTAAATTTTGAAATGGATTTTCTTTTAATTTCAGGACAAAGAACTGTAAAACAGAAAAAGATGATAATAAGCTAAAAACAGAAAGACCAAAAAAAAAAAAAAAATAGACAATGATAATGACAATATCAAAGATGTATCAAATTCTTATAATAAATTTATTACCCATAAAATAGAAGCATGGTTTGCATATTAATGAACTGTCCCAATAAAAGGAGTTAAAAATATTATGATTATGTTCTTTTTTTTCTATTTTGGATTATTCTGAAGCATTACTAAACTACAGCACACCCATTTTAGAAATACCATATAGCACACAATTTCAAAATACACTTATTTTTTCTGTGTAGAAAGAAAAATATATTCTCTATGAGCCTCAAGTTATGTATTTTTCATAAAATAAATACAAATGAATATATAAGCTTACAACTATAAACTTTAGAAAGTAAAACCCATGTCTGAAAATTTTAAAATTTACCTATAATATTATCCAAATAAATCTATTCTTCTTACTGACTCAAATTCCCTTTGAGAAAATTTGAGTTAATAATTGCGGTACCTACAGAGGTTGGCGATAATAGAAATTCTTGGTACTGAAAGCCGCAATTTTCTATTGTTTTTATTAACAGGTCTCTGAAAAGACAAAAATAAAGGGAAATGAAAATGAAATTCTTTCACCTTAAAGTTGGAATCTTTTATAAAATATTATACATAAAATTTCATTTTAACTGAAAACTGTTCCTCCACTCAAGTTGTTTAAGAGAATGATCCTAGGTCTTAAGTGCAGTATTTGAGAAATTACATTTCTCTAAAAAAGACAACGATAATTTCTATTTTAAATAAATACAGCTATCAGATAATTTATCCAAACTGCTGAGATTGCTAATCTACTGATGCTAAATTTGCTATGGGAAATGGAACTATCTGTAGTAAGTCAGACAGGAGAATACTGCTAGAGACAGCAGCTAAATAAAAAGTGTGCATGCTTTCTCTCCAGCTGGGCTACCATCTGAAAGGGCCCCGATACATAGCTTGCTTCCTCTGTCTCACTGTATGACAGAAAAAGCCTGTCCATAGGACCAATTCTTTTTTTTTTTCTTGTTAAATTAAATTTATTGCAGTGACACGAGTTAATAAAATTATCTAGGTTTCAAGTATACAATTCTATGATACATGATCCATATGTTGTATTGTATGCCCATCACCTAAAGTCAAGTCTCCTTCTGTCACCATATATTTGACTCCCTTTCTCCTTTATTACTTCCCCACACCTCCCTTCCCTCTGGTAACCACCAATCATACTGTTGTCTGTGTCTATGAGCTCTTATTTGCCTGCTTTTTTGTTCATTGTCACTTTCAGTTTTATATTCCACATGTTTCTTAACTTTTTATCATATGGTTCTTAACTTTTTATGTCTGTTGTACTTTACTTAACATGATGTTCTAAAAATTCTTCAACAGATGATTGGATAAAGAAGATATAGTACACATATACAATGTAACACTACTTAACCATAAGAAAAGATAAAATACTGCTATTTATGACAACATAGATGGATATTAAGGGCCAATTCTTACTGAAAACATTTCTACTTCTAAAGAACTAAGTGCCAATATAAGCAGCTAAAATTGAGAAATATCAATCTTATTAAAATAATTGCTCATTCTGGAAAATTTCAAATATCAGAATGAGAGAGAATCAGTTTATCTTAACTTTGTGATGCTTTTCAAAATCAATATTAATGAATAAAATATATGACATACAAAATGTCAGGATGTACATGTTTATTTTTAAGATCTTTATTTCACAATAGCTAAGATGAATACAAGACAAATACATGTTTTACCTTGTAGAAGATACTTCAAAACCTTTAACATTTTCTAAAAGAATATACTTCGGTAATGTTTGTAACCTAAAACAAACAAACAAACAAACAAAAACAAAACCAATAGAATTCCAAAAATCTCATTGTTAAGAACAAAATAAAGAAATTCCTTATTTGTGGGAAATATGAGGTAAGCAATTTTCGAACTCTTGTTAAAAGAATTTTTTAAGGTATGAAGACAACTCATATTTTATTCATTTTCCCCATAATCATAGCATACCTGATAAAGTTAACATTTAAAATGTTAATTTCCATTGAGTTTATCTCAAAACATGGCTTCACACACAGCCTCTGATGCTACCATTACACAGGGCTAGCACAGACTTTCAGGCCATGGACAACAGCATTCGCTAACATATGCTTTATCTGCATTAATTCTATGAGCAGAGGCAACAGAATTTAGCTATTAGGCTATAATTCCCTGTCACTCACTGTAATGGCCACTGTGGAATCAGCAAACATTTGCAGTTATCTTATTATTCACGACAGAAGAAGATAAATGACATACACAATATCTGCAAGCAGCATGTATAAACTACTAATCTCTATAAAATGTCCAACATCACATTCTGCCAGATCCACAGTTTTAAATTCAAGGTAAGCTTGTACAGGAATCTAAGGTTTTTACCTTGGAAGAATATCTAGAATATATAAGAAGCTATTCGTCCTTGGATCAGTCACATCACCTTGCAGACCAATTCTAAAGGGATTGAGAAAGCACAAGTAAGGTTATCAAAAATGTTATATAAAAATATCAAATCTCTTTTAAAAAGACACAACCAATAAATATGATCATTTGTATTGCACAGGGAACAAAATGCACTTATTCATTTTTTTTAAAGCCTTGCCTATCTAATAAGCAAACTTAAAATTTATTTTTACAAAACAAAATGCCAAACAACTTACATGAGACAAATAAGAAAAAAAAGTCAATGAAGAATAAAATCAATTACTCTCCTAATATAGGTGGGATTGGGAAAGATACACACACACAATTACTGATGGCACCATTTGCTCTATCCAGATCGAGACAACGAAAGTTCCAATGAATGAGCTAGTTGGGTAGGAAGGCAACAAAGAGCTGATGACATTGATGACTTATCACCACCTAAGCAGATCAGAATAGACAACAAAGTTTCAATGGCAGTGTGAGCAGAAGGCTTGGCTCTGCTCCAGGTACATTTCAACTGTAGAAGATAAGTAAATCCCAAATACCACGGCCTCCGCTTGGGTCACCAGGCAGCGTGGCCGGACTGCAAACCACCACAAGTCACTCGTTCAGGCCACCACACACCCCAAGGGAATACCCACCCTGATCCAGGACACCCATCAGAGCAAACCAGCTGGCCCCAACCATGCAGCAGGCCTCTATCATATCTAATAAAAGAGTAATATGCAGATTGACCTTCACTTCAACACACAATATGACTGCCCCCATGTGGTCAAAAGATCCTGCCCCCATGTGGACACAAGATGGCCACCACAAGATGGCCAGCAGGAGAGGACAGTTGGGAGGGACCAGGCCTTCAAAGGAGGGCAATTGGGGGTGATCTAGCCTACAGGGGAGGGCAGTTAGTGATGACCAGGCTGGCAAAGGAGGGAAGCGGGGGGGGATGACTGGGCCTGCAGCGGAGGGCAGTTAGTGGTGACCAGCCCCACAGGGAAGGGCAGTTAGGGGCAAACAGGCTGGCAGGGAGCAGTTAGGCATCAATCAGGCTGGCAGGAGAGTGCTTAGGGGGTGATCAAGCTGGCAGGCAGAAGCAGTTAGGAGCAATCAGGAAGGCAGGCAGGTGAGCCAGCAGTTGGGAGCCAGCAGTCCTGGATTATGAGAGAGATGTCCGACTGCCCGTTTAAGCCCAATCCAGATTTGGGGTGCCAGCTGGGCTGAGGGACACCCTCCATGCACAAATTTTATGTACTGGACCTCCAGTGTAAAATAATATTGAATATCAATTATAATTAAAAACTTTTAAAAAACAGATTTAAATGATCAAACAGAAAGAAAGACTTGGATTGGGCCTCAGGTGTAGAAAGAGAGCCCCTTATTACTTACCAGCTTCATAGTCTTACTTAAGTAGTTTAATATCATGCATTAGTTTCCTCATTCATACTTGATAGCAGGGCCAAAACCATCAGTGAACTTGAGGCTCCATGGTAAATTAGAGTGCACTTTAATAAATTACTCAGAAACCTTGGCTCCCCTCATTTTGCTCTTTCCTTTCCGCATTCTAACTGATGACAGTACTACAGAGTCAATTATTGCTGGCAACAGCATAAGACTATATGATGGAGCTGAAAAATTACCTTCACCTAGAAACACTGTAGCCATCATAACACCATATGCAGTGCAATACATTACTCACATATTTGTAGTGATACTGACATAAACAAACCTACTGTGCTACCATCCTATGAAAGTACCGCACACATAATTATGTATAGTGCATAATACTTGATAATGATAATAATCAACTATGTTGGTTAAATAATGGTATATGTATTTACTATACTATATTTTTTATTATTATTTTAGGGTGTACTCTTTCTACTTACTAAAACAAGTTTGCTATAAAACAGTATGTCAGGTTACACTGGCAACAGACTTATATATATATACTAGAGGCCCGACGCACGAAGATTCATGCAAGAATGGGCCTTCCTTCCCCTAGCTGCTGGCACGGTCTTTGCTCTGGCCAGAGCTGCCTTTTCGCTCTGGCCCAGAGCCACCTTTCTGCCTTCTTATGCTGCCCAGAGGCCTGGAGCAGCTGGGGGGATGGTGTGGCTCAGCGCCTGCATATGCAAATTAACCTGCCATCTTTGTTGGGTTAATTTGCATATACATTCCTGATTGGCTGGTGGGCATCACGAAGGTACAGTCAATTTGCACCTTACTTTTTTATTAGTGTAGATGCTAGGGGCCCAGTGCATAAATTTGTGCACCTTGAAAGGAACTGTGGGCCATAAGGCTGCGGTGGGCATAGGGGCAAGTTTCGACTCATCTTCCACAGACACCCCAACGCCTCCCGCTGTAGGTCCCAGTCCCCTTTCTGCCAGCAATCCCACTCCTGCCACTACCACTCCATACACTCTTGGCACCAGCCCCACTTACACCTGCTGATGGCACAGAGCGATTGGGGCCAGTGGCAGCAGCAGTTGCAAGCAGGGACAGCACCATTAACAGTGTGAGCAGTGGCTGCTGCCTCCATCACCTTTCAGGAATAGGGGGAGGTGGAGAAGCCCTCAGGGCAACTGGGACAGGCAGCCACCACTCACACCCACTACTGGGACTGGTGTCGGGTGCTAGCAGCAGGTGCAAGAGGCAGATGCCAGCCCTGATTGCCCCTCAGGAGCAGAGGGAGGTGGAGAAGCCCTGAGGGGTGATCGAGGCTGGCAGCTGCTGCTTGCACCCACTGACAGTGCTGATCGATCAGGGTCAGCGCTGGGTGTGAGTGGCGGCTCTGGCACTGGTAGCAGGTGTGAGCACTAGGTGGGACCACAGCACACAGGAGCAAAGAATTTTCAGTAACCACCAGAGGCTTGCCCTGATGACTATGACTGGCACCAGCCTTGGTCTGGTGCCCCACTCACCTGCTCCACTATGCCACTACAGCCAACACCCACCATGTTCCACACTCTGCCACTTGCTGCTGATGCCTGCCATGTTCCACACACACCCCCTGGTAGTCAGCACGTATCAGTTGTTTGTTTGTTCTGCCATTAGGTCAATTTGCATATTAGAGTTTTATATATATAATTTTTGCCATGTCTTTGATTGCATCATTTTGTCTTATTTGATTTAATCTCATGTTGTTTCATAAGTTCAGTGTAGCCTACGTGCATAGTGTGTATGAAGCCTACAGTAGTGTACAGTAATGTCCTAGGTCTTCACATTCACTCACATTTACTTACTGACCCACCCAGAGCAACTTTCTGTCCTGAAAGTTCCATTCATGGTAAATACCCACACGGGTGTACCATTTTTCATCTTTTATACCATATTTTTACTGTACCTTTTCTATGTTTATATTTATATATAAATACTTACCATTGAGTTACAATTGCCTACAGTATTCAATTCTATATGGTAACATGCTTTACAGGTTTGTAGCCTAGGAGCAATAGGCTATACCATGTAGCCTAGCTATATAGTAGGCAATACAGTCTAAGTTTGTGTAGGTGCACCCTATCATGTTTACACAATGATAAAATTGACTAACTACACTTTTCTCAGAATGTATCCCCATAGTTAAGTGGTGCATTATTATATCTTTTCAGGTAGGTATAGAAGAGGTCTGTCATAGTCACTGTATATCTACAACTGACCAAATTACTTTGCTCATGTGGCAGTAATTGCTATTTCCTTCATAATTAATACTAAATTATAAATAAACTAGAGGTCTGGTGCACAAATTCTTGCACAGGTGGAGTCTGGCCAGCCTGCCCTGATTGGGGTCGATTCAGCAGACTGGCCAGTGGGAGGGGCGGTGGGCAGTTGGCAGGCTGGACCCATCCCCTGGCTGAACTCCCAGTTAATCTCCCAGTCAAACTCCCAATTGAAGGGATAATTTGCATATTACCTATATAGGATGAGTAAATAAAAGGAATTATTTATAAAAAATTCAAAATTATGAAAATACAGCTGATAGGCTTCCAAGTGTCCATGTTCAAAACTATGGTATGATTTGATTTAATAAGTTCTTCAAAAGTACTCTTTCTTAACAGAGAAATATTTATTATACATACCTTGTGAATGGCTGACAGGGAGGGCTCATTAACATCATATTGAAAGATAACCTGTCAAACTCTTCTAATGTAATGCCCTAAGGAAAGAACAGTTGGGGAGGAATGTAAAAAAATGGATAGAACAGGAAAGAAGAAAAATGCAAGTTATAATTAAATATATCAAAAATTATTATACCAGTTAATAGTTTTATTTACAATACTTAAAAATTCATATAACACAATAATACTTTTCAAATCAACTTCAGTTAGATTAATTTTCCAAAGGAATCTTGCGATGGAACCAAGTTATGAAAAATTAAGTAACTGTCCCCAAGTCCCATAGCCAGCCAAAGCAGAGCTGTCACACTCCTTTCCTGGATTCACAGCACCTCAAGTTAACATTGTTGTATTTTTCAGAGTCAAACATGGAGAATTATATAACTAATGATTTTCAGCCTAGGATCTAAGAAATTTTTAAACACCTCTCTAACAATATGTTTTATTTTAGGAAATGTGGTGAACTGTAGCCATCCCTTTTATGTATATCTCTGTTAATATACCACCAAATGGAAAAAGATCCCATTTTTCAGTTATGCACAATATTATATTGTTTTATAGTTATATGTAAGCAAAGAACTTCAAAAGGTTGTATATACGATTAACCGAAATAATCCCTACTAAATAGCTGGAAAATGTGTTATTTTCTACTGTTTAATATAACAGAAGATAAATATAGAAAAACATAAGTCCATGGGTTTGCCATTCATAAAGTCCTCTTAGTGTGCACTTTTAACCAGAAATTAAAAGCAACACGCCTAAAAACACAACATTCCTAATTATGACACATTTCTAAGAAGTTTAAGTATATAAATAAAGCAGGAAAAACTTTATTCTGAGGGAACACATTAGTTGTCTTTATCATATTAAAAGTTTTAATGTATGTGGACATCATATTTAAATCTCAGGCTTTTAAGTAGTTCAGGATGTATGTGTAAAATGAAATTGAAATTAAATACAAATGCTGAAGGAAATCTGAAAATCATACAATGACCAATTTGTCAGAAAACATGAGGCAAGGCAATACAAGTAGATGGCATGTCACACTCAAGATAATGGTGCCAGCACAGGGCCATGTGACAAGCAACTTACAGATTTCACAACTGAAATGTGGATTAAAATGAAATTCTTACAACTAAAATAAAAATAAAACAATAATCTTTTACATCAGGAATATCCCATGTCTAGAATCTAGAGGAAATAAACAGAGTTAATATCTCCAATATAGCTAAGAATGAAAAATTACAATTTTAAAGGAATCTTGAAAATATGTAATGATTTTTTAAAAAAATTAATCCACAATGGAGGATTTTTTTCCATTGAATTTTTAGAAAGAGTGAAAAGGAAGGATGGGGGAGAGAGAGAGAAACATCGATGTGAGACACAGTGATTGGTTGCCTATAGCATCTGCCTTTACTGGGGCCAGGGATTGAACTTGCAACCCAGGTATATGCACTTGATGGGGAATTGAACCTGTGACCTTTCGGTGCTCACGGCTGACACTCTAACCACTGATGCATACTAGTAATTTTTTTATAGTGCAATCCAAATGGTAGAGCAGTTATACAAAATATAATCACTCACACTTTATTTAACCTGGTATTCTAGGTCAATAAATGTGTTGGGATTCAAGTAAAGGAAATACAAAAATTATTTTTAATACAGTTAACCCTTGAACAATATGGGTATGAATTGCATGGGTCCACTTATTCATGCATTTTTAAAAATAAATACCTCTGCTATTTCCAAATTATAGTTGGGAGTCCACAGATGTGGAGGGCTGACTATATGCATTGACTTAGACAGTGATTTTCAACCTTTTTCATCTCTCATGGTACATATAAACTAATTACTAAAATTCTGAAGCCCACCAAAAAATATAGTTTTTGTTGATCTGACAAAAAAAAAAAGATATAATTTCAACTCATTCATACAAGACAGCTATTGTGTTGGCTGTTGTCATTTTTTAAATTTAACAATATAAGGAAAAAGAGGTCAGTGCTCCTGACTAGTCAGGTATTGCATATTTAAAAGTTCTTGCAGCACACCTGTGTGCCTAGTACACTAGTTGAAAATCGCTGATGTACATCATTTTATATAGGACACCTAAGCATCTGCAAATTGTGGTAAACAATGAGGGCCTGGAACTAATCCCCCACAGTTATGAAGTGATACTTGAATTTTTTGAAGAGTCAAAAGTTGTGTATGATGCATCTATTTGACAGACCTGGAGCAATTACTCTCTGCTGCTAAGGTTCCAGTGCAAATGCAAGAAAAAGGGGTCATTGCACTTCCGGTCTGTCATTGTGGTAGCCAAGACTGAACGGGGGAGTATAGGAGGGGAAAAAAAAAGGTTAAACATGGATTTTTGATGCATAGGGGTCCGTGCCCCTGCCTCCCATGTTGTTCAAGGGCCAACTGTAATTTGACTTTTTATTTTTCAATCCTCATCTGAGGATGTTTTCATTGATTTGAGAGAGAGAGAGAAAGAGAAATACTGAAGTCAAAGAGAAACATCTATCACTTGCCTCCCGGGATAGAAACCACAAAGTAGGTATGTGTCGTGGCCAGGAATCATACCTGTAATCTTTTGGTGTATGGGACAACACTCCAATCAATGGAGCTACCCAGCCAGGGCTCTAATTTGACATTTTAGAACTAATGGAAATCTATTTTTTTCATTACCTGGTCATACAAGTAAATAAAAACATATTTGCTTTCATAGAACATTAGTAGATGAACTCAGTGTGGTAACAATGTTTATCACATGCTGATAAGCAGTTTTATGTATCCCCTACTTTCTTTATTCCTCCTTTTCTTATAATTTCCTGGCTATTCTTATAGTTAATTTAAACATTAAGGAGAACTTTGTAGAGTAGAAAACAATTTTTGACAATTTTAGTGAATGTACAGTTAATCTAACTAAAATTTGTACGATATTGTCATCCTACTTAATACCACAATGTGTTTCTATTTTTCAAATCTCTTTTATTTCCATATGGGTCATGCAGTCTTCTTGTAAAGTTTATTTCTTGGTGTTTATAACTCTTACGTTGTTATTATAAATAGAAACTTTATTCTATCATATTTTCTAACGTACTTTGCTTACATATAGTAAGTTGCTGGCTATATCTTTGTAACCAGCCTATTTATTTATTTACTAGAGGCCCGGGGCACGAAATTCGTGCATGGGGGGGGGGGTTGTCCTTCAGCCCAGTCTCCTCTCTCTCCAATCTGGGACACCTTGAGGGATGTCCGACTGCCAGGTAGGATCGGGCCTAAAAGGAGAGTCAGATATCCCTCTCACAATCCAGGACTGCTGGCTCCCAACTGCTCACCTGCCTGCCTTCCTGATTGCCCCTAACCACTCCTGCCTGCCAGGCTGATCACCCCTAACCACTCCCCTGCCAGCCTGATTAATGCCTAACTGCTCCCCTGCCAGTTTCTTTGCCCCTAACTGCCCTCCCTTGTGGGCCTGGTCACCCCTAACTTCCCTCTCCTGCAGGCCCGGATCCCCCCCACCACCACCACCAACTACCCTTATCTGCAGGCCCAGTCACCCCCAGCTTCCCTCCTTTGCCGGCCTGGTCACCCCTAATTGCCCTCCCCTGCTGGCCTGATCAACCACAACTGCCCTCCCTTGAAGGCCTGGTCCTTCCCAACTGCCCTCCCATGCTGGCTATCTTGTGTCTACATGGGGGCAATCATCTTGTGTGTTGATCAATCTGCATATTACTCTTTTATTAGATAGGATAGAGGCCTGGTGCAGGAGTGGGACCAGCTTATTTGACCTGAAGGGTGTCCTACATTAGAGTGAGTGTTCCCTTGGGGCATGGGGTAGCTTGGGCGAGGGGCCTGTAGTGGTTTGCAGGCTGACCATGCTGCCTGGCGACCCAAGAGGAGGCCCTGGTATCTGGAATTTATTTATCTTCTACAATTGAAACTTTGTAGCCTGGAGCAGAGCCAAGCCTTCTGCTCGCTCTGCTGCAGTAGCCATTGAAACTTTGTTGCCTTAAGGGGCCGCCTAGAAGGCCAAGGTGTGCTGAAAGCTTGGCTTCCTCCATCGCCAGGGTTAACCCAATCCTCCCCTCCCTCCTGCTTCTCTGTGGCCATAGCCATCTTGGTTAATTTGCATCCTCGCTCTAATTGGCTGGTGGGTGTGGCTTGTGGGTATAGCAGAGGTATGGTCAATTTGCATATTACTTTTATTAGATATGATTGCATTTATTAAGGTGACATTGCTTAATAACATTATACAAGATTCAGGTATTCAATCAACTCTACAATGCATTATCTGTATATTGTACCTTGTGTTTATCACCTCAAGCCTTCTTCCATTATGACTTATCCCCCCTTTACTTTATTCTATTTCCCCCACACTCCTTCTCCCTCTGGCAATCACCATACTGTTGTCTGTGTCATGATTCTTCCTTTTTTTTATTCCATTGCTCAAAACCCCTCCCCTCTGACAATTGTCAATTTCTTCTTTATATTTTCACATTGTTAGTTTATTTTGTTCATTAGATTCCACACATAAGTGAAATCATATGGCACTTGTCTTTCTCCACTCAGCCTCCTCATTAAGTGCAACAATTGTTCCTCATACTATTTTTACTTACTATTAAATATACTAATAACTCCTGTGCTATTTTTAGCACAATACATGTTGTGTTTTCCAAGCATATACAATTATTCTTTGGAATCCTCCTTAACATTTATATACTACTAGAGGCCTGGTACATGAAATTCATGCACGGGGGTGGGGGGGTAGATCTCTCAGCTTGGCCTGCACCCTCTCCAATCTGGGACCCCTCAGGGGATGTCTGATTGCCTCTTGCAATCCAGGACTGCTGACTCCTAACCATTTGCCTGCCTGCCTGATCATCTCTAAACAACTCTGCCTGCCTAGTCACCCCTAAGCACCTCTGCCTGCCTGCCTGATTGCCCCTAACTGCTCCCCTGATGCATGATCACCCGTAATCACCTCTGCCTTGGCCCCATATCCAGGACTCAGAATCCCCTCCTCCAGCCAGTTGCAGGCATCAGGAACCTGGGTTTCCCTCCCTCTGTCCAGCCACAGGCACCCAGGACCAGGGTCAGCTTTGCCTGGGCTGGCTGCAGCCACAGGGGACTATGAGTGGGTGGGTTCTCCCAGGGACTGCAGGGTGTGCGGCTTGTCCCTCTACTGGGCTGCAGGTGCAGCCACTAGCGCCTAGAACTGCAGGGTGGGCGGCTTGTTCCTCTCCTGGACCACAGCCTGGCTGGTCCCCATTCCTCTCTCGCAAGCTCATTTGTGCCTGGCTGGTCCCCATTCCTTTCTCTCCAGTGTTGAATATCTGAGCCATTATGGTGTGACAGCATGAGGGAGTATCACCAATTTGCATATTAGCTCTTTATTATATAGGATTTCTCTTGTGTGAGTGTACTAGCTAATATCCAAAACAATATTAAGTAATAATGCAAATCCTCCTCTTTTTATTATTTTAATGAGAATGCTTTTTTGAAGATTTACCATTAAACATGTTACTGAATTTGGAGATATGTTTATATGTGTGTGTATGTGTTTAAACATGCATGTGCATACATAAAACCAGTAAGTGTCCTGTATATTTTGTGGTATTATTCATTTGATCTAATTTACTGAGAGATTAAAAATGATCAGAGAGAAACTGGATTTGTCAAATGTTTTATAACATATAGTTTTGCTCTAATTATTAACATGTTGATTAATATTAATAGAATTTTTATACATTAAACTACTTTTGTAGTCCCAAAACAAAATCCATTTTGGTTATGCTATATTATTCTTTTAATGTGCTTCAAATATATTTATTTATATTTTGCTCAGGATTATTGAGTTTATATTCATAAAATAATGGTTCCCCTATTTTGTGGCATATAGTAGGTATTCAATAAAATTCACTGAATGGGTATTTCTTACCATTTCCTGCCCTTTGAACTCTGATGTTATTTTGTACACGAATACATATGAGAATGAAACCTTTTTTAAGGATTGCAATAGTCATAATTATGAAGTAACTTTCTAAGACTCTTAAATGCTTTTTGCCTTAAAGTCCATCTTTTCTAATATTAATTCTGTAACTCCTCTTGTCCTTTGTTGCCACTTGCCTGGTATTTACCCACTTTTTAGGTACAATATGATGTTCATTAAACAATGTTCAATTAATTCACTAATATTTCAAAGTATCTACCAGGCATTAAAATAGGCATGGGAATATAAAAAATGAACATACACGCATGGTTTCTACTCACATATAGTTTATATAGTAGTGACTAAATAAATTACAGATTTTAATTTTATTACTAGTTATCTTTATAACTGAGGAATCTGCTCCTGGTTAAAAACCTACATGTGATTTTTTTAGGCTCAGATATAGGCAATTACAAAGACTGTGCCCAGCAGGAAAAGGCTTCACCGGATAAGCTGTCCTAATACTCCAGAACTGGTGCAAGGCCAGTGCATCTCAGTCTCAGAGAGAGATTGCAGTCAAAGTCTTGGGCCTCTTGGCTAGTTCATAAGAATTTTTTCATCTATTTCTGCTAATACTTTTGTGCCATTTGTTTTATCATCTTCAGAGGCACTAATTACATTTATTATGGATCACTTTTGTCTTTAGTAGTTATTATTTATTCTGCAACATTCTGATCTATATTCTTTTCCATTTATTTCGCTTTATTTTTCCCAAGCTCCATTCTTTACTCTGACATGAATTTTATTTCTATAATCATTTCATTTTTCTCCTGTTTTGTTTATTCCAGACCACTGATACTTTTCAATTCCTACTATTTATTGTCTTATTGCTTTTGGAGCTGTTATATATGTTTGAATTCTTGTTCTGAAAATATCATGTTTTATTGTAATGCTTCAAGCTCCTGGGGACGTGTGTGAAATTTTATTGTTTCTTAACATCATTTTTCTATTGTATATTCTGATTTTTATATGTTCCTTGACTCATTTAAAACATACTATTTTAGTATAGCCTCCAACTGGTTTATTTCTAATTATTATTCATTTTTTAATCAAGGTTATGTGAATCTAGGACTTTGCTAAAAGATAGATGAAACTGTGGCAGCTCTATTCAAAACAACCACACTGTCCCCAGGAAGAACCTACAGTGTCCTTTAACCTAACAGCGTGCCTCTGGCCCTGATCCATGTTCTCACATTCAGGACAGGCAGGAAATCTGCAGAGACTGCAATGACCCTTTCAGCCTACTTATCTATATTTTTAAATGTCTCTTCTGACTTTGAACCAACAATCGCTGAGTATATTTTGTCTTCTCCCTTGCCATTCTTTCCTTTTTAATTCTGCACAAACTATGTAGAGGTTTACATGCAATTTTGCTGTTGCCATCCAATTTTGTCCCAACTCCACTGCATTGACACTATTTTTCACAGTTTTTATTGTAGCTTATAGCTAAATCCTATTTTAATTAGTAATGATTTTCCATCCTTTCTTTTCTCTTCTTATTTTTATTAGGAAAATAAAGTTTTGGAGTAAAAATCTATTTTGTATGCCACATTCAATCAGTTATCCCAAAGAAAATGGTTTACAAATTCAAATTCTGCTCTAAATAGTAAGTTCTTCAATGCAAAGACTATATCTTAGTCATATTTGACTTCCCTTGAGATGTTAAATGCCTTTGATAAAGCAAATGTTCAAATGATGAGTATATATTGTTCTATAACTTAAAATCCCTAAAGCCTCTCATTATTCCTAAGTTCTCCATTAACTTTCTATCCTTTTTCACATATGAGGTGGAATCTATCAATAGAAAAAGACCCAGCAATGAAGGAGATGATGAAATTAGCCAAGATTTTACAACAGTCATTACCAAATATTATCAATTTGTTCAAAGACATAAAGGAAAACAAAATCATGAGGAGACAAGATGAAAATATGAAAAAGAATTGAAACTTATAAAAATAAAAAAGAAAATAACTGAAATGAAAAATTACACAATGAAAAAAAAACACACAAAACCCTGAATATACAGCAATATAGCTGTCTTTCAGTTGAATGATACAAATATATACTAGTGTATATATATATATGTGTGTGTGTGTGTGTGTGTGTGTATACATACATCTATCTAATAAAAGAGTAATATGCAAATTAACCATTACTCCAATACACAAGATGTGGTCAAAGATGGCTGCCCCCATGTCGACACAAGATGGTCACCACAAGATGGCCAGCAGGGGAGGGCAGTTGGGAGGGACCAGGCCTGCAAGGGAGGGCAGTTGTGGGCGATCAAGCCTGTAAGGGTGGGCAGTTAGAGGTGACCAGGCTGGCAGAGGAGAGAAGTTGGGGATGACAGGGCCTGTGGGGAAGAGCATTTGCAGGGGAGGGGGGGCAGGCCTTCAGAGGAGGGCAATTGGGGGGTGACCAGGCCTGCAAGGCAGTTTGGGGCTAGAACCGGCTGGTGGGGGGTTAGGGGCAATCAGGCCAGCAGGGGAGGGCAGTTGGGGGTGACCACACCGGCAGGGGAGGGCAGTTGGGGGTAAGATAAGGCTAGCAGGGATGGCAGTTGGGGGTGACCAGGCCTGTAGGAGAGGGTAGTTGAAGACAACCAGGTCAGCAGGGGAGGGCCATTGGGAATGAGATCAGGCTGGCAGTGGAAAGCCATTGGGGGTGATCAGGCTGGCAGGCAATGGGGTTAGGGGCAATCAGGCAGGCAGACTGGTTAGGGGCGATCAGCACGCAGGAAGGTGAGCAGTTAGGAGTTAGCAGTCCCCGATTATGACAAAGTTGTCCAACTCCTGGTTTAGGCCTGATCCCACAGGGACATCCCCCAGCAGTCAGACATCCCCCAAGGGATCCCCTATTGGAGAGGGTGCAGGCTGGGCTGAGGGAACCCCTCCCCCCATGCATGAATTTCATGCACTGGTCCTTTAGTATCAAAATAATATTCATGAAACAAGTGAGTAAGGGAAAAATCTTAATTGTAGCTAGAGAAATAAACAGTGCATTAGAAGAAATGAAAAGATTTCTGAGTTGTAGTCAGAAATTAAGTAAACCAGACAACAATTAAAAGTGCTGATATTTTTTAATTTCAGAATGTTATGAAAATGTCTGAAAAATGAATGCAACCAAGTAGCCAATGAAAATTATATTTCACAATGGATACATATAAAATACTTTGCTACTCAAAAAGAGATGAGATCATTTGTCATCTGCCAAATGTACATGACAGAAGATTTTCATAAAGGTTTTTTAAGGGGGGGAGAGGTAAAGCACAAAAATGTGTATCACAAGAAAACTTTGACTTAAAAAATAAAAGAAAAAGTGTAGAAAAGAGTAGATATACAGGTAAATATAAAATATTTCCTGTCTTTTTAAAACCTTTTAATAAATATTTGATAATAAATATAACACTGTATTTCAAGATTCGTAACATATGTAGCAGTAAAAATGCATGATAATAATAGCAAAATAGACAGGAGGGGGAAATGAAAGCACACTGTTGTAATTTTACATGAACTATTATTATACTGATATTTAAAGGTAGACTCACATAAATTAAAGATGCATATTTTAAACCCTAGAAGAGCCACTAAGAAAATAAAAACAGATATATAATAAGATATACTTAATAAGCCAAGAGTGGAGAATAATGAAATATTAAAAATTCAAAATTAGGCAGGAAAAGAGGTTAAATCCTATATAACAAAACCCGGATATGCAAATAGATCAAATAAATGGCAGAATGACTGACAGAATGACCAGGAACTATGATATGCACTGACCACTAGGGGGCAGATGCTCAATGCAGGAATTGCAGTCTGGTGGTCAGTGCGCTCCCAGAAGGGTAGCGCTGCTCAGCCAGAAACTGGTCTCATGGCTGGTGAGTGCAGCAGCACTGGCAGGAGCCTCTCCCACTCCACTGCAGATAAGCAGTAAGGAGGAGTCCCAGACTGCAAGAGCTCCAGATTGCAAGAAGGGCGATGGAGCCTAAGATGGCAGGTGGACATTCCTGGACTACAAGAGGGAACAGGTCAGGCTGAGGGACCCCCTCTCCCTGAGTGCAAGAAATGTGGTACACCGGGCATATAGTAATTAGAATAAAAGATTGCAAAAATAGAAGACAAATAACAAGATAGTAGAATCAAGCCCAACAATATCAACAAGATTAAAAGCAATGATATAAACAATCTAATTAAAAGGCAGAGATTCAAATGGTAAGAATTCCTTCTTTTTAATGGCAGCATAGAATTCCATTGTGTAGATGTACCACGGTTTTCTGATCCACTCATCGGCTGACGGGCACCTAGGCTGTTTCCAAATTGTAGCTATTGTAAATCCTTTCTGATTGGTGTTTGTAATTTCTTAGGATAAATTCCTAAGAGTGGGATTACATGGTCAAATGGGAGATCCATTTTTAGTTTTTTGAGGAAACTCCATACTGTTATCCACAGTGGCTGCACCAGTCTGCATTCCCAACAGTGCACAAGGGTTCTTTTTTCTCCGCATCCTCGCCAACACTTGTCGTTTGTTGATTTGTTGATGATTGCCATTCTGACAGGTGTAAGATGGTATCGCATTGTCATTTTGATTTGCATCTCTCGGATGATTAATGACTTTGAACATGTTTTCATGTGTCTCTTGGCCTTCCTTCCTTCGTCTTTTGAAAAGGTTCTATTTAGGTCCGTTGCCCATTTTTTTATTGGATCCTTCATCTTCCTTTCATTAAGTTGTATAAGTTGGCTGTAGATTTTGGAGATTAAACCTTTATCAGTGATAACATTTGCAAATATGTTCTCCCATACAGTGATCTTTCTTGTTGTTTTGTTGATGGTTTCTTTTGCTGTGCAAAAGCTTTTTATTTTGATGTAGTCCCATTTGTTTATTTTTTCTTTAGCTTCCATTGCCTTTGGAGCAGTATCAGTGAAGAAGTTCTTACAGCATATGTCCGAGATTGTGCTGCCTGTGGATTCCTCTAGTATTCTTATGGTTTCCCTTCTAATGTTTAAGTCCTGTATCCATTTTGAGTTTATTTTTGTATTTCGTGTAAGTTGGTGGTTCAGTTTCAATTTTTTGCATCTATCTATCCAATTTTCCCAACACCATTTATTGAAGAGGCTATCTTGGTTCCATTGAATGTTCATGCCTCCTTCGTCAAATATTAATTGAGCATAGTGGTTTGGGTGGATATCTGGGTTCTCTATTCTATTCCATTGGTCTATATGTCTGTTCTTGTGCCAGTACCAGGCTGTTTTGAGAACAGTTGCTTTGTAGTATAGCTTGAAGTCTGGTATTGAGATCCCACCTATTTTATTCTTCCTTCTCAGAATTGCTGTAGCTGTCCGTGGTCTTTTTTTGTTCCAGATGAATCTATGAAGAATTCTTTCTAGGTCTGTGAAATATGTCATTGGTATTTTAATGGGTAGTGCGTTGAATCTGTAGATTGCTTTGGGTAGTATGGACATTTTAATGATGTTGATTCTCCCAATCCATGAGCATGGTATGCTCTTCCATCTGTTAACATCTTCCTCTATCTCTTTTTTCAGTGTCCTGTAGTTTTCTGCATAAAGGTCTTTTACCTCTTTACTTAGGTTTATTCCTAGGTATCTTAATTTTTTTGGTGTGATGGTAAATGGGATTGCTTTTTTAGTTTCTCTTTCTATAATTTCACTATTAGTGTATAGAAATGCCACAGACTTCTTAGCATTAATTTTGTATCCTGCTACATTACCGAATTCATTAATTAAGTCAATTAGTTTTGGAATGGAGTCCTTTGGGTTTTTTTATGTACAATATCATCTCATCTGCAAATAAGGACAGCTTTACTTCTTCTTTTTTCAATTTGGATGCCTTTTATTTCTTCTTCTTGCCTAATTGCAATGGCTAATACTTCCAGTACTATGTCGAACAGAAGAAGTGAGAGTGGGCATCCCTGTCTTGTTCCTGTTCTTAGGGGAAATGGTTTTAGTTTTTGCCCATTGAGTATGATGTTAGCTGTGGGTTTATCATATATGGCTTTTATGATGTTGAGGTATGATCCTTCTATTCCCACTTTGCTGAGAGTTTTTATCAAGAAAGGGTGTTAGATTTTGTGAAATGCTTTTTCTGCATCAATTGATATGACTATGTGATTTTCATCTCTCAATTTGTTTATGTGATGTATCACATTTATTGATTTGCAGATATTGTACCATCCCTGCATTCCTGGGATGAATCCTGCTTGGTCATGGTGTATGATCTTTCTGATGTACTGCTGGATCCGGTTTGCTAGAATTTTGTTGAGGATTTTGGCATCTATGTTCATGAGAGATATTGGCCTATAATTCTCTTTCATTGTGTTGTCTTTATCTGGTTTTGGTATTAGGGTGATGCTGGCTGCATAGAAGGTGTTTGGAAGTGTTCCTTCTTCTTAAATGTTTTTGAATAGTCTGAGGAGGATAGGTTTTAATTCTTCCTTGAATGTTTGGTAAAACTCTCCTGTGTAGCCATCTGGACCCGGGCTTTTATTTGCTGGAAGCTTTTTGATTACTGCTTCAATTTCTTCCATAGTTATTGGACTGTTGAGATGTTTGGTTTCCTCCTCATTGAGTTTTGGGAGGTTATATTTTTCTAGGAAAATGTCCATTTCTTGCAGGTTGTCCAATTTGTTGGAATAGAGTTGTTCATAGTATTTTTTAACAATCCTTTGTATTTCCACAGGGTCTGTTGCTATTTCTCCTCTTTCATTTCTGATTTTGTTTATTTGGGTCTTCTCTCTTTGCTTCTTGGTGAGCCTGGCTAGGGGTCCATCAATCTTGTTTATCCTTCTCAAAGAACCAGCTCTTTATTTTGTTGATCTTTTGAATTGTTTCTTTGGTCTCCAAGTTGTTTATCTCCGCTCTGATCTTCACTATTTCCTTCCTTCTGAGTACACTGGGCTTTTCTTGTTGCTCTCATTCTAGCTCTTTGAGTTGTAGGTTTAGGTAATTTATTACCATTGTTTCCTGTTTTTTGCAGTAGGCTTGTAGGGCTATGAACTTCCCTCTCAAGACTGCTTTCACTGTGTCCCATAAATTTTGTATTGTTCTTTTGTCATTGTCATTTGTTGCCATGATGTTTTTTTATGCTTAGTGAAATAAGCCAGTCAATGAAGGAGAAGCATCACATGATCGCACTCATTGGGGGATAATAAAGAACATTATAAACTGATGAACAAAAGGATAGATACAGAGGCAGTAAAGCTTCAAACAGACTGTGAAATTACAGCAGGAAGATTAAAGTTAAGTGAGGTAGATAAGAGATCAATCAAAGGACTTGTATGCATGCATATAAGCATAACCAGTGAACATAGACACTGGGGGGTTAGAGTATGCCTGGGAGGGAGGGGGGGCAATGGGGAGATATGTATAAAAAATTAATTTAAAAAATTAAAAAATAAATAAATAAAAGGCAGAGATTCTCAGAATAAGTAAAAAAATCAAAAGTTGATTTATTGTCTATAATAAATCTAATTTCAATATAAGGACATAAGTTGAATAAAATTAAAACATATACACACAATATTAATCATAAGAAAGCAGAAGTGGCTATATTAATATTAGGAAAAGCAGAACAAAAGAAAACAAGGGGAAATGGGGTAAACTGATTTTTCAGGACAAAAAAATGTCCTGGCTCCCTGCTGCTCTGCGAAGGTAATAAATTACTTCTATACTTTGATGAACTCAATTAAGGAAATTAAAACATGAATTACAAAAGTAGAGAAAATATTTGTTATACATATTTCTAATAAACAATTTGAATTCAGAAAACTTAAAAAACTCTTAAAATTAAATAACACAAATATACATAATTTGTTAACCTAACTTTAAATTGGGCAAGAAATTTCATCACAGGAAACATAGAAATTACCAATAAGCACATGAAAATACTATACTCAATATTGTTCATCATCAGAAAAATGCAAATTAAACTCATAATACCACACACAAAAAATCACAATATCACTATGCTCATAGAGTGGCTAAAATTTAAGAGACTGATAATAGCAAGTAATGGTAAAATGTTAAATAACTGAAAAATATAAACATTGTGAGAATGTAATATGATACAAACACAATAGAATCAAGCAAAGTTTTAATATAATTAGAGATCAAGCATTTAGAAGTCAAGCATCTTCTTAAATTTCAATTCTTTCAGAGACTAAAATATGGTCTCTCTCTCTCTCAAACCAGAAGTTAAAAAAAAAATAAGGCAAAAATCGCATGTTATCTTTTGATAAACTATCAAACTTTAATTCCATTCTCCTAAACCTTTTCATTTATACACTAGAGGCCCAGTGCACAAAATTCATGCAAGGATGTGGACCCCCAGCCTGGCTGGCAATTGAAGCACAAGTGTTTGGCATGGAAGGGCAGGTCCCAGCTGACCTCTGAGCCCAGGACAGTACCTGGGCCCCTGGGCCTCCACGCACCCCCTCTGCCTGAGTCATAGCATTGAGTCTGCATGCAGAGATGTGGTAGTCACTGCTGGATGCCGGGGGCTGGGGCACAGCATGGGCCTCTGGGTCACCCAGCAGTGCCACACAGAAGCCACATGGAAGTCGCACAGAGAGCACGCTCTCTCCCAACTGGCTCCTGTGCGAACCCACGGTGAGCCCAACCAGCCCCTGCAGTCCCGGCAGCTGTGCCCTGCTCACCCAGAATCTATTGGGGCTGCCAGCACCTCCATTGCAGCCCACTGCCAATGCCTTGTTGTTGCTGACGCCCACCATGTTCTGTGCCACCCTCTGGTGATCAGCACATGTCATAGCAAGCAGTCAAACTCCTGGTCAAGGGGACAATTTGCATATTAGGTTTTTATTATATAGGATTAGAGGCCAGGTACACGAAATTTGTGCACATGGTGGGGGGAAGTCCTTTCAACCCAGCCTGCACCCTCCCCAATCCAAGACCCCTTGGGGGATGTCCATCTGCCAATTTAGTCCCGATCCCAAGGATCTGGGACCACTGGCTCCTAACCGCTCTCACAATCTGGGACCACTGGCCCCTAACCGCTCATCTGCCTGCCTGCCTGATTGCCTCTAATGGTCTCTGCCTGCCTGTCTGTTCACCCCTAAGTGCACCCCTGCCACCTTGATCACCTCTAACCTCCTCTGCCTGTCGGCCTGATCGCCCCTAACTGCCCCCCTGCCAGCCTGATCACCCGTAACTGCCCTCCCTCCCCCTGCTGGCCTGGTTGCCCCTCACTGTCCCTCTCTGCCAGCTTAGTTGCCCCTCACTGGCCCCACATGTGCCAGCCTGAGTTGCCCTATTCAGCCTGCTGTTTGGTCGTTGCGCGAGGGCGTCCTATCCAATTTGCACATTACCCTTTTATTAGTATAGATATTTTCCATTAATTTTAGAGAGAAAGGGAGAGGAGAGATGGAAATATCAATGATGAGAAAAAATCATGAATAGGCTTCTTCCTGCACACCTCAGTGGAGATCAAGACCACAACTTGGACATGTGCCCTGACAGGGAGTCAAACTTGACCTCCTAAGTCATAGGTCCACATTCAACCACTGAGCCACACCCACCAGGCTCTTGTTCTCATTTTAAAGGAGAGAGAATTAACACTCCAGAGGTCGACTTGCCCAAAACAGCCAAGTGGTAGAGCCCAGGGAATGAAGAGGCACTAAACACACACTCATAAGGCCTCTGTATTAATCGGTTCAGCCAGGGGGCTGGGTGGACACTGTCTCTGGCTCTTCAAGCAGCACTTCCTTGAGGTCCTCAGATTCCCTGCATGACCCCCCACCCTTCCTATCTGCTATCAGAGATGAGGAAGGGCAGAGGATGGGAAGGGCCATCTGCGGTTCACCTGGGAGGGCCATAGGAGGGGGAGGGAAGGGCACAGGTGGGAGTGCCAAAGACCCCGGTAGGAGTTAGAGGCAGCGATCTGGATGCTGATCGCCCTGTCCCAGTATCTTAGGAGCCTTTCTTTCTCCAGTAGCATCGCAAGCATTGCCTTAGCCCTGGACTCAGCTTTCCTGTTCTGCGATGGCGGATCCGCTCTATCCTAGAAACTGGAGTCAGAAATTGGAGTCAGACCACCTGGGCAAGCCCTTTGCATTGGACCCTGACCACTTTTATGTCACGCATGACCTGGGTTCTGGCACAGCTGATCTGTGTGTCTACAAGGGGCCTTCATTTTCCTAGTTTTCAATGTGTGGTTTCCATAATACTGTACATTGTTTTGTTGTTTGTTGTACCAAAAATAAAACCATGTGCTTGTTTCCAATAAGTACCTGTCATCACTGAAAAGAGCTTGGGGGGTGGGGGGAGGGGGTAGGAATATGGAGGGATTAGGGCAGCCAGACAGGAATGACCCGCCTCCTGGATGTCAGGGTGGGAGGCTGGTCATGAACATTCCACGTCCCTCATGTGGAGTTCAAACTAAGGTCTGGGTTTAAAGTCAGACCTTCAAAACAAACGGGATATGACTCCAGGCCCCCTGTCAGCAGCTGCCAGAGAACCTGCCTTCCCAGAGGCCAAGTTGCATGGGGTCTCCTTCCTCCTACCCCCCACACTCTGGCTTCTTCATGCACTGGCTTCCCTCCAGCACACCCCACAGCCACCACCTCCTCTGCCAGTTTTCATTGTCTCCGCATCCCTCTGGAGGAGGGTGCTGTCGCCTCCTGCTGTCTCCCTGCTTCCTCTTCCTCTTCAGTCTGCTCCTGACACAGAAGCCAGTGGATCCGCACCTACAACCCCAGCACCTCCCCCTGCACTCAGGAGACACCAAGTTCTCACATGCCCCCAATCCTTGCAGGATGTGCCCCCCCAGCCCAGCCTTGACTCCCTTTCTTTGAGCCTCTTGCTTGTCCTATTGCCCCTCCATGGGCTGTCTCCTCTGACCAATGCTCTTCTCCAGGCATCCGCCTGGCTCTCCTCCATCCATCCACTTTCCCTCAGTGAGCCTCCCTTTGCCACTCCTTCACAGAGCCCCTATGTGGCTTCATTCCCAAGTTGTCATGGTGCCTGTGCCCTCTAATGACTGCACCTCATGTCTGTCCTAGGCTATTTCCTCCCCGCACTCCCATCCTGTCCTGGAGGAATGCACACTCAGTAGGACAGGGCGGCTGGCTCCCTGATGCCCTGCGAACACCCGGGCATTCCTAGGGCACGGTGGGTGCCCAGTCAGTGATTCGGGTTGAGTAAGATGCTCAGGCAGCAGCGTTGATGTAAAGACCATTGGAAGGCAGACTCAGTTGGAGCCAAGGGCTGGTGAGCTCTCAGTCTTGGCACTTTGCTCAGGGCAGGGCCATGGGAGTCAGTTGTTCCTCTTCTCACAAGAAGGCGGGACAAAGAGAATGAAAAAGGAGCAGGGTGTGTTTTCCCTCAACTTCTTAAAAGCTGATGATCTCATTCCATTCTTAAAGCTATGAATAGAAACCCTTAGATCAGTGGTCAGCAAACTCCTTAGTCAACAGAGCCAAATATCAACAGTATAACAATTGAAATTTCTTTTGAGAGCCAAATTTTTTAAACTTAAACTTCTTCTAATGCCACTTCTTCAAAATAGACTCACTCAGGCCGTGGTATTTTGTGGAAGAGACACACTCAAGGGGCCCAAGGACTGCATGTGGCTCTCGAGCTGTAGTTTGCCAACCATTGCCTTAGATCAATCCTGTGAGGTGGGTTCTGGATTTATCTGAGATTCCATGGAGAGTACGCGGCCTTCGCCTGCACAAGGACAGTGCTTAGTAACCACCAGCTTTTAGTGCTGTGATTCGTGCACTGGTAGGGGCAGCCTGAGGGGATCAGCACGCTGTGGAAGCACTGTGCACTGACCACGAGGAGCAGTTCCTGCGTTGAGCATCTGGTTGAATGGTCGTTCTGGTCTTTCCAACGTTTGGTCGCTGAGCTTTATTATATATGATAACTTATCACTGAATTTGATAATAGTATCTTACAGTGTTTTTCAATCACATTCTCCTTGCTATATGCTTATTAAGACAATAATAATAGCTACTCACTTCAATTGTCTTGGCTAGCAATTGTGTTTGAGGAAAATTATACTTGTATACTTCATTAGCAACATCGTTTACATCAATGGCAGCCACCACACGTGCAGGTATACCGCTTTCTATAATGAGAAATGGAATATCTTAAAATGTAAAGTCCTTAACATCGATTTTTTCATTACAGAGAAGTCAAAGAAATTAAATATAAGTACATTTCTTCACTTCTTCAATTATCTAGTTCAGTGATTTTCAACCACTATGCCACAAGAATTTTTAAAACATGGCTATTTAGTCAGGGGCACTGATTCTTTTCCCTTAGATTGTCAAATTAAAAAATGACAACAATTAATACAATAGCTGTCCAGTATGAATGAATCAAAATTATATCTACTTTTTTGTCAGATCTTCCAAAAAATATAATTTTTGGTGTGCTGCAGAATTTTAGTAATTAGTTTATGTGTGCCCTGAGATGAAAAAGGTTAGAAATCACTGATCTAGTTTAATTTCAGATTACCTCTGGTTTATCTCTCCAACAGTATTCCAAAGCTAAAATTAAAATTTAAATGTTTTAGTTGTTATCTCTTCTATTTGCTTTCCACCCTCCATTAAGATATATATTTGAGTTAAGTAGAAGGTTTTCCTAAGTTAAACCAAAAATACGAAACAGAAATATATTCTTAAAAGCCATATCACTTGAAACCTTAGATAAATAACTATTATTTGTTACTCACCTTCTAATAACAATACAAAGCTGCTTTCCCAATACCACTAAAAATGCTTTTAGGTAAGGTTTTTTTTGTTTTTTTTTTTTTTTTTTAAGTAATAAGCCAATTGAGATATAACTAATATGACACAAAGTTCACCCACTTAAGAGTTAGGTAAGTTTTTAAATGAAATGAGCAATTAACTGGCACCCAAATGTAAAAAGTTCACAGACCAAATATTAAAAATATGAACAGAATGGGAGAGAATATAAGAAGAGTAAGGAAAATAATTTTAAGGGCAAACCTTCAACTGTCTTCCTGCCAAATAAAAGCATGTTGAAAATGCTTTCAGATTCAGAAATTCCTACCATTGTCTTTAAATGGCAATCAAAATTTGAACTATGTAAGAGTAGCTGCTGTTATATTTTTTAATTACCATCCTCTATGCCCTTCTTCCCCAAAACACACTTTATGTTTGCTCTGTTCCAAGTCAAGGAAAAAATTGAAGAGTTTTAAATACATTTTATTGATTTTTTACAGAGATGAAGGGAGAGGGATAAAGAGTCAGAAACATCTATGAAAGAGAAACATCAATCAGCTGCCTTCTGCACACCTCCCACTAGGGATGTGCTCGCAACCAAGGTACATGCCCTTGACCAGAATCGAACCTGGGACCCTTTAGTCTGCAGGCCGATGCTCTATCCACTGAGCCAAACCAGTTTCGGCAAATTGAAGAGTTTTAAAAATAAAAGTATCTGTGACCTCTTAGAAAAATCATCAGAGAAAATATTATAAAAGTACATAGTAGCTTCAAATAGCCATTTCTTTAATACCCATTTGCTGTTAATAGCTTAGATAGTGTCAAAAAAAGAAAAAACAGGATGTGAGGAGTTAGGGTTCATGAAGTAGGCATCTTTAATAATAATAATAATAATAATAATCTATAATAATAAAAGCATAATATGCTAATTAGATTGATGACCTTCCAGAGGAAGCTGGAGCTGTGAAGGCAGCCAGGGTCCCAGATACCAGAGGGAAGCTGGTGCCATAGCCAGGGAAAGGAAGGCCTACTCTTGCACAAATTTTGTCTAGACATAAAATACAAGATGGGGCAATAGAGAAGGCTCACACATTTAGAAATCACAATGATACACTGAGGCCTAGAGGAAATGATGCCAGAGAGAAAAAAGGGCATGAATGTCTCTTAAGTAAATATATACTAAATATCTACTGGGCTCAAGACACTTGGTTAGGACCAATTATCTCCTAGATACCCTGCTGCTTTGAATATAGGTCACAGGAAGCTTTGAATTTCTGTTAGTAATATCACAGGTGGCTGCCATCAATTGAGTGTAAATTAAATAACTAATTACTTGCCATAATATAAAGTAAAGATATAAACTGTATCTTTGTCAAAACCATCAGGGAGATCTTAAAACATAAATAAAAAAGGCTTTAAAACAATAAAAAAACTAGTATACAAAGATCACTTTGCAAAATCACCTATTATAATTCAGGTCAAGAACAAACCATTATAAGAGCTCAGAATTAAATAAACTTCACTGAACAATTTAATTGTTTTTGCTAAATAACAGATGTAATTTGCAATATATGCAACAAAGTGAAAGTGCCTGGAGTTGGTTAATATAATTATTTAAGCAAGCAAGAATCACACACACATACACACACACACACACACACACACACACACACACACAGAATTTAAATAGCAATAATGTTCCTTCTTTTTCTGATCACTCTTTCTAGAAAAGTTGTGGGGAAGGCCACTGCTTGTAGTAGTGAGAAAGTACATTTCTTTTCTTCTTTTCCTTCTTTATAATTTATTTTCTGATCTATGTCTCACATAAGTGAGTAATTATTTGAATTACCTCCTCTAAAAGCACACCTGAGATATCTAATCAGGTATGTTAACACTGACATCTAGTTGTGAAATGGAAGATCAGCTGAATATATCCAATGTCTGTTTCCTTTCATTTCAAATTTTAAAGTAATAGCTTCATTAAGGATAAAAGTACTAAGCAAAACAAACCCTACAAGGACTCTAAATTTAAAATCATTGCCAAACATTTTATCACTAACAGCAAAGTACATTCTTGTTTTGTTTTGAATATTTTTGCATTTCAAAAATCACAAATTATTTCTGTAAAATAAAATGAAAAATAAGTTTAAAAAATAATTTTTTAATCCTTAGAAGTTTAACTAGTGGTCAACCAAAACCAATATACTTTGGGTTAAGACATACTCAGGGGTGGGGAACATCTGGTCCGTGGGCCATATAAATCTTCAAAATCATTTTGTCTGCTCCTGGTAAAGTATTAAGGGTGAGTTAATTAAATGCTTGACCAAACATAGCAAGCTAATTTTTAAGTTGATAATTTTGTATGGCCCGCAAATGATGTTATAAATATCCAAATAGCCTTTCCCAACCCCTGCTTTTATTGTTTTATTATTTTTAAATACATTTCTATTGATTTCAGAGATGAAGGGAGAGGGAGAGACAGAAACAACAATGAGAGAGAAGCAATGATTTGCTGCCTCCAACACACCCCTTACTGGGGATCAACCCGCGCATGTGCCCTTGACCGAAATCAAAGCCAGGACCCTTCAGTCCCCAGACCAAAGTTCTATCCACTGAGCTACACCAGGTAGGTCCTACTCCTGCTTTTAGATCATTGCTACATAGATCTGACTAAATGTAATGGCCCATCAATCAGAAAGTGGATGGGACTGATTGAGATTTGTGTAGAGACCAGACATGAAGAAGTGAGGTGCTAAATTAATGTTTTAAAAAAAGGTACATTGAGGGAGTTCACTTGGAAAGGAAAGTAAAGATGCTATGCCAGATAATATAAAGAGAAGAGGAGGAAATGAATCTTGAAGAGGACCTTGAGAAAATAAATTAAGCTGTAAGAAATTTTTCCAATAAGTCTCTAGAAAAATCCACTTAAAATGATGTTGGCATATTGAGGTAGTTAATACAGTTACTGCTTTCCCTATTTCTCTCTTTCTCTTTCCCTCCCTTGCTTTCATTTTCTTACCATACCATAAGCTTCCCTGTACAGCAGAAGGAAAGCAAGAAAAAAAGTAGTTTGGTAGAGGCCACACAATCCTGCACAACTCTGCATTACCCTTAGCATTGGACATGCAGGAAGCCTCAATTTCCAGGGACATAATCTGGTTCCTAAAGGAAAGTTTAATAGGCAGTTGAAATTAGAGTTAACTTGAAACTCTAGAACAGCTTTGTTCATTAGTAATGAACTGTAATGAAGAAAATGTTCTGTATCTGTGCTGTCCAATATGGTAGTCACTAGCCACATTGACTGATTACTAACTAAGTGCTTAAAATGTGGCTAGTGCAACTAAGGAACTGAATTTTTAATTTAATTTTAATTAATTTAAATCTGAATAGCTACATATAGTTGTGGCTACCACACTGGGCAGCACAGCTCTGCCTATACTCCTTGGTATTCCTTTCATCAGTTGTCCTGCATAAGAAGCCTTATATAAAGTGGGTATCATGACATTACAGCCTATGGAGTCAGAGAATTCGTGTTCAAATTCTGGATCTGATACTTATTAGTTACGTAGCCCCTAACCCTCAATTTCTTTATCAGTGAAGTGGACATACAGTATTTTTCCATGTATAAGATGCTGTGTTTTTTTCTAAAATCGTTAGACTGAAAATCAAGAGGTGTCTTATACAAGGAAATCAGCCGAGGACGGAGCAGGACAGGTGCATAGCTGCCCATACCTTGTCAAACAGGTTCCCTCCAATCACAAGCCTCGTTGTTACTGATGTCAGTTGATACCATAATTGGAGATGGAGATGGAGAGTGTGGAGATGCAACAGGAACCAGAGCCTTCTGAGCTCATAAAGATGTCAAAAAAATAAAAAGACAAATACTGGCAAGCAATTGTCTTATTCTGCAAAATTCAAACTGAATGTGATTAGCTATGCCAGAGCATGGAACTAGCACTGCAGAAAGACAATTTGGACCTCCTCTCACTGAGTGTATGATCAGACAGTGAAGAAAACAGGAAGAACAACTCCATAAGATGCCAAAAAAGAAGGCCTTAGGAGGAAAACCAACAAAATTTGCAAACTTGGAGCAGACCTGGATTATGGAGCAGCACTAGAATGGCTTTTATGTGTCAACCAAGCTTATTCAATCTCAGGCAAGAATATTTGCAAGTGAAATGAAGATTGTTGATTTTACAGGAGAGGCAAAATGGTGCTTCAAATTCATGAGGAGAGAAGGGTTGGCCATGAGAACATGAACAAAGTTATCTCAGAAAATGCCACCACTTTATGAGGATGATCTCACATATATAGACAGTGATTCAGAAGACAGCAGTGACACAACAGAAGTTGAACAAATTGATATGTCTGGAACTAATAGTAATAAAGAAGAGAACTGTGATGCAACATAGGCTGAATAGTGATATGCTGCATAATATAGTACTAATATGCAAACATTACCTGCAGTAATCTATACTAAGAAAAGCATAATATGCAAATTGACCGAAAGGCTGAATAGCAGAATGACCATCCGGATGACGCACTATGACTTGCACTGGAACCAGGCCAGCCAAGGCCTGTGCGATATGATTGGTCAGGGGGCTCCGCCATTGCCTCATGATTGCCCTGCAGAGGGAGGCCCAGGCCACCCTCTATTAAAAGGGGGCTCCATAGAACTAGGGGGTGGGGGCAGTGTGTGGCAGCAAATGTGGGCAGCGCGAAGCCAAGGTGGGTATGGATGGTGGGTGGGGCCATGAAGTCAGCAGTCTTGGGAAGAAAGGCCTACCCTTGCATGAATTTTATGCATCGGGCTTTTAGTTACTAAATAAAAATGTTTTATATTTAAAATATTGATTTCTTAATTTGGGGTTGGAAAAGTGAGAGGCGGAGAATCCAAGATGGCGGCATAGGTAAACACCTACACTGCTGCCTCACACAACAATTTCAAAACTACAACTAAAAGACAGAACGGACATCATCCAGAACCACAGGAAAGCTGGC
>JAAGEH010002534.1:31536076-31646883 GCA_011751065.1 Lasiurus cinereus
GCCTGGGAGGGAGGGGGGACAATGGGGAGATATGTATAAAAAATTAATAAAAATTAATAAAAATAAATAAATAAAATTAAAAAAATAAATAAAGAAAAAAAAATCTGATCAACAGAATAAACTGGTGAATATAATAGAATCAGGAGCACAGAAAGGGAGTGGACTGATAATTCTCAGGGGGGAAGGGGTGAGGGGTGTACAGGGAGAGACTGGACAAAAATCAGACACCTATGGATGAGATCAGTGGGAGGGAGCTAAGGGCAGAGGGAGGGGTGGGAGCTGGGTGGAGGGGTGCTCTGGAGGGGAAAAAAGAGAAACAAATGTAATAATCTGAATAATAAAGATTTAATTAAAAAAAAAAGTGAGAGGCATCTTATACATGGGGCATCTTATACACAAAAAAAATATGGTAACAGCAGTTCCCACAAAGAGCTGCTATAAAAAGTAAATGAAATATGTAAAACACCTAGTATATAGATTTTCAATAATCATTAAAATTCCTATTCATTGCCTGACTTCTCAATGAAATATTATAGATTAAACTAGGGGCCCAGGGTACAAATTCATGCACCTTGAAAAGAACTATGGGCCTCAAGGCTGCAGTGGGCACAGGGGCAGGTCTCCACCCACCCTCCACGCCCCTGCCCGGCCCCTCCCACCACGGCCCTCAGTCCCCTTTCTGCCAGCAGCCCCACTCCCGCTGCCACTGCTCCCACAAGCTGATGGCACTGGCCCCATTCACACCTGCTGATGGCGCAGCAGCGGGTATGAGAGGCAGCTGTCAGCCCCAAATGCCCCTCATGAGCAGGGAAAGGTGGAGAAGCCCTGAAGGGCAATCAGGGCCAGCAGCTGCCACTTGCACCCACTGATGGTGCCCAGCAATCAGGGTTGGCACTGGGTATGAGCAGTGGCTCCAGCACTGGCAGTGGGTGTGAGCAGGGCTGACGCCAGCAGCTGGTGCAAGCACTGGCCAGGACAGTGGCATGTAGGAGCAAATAATTTTCAGTAACCACCACAGACTCACCATGATGACAGTGAACGGCGCCCCGCCTTGGTCTGGCACCCCTGCTCACCTGCTCCACCATCCTGCCACAGTCTATGCCTGCCACTTTCCATACGTGCCCCCTGGTGGTCAGTACATGTCATAGCAACCAGTTTTTCAGTTGTTCGGTTGTTCTGCCATTCGGCCTATTTGCATATTAGGGTTTTATATATATATATATATATATATATATATATATATATATATACACAAAATAATTATTATTATTTTATTAAAGCTAAGAAATTATACAGTGAGAAAACTTAAGTTAGAACTGTTTATCTGGATGACAAATTTCAGGAAAAATATTCTGAAATATTTTAGAGTGACATATGAAGAAATCTTCTTCACAAAACACAGTAACTAGATGGTTTCAATCTCTACTATAAAACACTAAGAGACTAAATTCGAATTCCAAGAGATCAGCATTATCTAAAGGAAAAACTTTCCTTTTTATCTTTTAATTGTTAGGTAACAATCAAAGCAGCAGCATTCCAAAGGAAGACAGAGCTTTTGTGATAGCTGTTCTATCTCTTTCTAATAGTCAATGTTATGATAAAAATAATCTAAATAAGTCTGGTCATGCAAAAGTATTTAGCAAAAGATTACTGAGGAGAGAAAATATGTGAGATTGGTTATCAATGTGCCAAAATTCCAACACTTTTGCTTCTGAGATTTTGATTATAACATGGTATAGTTATTAATATTGATATTGCTATTAATGTCATTCATATTAGATCTTTGCGTTGTTTATTTAATGTAAGATTGTGCTAAGTTTTCTAAATGTTGGTAATGATTACTAATAATAAAATAAACCTTAATTTCTTTGATTTTTCAGACTTTCATTTCATAACTCTTTGAATGATTACTACTCCACAGCTCTTTTTACAAGTTGTTTAGTGTTTAAAATAATTTATTGTCCTAAAATTAAGAAATCACTCCTTACATCAAGTTTTAAGATAAAATCACTTAGAAAGTGATATGAGATTGTTTATTTTAAAATTCCATTTTGTTTAAAGGGAAAATAAGCCTTTATTTGTTTTTGTTTCTCATTTTAGAAACCTTACAAAGGGAGATGATCAGTGTTCTATGTGGACATTTTATTTATAAAATACATATATGTCAATTTTTTAAAAAAATATGAAAGCTTCAAATGATCTTTTTCTGAACTCACATCAATAAATTTACACTCACAGCATTCTCCAGGATTTTTCCTGGACTCTGGCCAAATTGTGTACTGCTTACAAGTCTAGTACTTCACCAAACTTTACATTCCTGTTAAAATCCAAAGTTCTTAGTGTCATCTGGACTCTGCATACTCATACAGCATTCCCTGTCAACATTATCCCTTAACCATCCCCACATTCTCTTCCAATTCACACTTGCCACACTCATACACATACACTTTCCCCTCGGGTAATAGCAAACTACTTATCATGCCCCAAATGGGCCATAATTTCTCAAACCTAGTATCGCTGCATATAGTTACAAGACCTATTCTATGCTGCCCAACCACTAACACCAGCTCTCTTATACTGGATCATTCTTATTGGTTCCTCAGGACTCATTCAGCTCAGACATGACTCCTCCAGGAAGCTCTCAGGAGGAAAGTTGCATTTATACCAGGACATGTCTCTCTCACTAGACTATGCTATTTGATTGAGCTCAGGCCATATCTCATGCATCTGGGCACTCGCAGCACCCAGAAACTGCTATTAACTGATACCCACAGGCCCTCAATAATCTTCTGTTGACTGAACTGTTGCATGAGTATGAGTAAATTTTATTTCTAAAATCAACTCCTGGATTACTGTTAATTACACTCTTCACTGTCCTAATCCTGAGAATAGGACTAGCTTAAATAAACTTTAATAAGCTTGTACTTATGTGATTATGACTACTGCAAAGTTCATTTTTATGTAGATTGACATTTAGGTCAAATTTTTACCTTGGAAACAAAATTAAGATAAATTTTATTTATCTTACAAATATCTTAAATCCAGCAGCAATAGTGATACCGTCAGGCAGTTAGTATTTATAATAGTACCTATGATGTCCTGGGCACTCTTCTAGGTACTGAGATTACAAGACAAGTGGACACTGTTCTGCTTTGCCAAATAGTCCCAGATTTTCTTTGGGGATCTTAACTCACTCACTATTTGTAAAAGTGGTTCAGATAGCCCCAACCTCTCCATCCCCAGTTTCTATGAAAGCATGTGTAAAACATCTAAATATTTCTCAGCAAACCTTGTCCATGTAGCTTTAACTATTACCTATGATTTTTCAAATCAAGGCTGTCATTAGGCATAACTACAGAGATCTTTTATTGAGATAGAGAGAAAATATATTCATATGTCTGAAGGGGAAGATTTAGGATATGATTATCTAGTTATCTAGCTATTTCTCTGCCTGTATTTGAATTTAGCACCATTTCCAACTGTGTAGCTTATGCAACTTACTTGACCTCATTATGTCTCAGTGTCTTTATTTGTAAAATAGATAATAAAGTACCTATTCATATGGTTTTCCGAGGATTACATTATGAATGTATTTAAAACTCTTACATTTCTGCTAGCCAATCACTCAATAAATGCTTAACATATAAAACAATTAAAATAGATACAGGAAACTCAAAAACAAAATATTTAAAATGATAATTAATATAGAAAGTACAAAGACTTCTAAAAAATATCACATGCTAGAAAGGGCTGGGTGTGACAGGAAGGTAAATGGGACCATCAATTGAGGATTCAAGAGTACTTTGGCAATATGTATCTAAAGCCTAAAAAGATGCTTTACACTTATCAATTTTAATCATTTTTTACTTTTCAATTACTTGATATACTATATTAGTTTCAGATGTACACCTTAGCAATTAGACATTGTATAATTTACTATGTGATTACCTCAATAAATGTTAAATCTCGTACTCATCTGACACCATACATAATTAATAGAATACTAGAGGTCCGGTGCATAAAATTCGGGCATGGGGGGAGGGGAGGTTGGTGTCCTTCAGCCCAGCCTGCTCCCTCTCCAATCTGGGAACCCTGGAGGAATGTCCAACTGCCCATTTAGGCCTGATCCACATAGGATAGGGCCTAAACGGGCAGTCAGACATCCCTGTCACAATCCAGTACTGCTGACTCCCAACTGCTCACCTGCCTGCCTTCCTGGTTGCCCTTAACCGCTTCTGCCTGCCAGGATGATTGATGACTAACTGCTCCCCTGCCAGCCTGTTTGACACTAAATGCCCTCCCTTGTGGGCCTGGTCATCCCTAACTGCCCTTCCCTGCAGGCCTGGTCACCCTTAACTGCCCTCCCCTGCAGGCTTGATAACTCCCAACTGCCTTCCCTTGCAGGCCTGGTTCCTGCCAACTGCCCTCCCTTGCTGGCCATCTTGTGGTGGCCATCTTGTGTCCACATGGGGGCAGTCATCTTGTGTGTTGGAGTGATGGTCAATCTGCATATAACTCTTTTATTAGATAGGATAGAGGCCTGGTACATGGGTGTGGGCCAGCTGGTTTGCCCTGAAGGGTGTCGCAGATCAGGGTGGGTGATCCTTTGGAGTGTGGGATGTCCGGGGCGAGGGGCCTGTGGTGGTTTGCAGGCCAGCCACGCCCCCGGAGAACCAAACGGAGGCCCTGGTATCTGGGATTTATTAATCTTCTACAATTGAAACTTTGTAGCCTGGAGCTGAGCCAAGCCTTCTGCTTACTCTGTGAAGGCAGCCATTGAAACTTTGTTGCCTTAAGCAGAGGCCTGGGCCCTTCAGGGTTTGCAGAAAGCTTGGCTTCCTCCATCACCAGGGGCAACCCAAGCCTCCCTCCTTTTCTCTCTGTGTCTGTAGCCATCTTGGTTGGGTTAATTTGCATACTCACTCTGATTGGCTGATGGGTGTGGCTGGTGGGCATGGTTTGTGGCTGTAGGGGAAGTACAGTCAATTTACATATTACTTTTTTATTAGATTGGATTATTGACTATCTAGAGGCCCGGTGCCCAAAATTCATGCACAAGTGGGGTCCTATGCCTGGCCAGCAATCAGGGCCTATCGGGGCTATCTTGCCCAGTCCCAATCGGGGCCCAACAAAATGGGGCCTGTCTGATGGGGGGGTGGGGAGGTACGGGCTATGGGAGTACACTGATGACCAGGGGGCAGCTCCTGTATTTAGCATCTGGCCCCTGGTGGTCAGTGAGCATCATAGTGACTGGTCAACCGGTCATTCCGATTTTTCAGTTTAAAGCTTGCTTATGCTTTTATACATATAGACAAGTGGTCTGGTGCGTGAAATTCGTGCACATTAAACGGGAGTTAATTAGAGAAGTATTTTAATATTGCTATAATAGAAGTGTCAGAGATGAAAGAAAATTTGTAATGTATATAAAAATATTCCTCCTGTCAGAGTCTAGGACATGCCGCGGGACCCAGAGTCAAGTCTCCACCTACCCGTGCACCTAGAAATCACACAAGATTCAGTCCCAGCCAGCCACATCTTCATGGGGCAAGATCCAGACTCAGCTGGCCCCACCCCCTCAAGCCTGGAGGCAGGCAGGGGACACAGCCTCCAGTCTCCCATCAAGCCCCACTGGATGCCAGGAACAGCCTCAGAGCACCCATCCAGCCCTGCTGGGTAGGGGGTGCAGCCTCAGGTCCCCCATCAAACCCCATTGGGTGGGGGGGCGGAGCCTCAGATCCCCAGTGCACCCTCAGGTCCCCTGGCCCAGTGCCAGGGTAAAAGGCACAGTCTGAGGTCCCCCAGTCCAGGGCAGGGGGCGTGACCTAAAGTCTCCCAGCCCAGCACCAGGGCAGAGGCCTGGCCTGAGATGCCCCATCAAGCCACCCCTGGCAGGGGGCACAGCCTCAGATCCCCTGCTATTCAGCTTCAAGTCCCAGCTATTACAGTAACCCTGCCTCCACTGTGTGTGCAGCCATTTTGTGTTACGGGAAACCTGCCTCTGCTGTGGGTGCAGCCATCTTGTAATGGCGTGACAGAGAGAGGGTCAATTTGCATATTATTTATTTATTATATAGGATTCCTCATGCTGTACTTTATATTCTTGTGACTATTCTGTAACAACCAATTTGTACTTCCTTTTATATATATGTATATATAATTGATATTTTTACAGAGAGGAAGAGAGAGGGAGAGTTAGAAACACTGATGAGAGAGAAACAATCAGCTGCCTCCTACACACACCCCACCAGGGATATGCCCACAACCAAGGTACATGCCCTTAAATGGAAATGAACCCAGGACTCTTGAGTCCGATGCTCTATCCACTGAGCCAAACCAAATAGGGCCAATTTGTACTTCTTAATCCCTTCACCTTTTTCACCCATCCTCCAAACCCCCTCCCATCTGGCAAATGTCAAAATGTTCTCTGTATCTATGAATCTGTTTCCATTCTGCTTATTAGTTTATTTTGTTTTGTTTTTTTTAGAGTCAATGCTTGATAGATGCATATTTATTATCATTTTATTATTCATATTTTTGTCTTTTCTTATTCTTAAAGATGACCCTTTAACATTTCATATAATACTGGCTTGGTAGTAATGAACTCCTTTAGCTTTTTCATTTGTGAATCTCTATGTAACCCTCAATTCTAAATGAGAGCTTTTCTGGGTAGAGTATTCTTGGCAGTAAGTCTTTACTATTCATCACTTTGAATATTTCTTGCCACTCTCTGTGGGTGTGCAAAGTTTTATTAAGAAATCAACTGAGTCTTATGGGAGCTCCCTTGTAGGTAACTAAGTGCTTTTCTCTTGCAGCTTTTAGGATTCTCTGTCTTTGAACTTTTGCATTTTATTTACTATGTGTCCTGATGTTGGCCTCTGGGTTCATTTGTTTTGACTCTCTGCACTTCCTGAATTTGAACATCCATTTTCTTCACTGGGTTAGGGAAGTATTCTGTCATTATTTTTTCAAATAGGTTTTCAATTTCTTGCTGTGTTTCTTCTCCTTCCAGCACCCGCATGATGCAAATTTTGGTATGACTGAAGTTGTCCTAGAGGTTCCTTATACTATACTCATTTTTCAAAATTTATTTTATTGATTTTGGAGACAAAGGGAGAGGAAGAGGGAGAGAGAAGCACTGATTTGTTGTTCCACTTAGTTGTGCATTCATGGGTTGATTCTTATATGTTCCCTGATGGGGGACTGAACCCAAAACTTTAGCATTTTGGAACGATGCTCTAACCAGCTGAGCTAACTGGGCAGGTTATCATTTTTTTTTTTCATTTTTTTTTCTTTTTGCTATTCTGATTACATAGGTTTTTCTTCCTTATATCCAAATTGCTGATTTGATTCTCAGCTTTATCTACTCTACTCTTAATTCCCTATAAATCATTCATTTGCTAGTGTACCTTTCATTTCTGACCGTTTTTTTTTATGGTTTCCATGTCTTTTTTTATACTGTTCAAGATCTCACTAAGTTTAATGAGCATTGTTATAACCAGTGTTTTCAATTCTGCATCTAACAGATTACTTGTTTCCATTTTGTTTACTTTTTTCTGTAGTTTTGTTCTGTTTTCATTTAGGCCATGTTTCTTTGTCTTCTCATTTTGGTAGCCTCCCTGTGTTTGTTTCTATGTATTAGATAGAGCTGCTGTGTCTTCCAGGTTTGGTAGAGTGGTCTTATGTAGTAAGTGTTCCATAGCATTCAGTGGCACAGAATCCCCAATCATTCCAGGAGAACTGAGCACTCTAGGTATGACACCACCCCCCACCATGTGGCCTGTGTTCACCCTCCATTTGTTCAGCCATGAATGCTGTTGGCACAACATTGAGAGGGAGTTACCTCCAGGCTATTGGCTGTAGGGACTAGCTGGGACCACCTATCACTGTGGAGGATCAGCTGTGCAGGAGCCTACCCCATTGAACAGGACTTACTTCAGTAGGGCTCCGGTGCCCACTGAATCTTTCGCTTGAGTGTGTTGCTTATGGAGGTGATTGGGTTGTGCTTCCACATGTTCTGAAACTGTCCACTGAGGGTGTCGGCTCTGGGATCTCCCCAGAGGTGCAAGCCAAGGTCAGCCGCTGCCTGTGTTCTGCCCAGAGCCACCTGGCAGGTGCTACAAATTAATCTACATATGACTGCTCTTTGTGTGCAGCGTGGATGTGCCCAGGTGAGGCCAAGCCATGAACCAAGGCCAGCTGCTGCTAGTGCCAGAACTGGGGTGATGTAGCAGAGGTACAGGACATGATTAGGCTAGATGCTGCTTGTTTGAGAGTTTTTAGGAAAGACTGAAACATGAGCCCAGTCTGGCCATTCATATGAAAAAGATAGCAGAAACAGTTTGGTGGATGGGGCGAGGTCTGAAGGAATCCCTAGGGCAGGATGAACAGAGATAGCCAGGTTGATGGAGACTCAGATATGGTGACCATCTGCCAGCTCTTTGGGTTCAGGGGGTCTCAAAAAAGGAACCATGGGCTCTGTCAGCACTCTGCCTGGCAGAAAGATGTCCCGTCCGCCACAAGCTCTTGTCCTGATGTCAGACAATTCAGTTCCTGCTTATATGTCCCTGATGCCTTTTGAACTGCTGCTCTATTGCTGGAACTGAGAGGGAGCCCAAGTAGGTCCATGTGCGGGCCCTTTAAGAGAAACTGCCTGGGCTTCCAGCTGCCCTCCAACTCACTCAACCACACTTCCTGCTGGTTTTTATAGCCAGAAGTTATGGGGAACTGTCTTCCTGGCACTGGAATCCTGGGCCTGGTGTGAGGCTGGGACCACTTGCTTCTCAGGGAGGACCTCTGAGGCCAACATCCCTCCTAATTTTTACCCAACATATGTGGATGTGGGACTAGACCATTCCAAGTCTCTGCCCCTCCTACCAGTCTCAATGTGGCTTCTTCTTTTTTTAAAAATATTTTTATTGATTTTAGAGAGGAAAAGAGAGGGGATCAAGCCTGCAACCCACACATATGCCCTTGACCAGAAATGAACCTGGGACCCTTCAGTCCAAAGGCTGATGCTCTATCCACTGAGCAATAAATATGCATCTATCAAGCACTGACTCTAAAAAAACAAAATAAACTAATAAGCAGAATGGAAACAGACTCATAGATACAGAGAACATTTTGACATTTGCCAGATGGGAGGGCGTTTGAACGATGAGTGAAAAAGGTGAAGGGATTAAGAAGTACAAATTGGCCCTAACTGGAGCTTACATTTTAGAAGGGGAGACAGTTGATTAAAAACATAAACAAGTAAAATACATAGTATAATAGGCAGCAATATGTGCTAAGAGGAAAATAAAAGAATAAGGGGGATAGGCAGAATGGGCAGAGACTACAGTTTTCTATAGTGGTCTGAGAAGATGATACTGAAGACAACAATGAAAACTCCATGGCCATAAAAAAGAAGAAAATATTACCTTTTGTGACAGCATGAATGGACATGGATATAATTATGCTAAATGAAATAAGCCAGTCAGAGAAAGACTTATATGTGGGATCTAATGAACAAAATAAATGGATGAACTAAATAGTAACAGAGGCATGAATACATGAAACAGACTGAGAGCTATCAGAGGGGAGAGGGAAAGTGAACAGGATGAAAGGTGAAGGGATTAGCCAAAGAACATATGTGCGTAACCCATGGACACGGACAACAATGTGGTGATGGACAGAGGAAAGGGAGGCACGGTCTGGGCAGAGATGGGTAAAGGAGGGGGAGGGAAATGGGGACATATGTAATCATGTCAACAATAAAAATAAAGTAAAGAAAAAAAGACAAGGCACTAGTCATGTGGCTATCTAGGGACAGCATTACAGACAGAGGGAACAGCAAGTACAATTGCCCTGAGGCTCAGAAGTTCTTGGTGTGTTTACTGGTAGCAAGGAGACCATCATCCTAATCCACTCTCAAGGAGTTAATATTGGTAATGGGATAATTGCACCCTCTCAACCTTTTTCTAAGTCGAACTACACACGCTCACACTCACACACACACACACACACACACACACATTCCGTATGTATGTGCCCAAATATAAAACAACTAGAATAAAAGTAAACCCCCAATCATTTTCCCTATGAGAAAATCCAAAATTAGATTTATGAACATTTTCATTATAAATGATGGAAGAATATAGCTGAAATAGTCAGTAACCTCATCCTATCTAATAAATGAGTAATATGCAAATTGATCATCACTCCAACACACAAGATGGCTGCCCCCATGTGGTCAAAGATGGCTGCCCCATGTGGACACAAGATCCTACCCCCATGTGGACACAAGATGGCCATCACAAGATGGCTGGCAGGGGAGGACAGTTGTAGGTGATCAGGCTTGCAAGGGAGAGCAGTTGGGGGGGACTCAGATCTGTAGTGGAGGACTCAGATCTGTAGGGAAGGAGAGAGCAGTTGGGGGTGACTAGGCCCACAGGGGAGGGCAGTTAGGGGCAAAGAGGCTGGCAGGGGAGCAGTTAGGCATCAATCAGGCTGGCAGGGGAGTGGTTAGGGGGTGACCAGGCTGGCAGGCAGAAGCGGTTAGGGGCAATCAGGCAGAGGCAGGTGAGCAATTGGGAGCCAGCAGTCCTGGATTGTGAGAGGGATTGGGCTTAAACGGGCAGTTAAACATCCCTTGAGGGGTCCCAGATTGGAGAGGGTACAGGCTGGGCTGAGGGACAAAACCCCCATGCACGAATTTCATGCACCAAGCCTCTAGTATTATATAACATTAATTCAGCACAGAGGCAGCAGGAAGGCTCTGGGGATCATAGAGTCGGCCAAGGAAAGCTACTCTGAAGAGGCCATATATGAACCAAGACATGAAAAATGAAATGCATCTGCTTTGGAAAAGTATGGGGTTAAAGCACTGTGGTAGAGAGTATATATAGGAAAGGCCAAAATGTAGCAGAAATGTGAGGGTTTGAGGATACAAACAAAAAAGACCAGTGTGCCTGAAAAAGAGAACCAGAGGTAGACAGAAGCCAGATGTCACAGGCCTAGTAAGAATATGGGACTGTGCCGAGACCGGTTTGGCTCAGTGGATAGAGCATCAGCCTGCGGCCTGAAAGGTCCCAGGTTCGATTCCGGTCAGGGGCATGTACCTTGCTTGCGGGCACATCTCCAGTGTGGGGCGTGCAGGAGGCAGCTGATCGATGTCTCTCTCTCATCGATGTTTCTGACTTTCTATCCCTCTCCCTTCCTCTCTGTAGAATATCAATAAAATATATTTAAAAAAAAAAAGAATATGGGACTGTGATTCTAACCTGAAATGGAAGCCAGTTAAGTAAGGAAGTGACTCAAAGGACAAAGCAGAAACAAATTCTCCTCTATCTTGTCCTATAGGGCTGGGCCCCCTGCCTAAACCCTCTCCCTTTTCTGGGAGTGACCACAGGTGTGCCAGCAATGTCCTAACTTCCCCGACCACCGCCCAAATGGACCAATGAAGCTCCAGGAACACAGCGAGGGTCCTAATAAGGCTAAACCACAGAAAAATCCTGACCCAAGTGACCAATCTCTGTAACCCTCGTCACTTCCCTAAGCCCACCCAAATGACCAAACCCCATATAACCCACTGTTCTTCTGGGGCTCACTCTCTCATCTCCCTGCTGCGCCAGAAAGAGGCTGGGAGCCAAACCCGGGTTTGAATAAAGACTCTTTGCTTTTGCATCCAAAAAAGGCTCCCTGGTGGTTGATTATTGGTGATCCTGAACTCTGGGCATAACAGTGACATGATCCAGTTAACTGTGCAAAAAAGATTATTCTGCTACTATGTGGAGAAAGGATAGAGTGAGAAAGCAGAGTGGAAGCAGGAGGACAGTTAGGAAATTATTTTAATATTTTAAATAAAAGAAAATATAGCTTAGATTCACAGTGGTGGCAGTGATAATAGAAATAAATATGTATTCAAATTCAGGTTGCATTGGCTGACAGGAGAGAAAATATGTAATTGTTTCATTACCAAAAAAAAAGTTAAAATTATGAAATGGCCGCTATCAAATTAGCAAAAGATAAAACTGGATAATACAAATCCTGAAAGACTATGTAGTTAAGACTATGTAGTGCATAAAAGCAATTAGTTATTATTATCAAAAGCCTTAAAAATATTCTCATAATTTTTGACTTGGTAACTGGCACAAAATCAGTCTTTTATTGTTAAATTAATTAATTCGACTTTTAGAAAACATGCTTAAGAGAGGAAATCAGGATTTATGCTTCAGGATATAACTAGCACATTTATTCTTGCAATATCCAACACTTAAGGAGTGGCTGAACGATAGTGTATGGTAAAGTGCTAAGCAACATTTAAAATCACGTTTCACGATCTAAGAGTAAATTAACTAAGGAAGCAAATAGTACTGAAGTTTTGTTTTCATGTTGGTAAGTTTTGATATGTTAACTGGACAGGGGAGAGCTAGCAAATAATTGGTAATAAAAACTTAACAATAATCTACTCTAAAATCAAAACTCAATACATATTTTCAAAAAGCTTACATGCTCAACCCATTACACATTGTCTGTCTCTTAAACTATTCTGTCTCTTGGTACTAAACAAGGAAGCAGGGAAGTTTCAGTTTTGTGGTTGTCTTAGTAATTTAAGCATAAACATGCACAAGGTCCATTTGTCACTCTGTCTCCAGCGCCTAGCACAGTTCCTAGCACGGAACAGGGGCTTGCTCCGTCCATCTTTTTTGAGTGGAAATCACCAAAAACAAACTTTTCAGTTCCAACTTAGCGCCGAAGAATTGTAAAACGTCAAACTGGAAGAGGTACATAAAAGCTATAGTGGTAATAGTAATTGGTAATATTTTGAGTGGCTACAGTCTACGAGGCATTATTAAACTACATGCTTCCTGTCTGCACTCCTCACGTTAATCCTGCTCTGAAGGAATTACTTCTCACATTTTAAAACCAGGAAACAGGTTCAGAAATGGTCAGGAACTAGCCCAAAGTCACGCAGCAAACGAGTTTGAACTCGGCCCCTCTCGCGCCTAAATGCACCCGGACATGATGCACCACGAAGGATGCTGCTTCTCACTGATCCAAGTGAGCAGCTCTCGGGGTTCGCTGTGTCTCCCGGGGACGGCAGTGCGCCCTCGGCCCGGGTCACCGGGGAGACCCGACCCGACCAGCAGCCCCCCCGCCCCCGCGCCTCCACCCTCCTCCCGAGACTTCCTAGGGCGGGACCCGCTTCCCACGCCGCTCGGCGCCGCCGCCCGGGGCCTGGAGCCTCGGCACCGGCCGGCGCTCGCCCGCCCGCCCTGCGGGCAGCCTTTAGTAGGGCTCACGGCCTAGCCTGGAGGACCAAGACCCAAGAACTGAGCTCGCTGAGGGTAGGGACAGGAAGAAGAGAGCCTCCACAGAGCGGCGGGAGGCGCGGCCCGCAGGCGCTGTTTCCAGGGCAACCGAGCCTCTCCACCCCGCCGTCCCGCCCCCGGCGACTCGCCGCTCCGCCCCTCGCTGGAGCCAGAGCTCCGAGTAGCGCCCCGAGGGGATGGGGGCGCTGTGTGAGCTCTCACCTCTCAGCGCCTGGTGCATGCCCCCCACGCCGCTGTACAGCTCCAGCACCCGCAAGGGTTCCATTCCTGCGCCGCCGCCGCCGCCGCCGCCGCCGCCGCCGCCGCCGCCGCCCGCCGCTGCCCAGGAACTAGGCCGGCCGGTCCCCCACCTTCTCCCTCCGCCAGCGCTGCGCCCTAGCCTCGTGTTCCGCGGCTTTTCAGTTCCGCCCCTTCCTGCAGCAGGCTCAGAGCTTCACCTGGCAGCTGGGGCCTGGGAGTGACTGGGGTCTACAGGGGACAAAGGGCATTTAACAGTGAGGTCTCGCCAGTGAAGAGCAGCCACTCGGTGGCCTCGTGTACGATTTGTCACCCTTCTAAAGGTGTTTTCAAGGGCCTTGGGAGAGAAGAAATCTGGAGCTCAGTGGAGGGGCAAAATTTGCCTTTGCCTCAAAATAATTGGAATCCAGAAAACTCACTTTTCAGACATGCCCCTTTTCCAAAAGTCCCTCTAATGCCTGAATTGTTCCAACCATTTTCCATCAGCCTTGAACACATAACACGTGCTTGGGTTACGGTGATAAATCTGACCAGCCTCTTCCCCAGAGAAGGTCCCAGAGTTACAAGTATGGAAATAGCACCTGTGCAGCAGAGCCCTGGTGCCTGCTATCATTTTTAGTGGCGCTACTTATATTTTAGCTTGAAAAATACCCCTCCATAGGATATGCTTTCAGGGCGCAATATAGGACTGTTTATGGACCTCCAAGTGGTAGGGCCTTTCTTCTCCAGTATGGTCCAGTGACCAAATTATTATAAACTAGAGGCCTGGTGAGCGAAATTCATATGAGGGTGGAGGGGTGTCCCTCAGCCCAGCCTGTATCCTCTCCAATCTGGTATCCCTCTCACAATCCAGGATTGCTGGCTCCAATCGCTTGCCTGCCTGCCTGATTGCCCCTTACTGCTTCTGTCTATTATCCTGATCACCTACTAACCACTCCCCTGACAGCCTGATTGATACCTAACTGCTCCCCTGTAGGCTAATTGCACCTAATTGCCCTCCTCTCCCACCTGGTCACCCCTAACTACCTTCCCCTGCAGGCCTTGCCCCCCGCCGGGGGGGGCCCCCCCCCCGCGCCAACTGCCCTCCCCTGCAGGCCTGGTTGCCCCCAACTTTCCTCCAGGCCTAGTGCCCTCCCCTACAGGCCTGGTCCCACTCAACTGCCCTCCCCTGTAGGCCTGGGTCCCCCAAACTGTCCTCCCCTGTAGGCCTGGTTGCCCCTAACTGCTCGTCCCTGCCGGCCATCTTATGGTGGCCATCTTGTATCCACATGGGGGTGGGTGGCCATCTTGTGTGTTGGAGGGATGGACAATTTGCATATTACTCTTTTACTCTTTATTAGATAGGCTTGGATTACAGACCAAGAAAGAAAAAACAGCTATATTCTGAAGAGGTAATGTTCTTATAGTGAAGTGTCCTTGTGTTGTTCCCATTACCGCCACAGGTCTTACAAGAAAAAATAGGGAGGACCACTTGTAATAAGTTAACTGATTTATCAGAAACTTTGCATGTGTGTTAACATAACAACTAAAAGTATGACAACTATTATCTGAATTACAGAACTGTCTGATCCATATTGATGTGTCCTATGAATATTTAAGTTGTAAATGTGTTTTATACTTCAAATGTTTTGCATTTATTGGTCACTTATGTCAGATAAGAAGGGTTGTGTAGTAGAAAGATAGCAGAGACTGAGGTTACCCCTGACATTACCAATAACTGGTTGTGTGTGACTCTGCACTGAGCCTCGTTTCTTCATCTGTATAATGAGGGGGAAGGAAGAAAGGGAAATGATTGCTGAGGACCATTCAGCTTCAAGGAAGGCCCTGTGGCTGACTCAGTACTTGCAAAGGGGGTCCTGATTGGGCCACATGTTAATTATCTGCTCAAATTGAAATGATCTAGAAAGGAGACATTTTAAAAATCTGCTTTAAGCAATGTACTCCTAAAACAACTCACAGAAATCATGTACACACTAACATCATAAATGATGCAAGAAGCAAACTTTTCTAATGTTTATTATATAATATTAGTTCCATAAATAGATACCATGCCATATATAGTCAATAATCAATATATTTAATAATCCTATAACCTGTTTAGCATTAGTGCTATAAATCAAAAGAAATATGACCAAGGATCTCACCCTGTAGGGAAGAGACAGGACAGAAATATGTAAAAGAGTTCATGAAAAATACCAACCTCCTGGGAGAACAGGAAGTGGAATCTCATGCCCACACAGGCTGGTTACAGATGGTTCACTCTGATATCAAGTCTTCACAATAGAATTCCAGACTTACCTTTGTTAACTTTGCTTTCACTCTTCTTGAGCTGCACTGTAAATCAGACTCTCAGCATTCCCCAAGCACCATTTCCTGCTTATAGTCTTTGCTTGCCTAGAATTCTTTAAGATCCATACTCCAAGTGGAACCTTCCTTCCAGATCCCCAGGCTAGACACCCCCGCTTGTTTCAATTCCTTAATCCACCCTATCCAGTTCTCTGAAATACAGATCCCACCTGCTCCTATCACTAACTCCTTTTAGTTCTCTTTAGCCCAGTTTTGGCTTCCTATATGCCACATCATTTCTTTATACAGTATTTATTCTCTAAAGACTATCATGTGTGCTAATCATTTCAAGAATATAAACTTCCCCAAAATCATAATTTACAACTATCTCCATGGAAGCATCTGTAGACATTAGGCCCCTTGGATTACGTGTGCATTCTCTTCCAACCACTTGCACAAGTTTTGTGAGTTGGGGGCCCTAATCAGGAGTTGAGGAAGAATATAGGATGGGCAGATAAATGTTAAAAAGAAGATATATATATATATATATATATATATATATATATATGTATATATATACATATATATATAGAAACTCAGCACACTTTTTGAAAATATAAATATCAAACCTTAGACTTCAGGAAAGGAAGAAAGGGAAATGTTTTCCTTCAAAACAGAGAAACATAGCTCAGTGGTTGAGCATCAACCTATGAACCAGGAGGTCATTATTTGATTCCCAGCCAGGGCATATGCCCAGGTTGTAGGCTCAATCCCCAGTTTGGGGATTACAGGAGGCTGCCAACCAATGTCTCATCATTGGTGTTTCTACCTCTCTCTCCCTCTCCCTTCCTTTCTGAAATTAAAAAATATATATCTTTAAAACACACACAAACACAGAGAGAAAGATAATGCTTCTCATGCCCTAGCTGGGTGGCTCGGTTGGAGATCAGCCCGTGCAGGTTTGATTCTTAGGTAGGGCACATACCTAGGTTTTGGGTTCAATCCCTAATCAGGGTGGGTATGGGAGGCAACCGATCAATGATTCGCTATCTCTATCTCTATCTCTATCTCTATCTCTATCTCTATCTCTGTCTCTCTATCTCTCTTTCTATCTCTATCATCTCCATCTATCTCATCAACAAAAACATTTCCTCAGATGAGGATTTTTAAGAATGCTGCTTATCACCTGGCACATGTGAAATATATCAGAGATAATTAAAGGATACAATATAATTCTAAGGATTATATTAAAATGATAATAGCATACTCAATTATTTAAGACAGTGATCAGCAAACTCATAAGTTAACAGAGCCAAATATCAACAGTACAACAATTGAAATTTCTTTTGAGAGCCACATTTTTTAAACTTAAACTTCTTCTAACACCATTTCTTCAAAACAGACTCACCCAAGCCATGGTATTTTGTGGAAAAGCCACACTCAAAGGGCCAAAGAGCCGCATGTGGACCACTGATTTAAGGGATCATTATTAACTTTAAATCTAATAATATTCTATTCTTCCTCTCCTGTGTTTCTGTGATCATTAACATCTAACAAAATTAAAGTCTACCAAATGCTTAAAATACTTTTAGAAATCATTTTTGAGGTTCCATGATCCAGGCAATTTTTTATTTCTCTGTGAAACACGAGGTGGATTCCTATACAGGCTCACCTACAGGTAGGTATGCCCTGCTTATGCCAATTGAAATAATGAATAAATTGCATTCTGGTTTTACCTGGGACAAAATGGTCTTTATAAATTACATGAAAATTTTTTGAAAGTAGTCATGTGGGAGTAAATTGGCAAAAATGTCCTCAAGAGAGGAAATTACATTCAGAAGAAACTTGAATTGGAAAGGCCCAGAGTGCTCATCTGCCACTGTGAGTTCTACTTATTCTAAACGCCTTTTACCGTGTTTCTGCTCAGCCAGCACTAGTCCTTGGCTGGTGAGCTGCTAATGAAAGGCCCAGAGTAGTTCACAGAGTGGGGTGGTGGTGAAGGGCTTGAGTTACAAAAAACTCTTCTTTAAAGTGACCTAAAATCCAGTTCCTTTGAATTTTGCCCTCTGTACTGATTGTAATGAACTCTCCGTGTTCTGTAAGGAATTATGTTGTGGTTAAAACGGCAAGCTTCAGAGTCAAAGAGTGTAAACAGGAATCATAAATCTGCTGCTTCCTAACTTGGTGACTTGGGGAAAGCCACTCAACCTCTCTGAGACTAGCAATGTCTACAATGTGTAAAAATAGGACATGCAGTTGCTATAAGGATTACATGAAAATTAAAAGCAGTTAGCCCAGTGCCTAGCACAATATACATGCATGTTTTATAAATAATAGTATCTATGTGTTCTCAGTTCCTTCAGCTGTGTCATGTGGCATGACTGGTCCCCGGAGTCAATCACACTGTAGTTTGATGATGCCCATGTTAGGAGCCGTAACTGAACACTGGGCCCTAAACAAGGCCAGATCATCAGGCTACAGAGTGGTCCAGATGGCACAGACATCGAAGGCCCTAGGCAAGCTGGTGTGGGAGGAGGGGCCTGCCCGGAGCAGAGTGAAGGAAAGGCTGGAAGTCCGGAAGCCATCAACAAGACTAATGGGGGGCTGAGTGTGGATGCATAGCAACTCAGAAGGCAGCAGCACACAGTGAGACAACGCCTCGCTCTTAACTCCCAGAAAGGCCAGGAGAGCTGTGAAAGGTGGGTGTATAGGCCTGGCAGTCTTAGGGCAAAATTGTTCAAGTGACCTTAAAAGCAGGATGTATGAGCTGGGAGACCTGGGTAGAGATGAGAGAGAACCTATTAGCATCATACATCATTTATTGATTTTTTTTTCCTGCGCAGGCACCGAAGAAACTTTTAATCAAAACAACTTTAAAAAATGTAAAACTCTATACTCTATTTGAGCCAATAATAACAATTTAATACTTTCTACTTCCAAAGCATAGCACTATTTTTAAAATTTCAAAAATAAATAAAAATTTTCTGATTCTCTAGAGCTATATTGTCCATTGGGTGATTTGAGTTTAATTAACTTGCAAAATTTAGCTTCTCAGTCATACTAGGCACCTTTCAAGTGTCTGATGGCTGCCGTGGCTTTTGGCTACTTGCTGCTCAACAAGGAGAGAGGATGTTTCCATCACCACAGAAAGTTCTGCTGGACAGAGGTGCTAGAGTGGGACAGTCTCTGCAAGTTATAACCCTTCTGAGTAGCCCATCATTCCATGAACAGTGTTAAAATGTGCAGCAATTGCTTAATTATTGCATATTGGACCTGATTTAAAGCAAGTACCCAAAAATATGGAGTGAAAGGAACACAAATAAAAGCAGACTTTGTAGTCAGACATTCATCTTTTTTCTCTGGTATCCAATCATCTTATTCATGGACTGTCACAAGGGAAAAGAAACAGGAACCAGTGGGTATGTTCTGTCAAAGACATGATAAACTTCCAGAGACAAAGAGCAGATGGAAAAGGATGAACTGCATGGTGTCTTAAAGAAATGGAACTTTTCTGTTGTGAGGTAAAGTCTAGTGACTTTTGGTTGTGAATACTATTTATACTTACCTCTAAAGAAGAAAAAGAATATATTTTTTAAATTGGAATCAAGAGGAATATAATTATAGACTTTCTGATGAAAAGCATAGATACCATGAAGTTTGTCTTATGGTTTGCCATTTCAAAGTACTCAAAGATTTGGACATGGATTTTTCTCTTTGAGGTTATTTCTGAAAAATGTAACTTAAAATGGTTAAAAAATAAAGGAAATAAAAATAAAAAAATGATTTTCAGCAAATTTTAAACATTATATTTTAGTTAAAGATAGTGAAATTCTCTCTTTAAAACTGCTTTCATATACTCATGGAAAGTTAGAACTAGAAAGAACCCATTTCCTTAGTCCCAGTTAGAAAGCTTACTTACCAGTGTTTTTTTTCCCAACTATTTTTATATATAGTATGCTTTGTTCAAACAAAATGTCATCTAGAATCAGGGCCTAGCAGGAGAGGGAGAGTGCGCGCACACACACACACACAACTGTTGTGTTGTTGAAGCTTGGTGGTAGGGGTCCCAGATCTTCCACCCCATTAACTCCCATAGCTGCCTTTAAGTGACCCTGTAGGACATGATTGTAAACTACTGATTTCTTCCTCAGTTTTAGAGATGGAGACACAGAGACACAGAGATCCAGAGGTTTAGATAACTTGTCCAGCCCATGACTAGGTGGAGAGCAGGGAATTCCAACTCAGGTTTCTCCCAGAGATCTTTCCAGAATACCCTGAGATATAGCTGAGGGTCCAAACTAAAGCATCCCTAGTCAGCAGAATGCATTGCTTCCTGAGAACAAACAGGTTGGCAACTTGTGAACTCAGTGAAGGAAACCTGAAGTGACAGGGTAATGCATGTTATAATGATCAGACAAAAAGATTAACTCTGCTTCACAAAAGGGAACAATCTCAAAAGCTAACTAATAACATTTATAACAGATTAGAGGTCCAATTCAGCTGTAGCTTCATCTGGAAAGTCATCTGGGGCTTGTCCTGTCTAATTAGCATATTATGCTTTTATTATTATAGATTACTAGAGGCCTGGTGCACAAAATTCATGCACGGGGGGAGGTGGGGGAAGCGGGGAGCGGTGGCGGTGTCCTTCAGTCCAGCCTGCTCCCTCGCCAATCTGGGACCCCTCAAGGGCTGTCCAACTGCCCGTTTAGGCCTGATCCAGGTATGGTCAATTTGCATCCCTCTCACAATCCAGGACTGCTGGCTCCCAACTGTTCACCTGCCTGCCTTCCTGATTGCCACTAACCACTTCTGCCTGCCAGCCTGATCACCCCTTAACCACTCCCCTGCCAGCCTGATTGATGCCTAACTGCTCCCCTGGCAGCCTGTTTGCCCCTAACTGCCCTCTCCTGTGGGTCTGGTCACCCTTAACTGCCCTCCCCTGCAGGCCTGGTCACCCCTAACTGCCCTCTCCTACAGGCCTGGGTCCCTCCCAACTACCCTCCCCTGTTGGCCTGATAACCCACAACTGCCCTATCTTGCAGGCCTGGTCCCTGCCAACTGCCCTCCCTTGCTGACCATCTTGTGGTAGCCATCTTGTGTCCACTAGGGGCAGGATCTTTTGACCACATGGGGACAGTCATCTTATGTGTTAGAGTGATGTTCAATCTGCGTATTACTCTTTTATTAGATAAAATGGAGACCTGCTACATGGGTGGGAGGCAACTGGTTTGCCATAAAGGGTGTCCCAGATCAGGGTGGGGGTTTCATTGGGGAATGGGGCGGCCCAGGCGAGGGGCCTGTGGTGGTTTGCAGGCTGGCCATGGCCCTGGCAACCCAAGTAGGTTGATATCTGGGATTTATTTATCTTCTACAATTAAAACTTTCTAGCCTGAAGCAGAGCCAAGCCTTCCGCTTGCAGAGCCATTGAAACTTTGTTGCCTTAAGCAGAGGCCTGGGTTGGCCAGGGTGTGCAGAAAGCTTGGCTTCCTCCATTGCCAGAGGCAACCCAAGCCTCACTGCTGCTCTCTCTGTGGCCTTAGCCATCTTCGTTGGGTTAATTTGCATACTCACTCTGATTGGTTGGTGGGTATGGCTTGTGGATGTAGTGGAGGTATGGTCAATTTGCATATTACTCTTTTATTAGATAGGATTGTAGACTAGAATCCTGGTGCATGAAGTTCTTAAACAGATGGTGGGTGTCCCCCAGCCCAGCCTGCACCTTCTCCAATCTGGGACCCCTTGGGAGATGTCCCACTGCTGGTGCAGGCCAGATCCCACAAACTGGCAGTCAGACATCCATCTGACAATCCGGGACTGCTGGCTCCTCTCTGCTTCTGCCTGCTCACCCCCTAACTGCTCTTCTGACAGCCTGATTGATGCCTAACTGCTCCCCTGCCAGCCTGATCACTCCCAACTGCCCTCCTCTCCTGCAGGCCTGGTCCCCTCCAACTGCTCTCCCCTGCTGGCCTTATCACCTGTAATTGCCCTCCCCTGCCAGCCATTTTGTAGTGACCATCTTGTGGTGGCCATTTTGTGATGACATAAGGGCTGTCATGTTGTGGTGGCCATCTTATGATTACGTCACAGCAGCCATCGTGTGACAATGTCACACAACTCCACCTAGGATTCTTTGCCCAGTCACTACTGCAAAGACAACTTGATATAGTGCAAAAAACATGGTCCTGAGAACAGATAGACTATGAATCCTGCTTCTAATACTTTCTTCATCTATGAAACATGAATAATATTTGTTAACAAGGTAGTTGTCTGTATTGAATTATTAATTACACACACACACACACACACACACACACACACATACACACACACACATACACACATACACACACTAGAGGCCCAATGCACAAAATTCGTGTCCTTCAGCCCAGCCTGCTCCCTCTCCAATCTGTGACACCTTGAGGGATGTCCGACTGCCTGGTGGGATCGGGCCTAAAGGGGCAGTCAGACATCCTTCTCACAATCCAGGACTGCTGGGTCCTAACTGCTTGCCTGCCTGCCTTCCTGATTTCCCTGAACTGATTCTGCCTGCCAGTCTGATCACCCCCTAACCACTCCCCTTCCAGCTTGATTGATGCCTACCTGCTCCTCTGCTAGCCTGTTTGCCCCTAACTTCCCTCCCCTGTGGGCCTGGTCACCCCTAACTGCCCTCCCCTGCAGGCCTAGGTCCCCCCAACTGTCCTTCTGTACAGGCCGGTTACCCCCAACTTCCCTTCTCTGCCAGCCTGGTCACCCGAACTGCCCTTCCTTACAGATCTGGTCCCTCCAACTACCCTCCTCTGCTGGCCATCTTGTGTCCAAATGGGGGCAGTCATCTTATATGTTGGAGTGATGGTCAATCTGCATATTACTCTTTTATTAGATAGGATAGAGACCTGGTACATGGGTGGGGGCCAGCTGGTTTTCCCTGAAGCGTGTGCCAGATCAGGGTGGGGGTTCCCTTGGGGTATGGGGCAGCCTGGGCAAAGGGCCTGTGGTAGCATATAGGCCCACCATACCTCCTGGTGACCCAAGTGGAGGCCCTGGTATCTGGGATTTATTTACCTTCTACAATTGAAACTTTGTTCTCTGAAGTGGAGCTAAACTTTCTGCTTGCTCCAGGGCAGCAGCTATTTCTGTTGGAATTTATTTAACTTCTATTATTGAAACTTTGTAACCTTAGGTAGAAACCTGGGCTGTCCAGGGTGTGTGGAAAGCTTGGTTTTCTCCATCACCAGGGCAACCCAAGCCTCCCTCCTGCTCTCGTTGCGGTCGTAGCCATCTTGGTTGGGTTAATTTGCATACTCACTCCTGATTGGCTTGTGGGCGTGGCTTGTGGATGCAGCAAAGATACGATCAATTTGCATATTACTCTTTTATTTGATAGGGTGTGTGTGTGGAGGGGGGGCACCTAGAACAATAAATACTGACTTCTTTCCACTTTAACAACTTTGTCATAGCATAAAATATAACTATTTTTTCTAACAATTGTATAGAGAAAATTGTTTTTCTAGTATGTTTTCAAAAAGAATGTACTACCAAGAGACTAATTTGCACATTATCTAACAAGATGTATTTCCTAGTTGTTTTCTGTGAAGCCTGCATTATTTCAGTTGGAAAAACAGCCCCACAATGGGAATAGAGAAAATAAAAATATTTTGTTTTCAAAAGCTGTTACTACTTTCTCCTCTCTTTAGCAATTTATCTGAACATGGAAAACTGTTTGAGTTCTAAATTTCATAAACCAGATCCAGTAAGATCAGGAAAAGGAAATCATACACACACACACACACACACACACACACACACACACTGCAGACACATACACACTCACACACTCAAACTCCACAAAAGCCCTTATTCTTCTTCATAGTCCTTTTTTTTCATTGCTATAGTTGTCAGTACTGACAAACCAAAATCCAGAGGAAAATCATCTGTAAGGTTTTTCGCTTTACCCTTGCAAGTTAGGTACTAATTTAGATATCATTCTCATTTGATCCAATAGTGATAAAAATAACTGACATGTAATAACACAACAGTTCCATTGTACTCCCATTCCTGTAAGATAAAAACAAATCAACTTTGTTACTTAAAATTGTTAAAATTGATCTTATCAGTTTTCAGTTATTTATGTAAACAATATACTACACAAGCACTATTTCATACTGGAATGCACCAGAGGCTAATATCCCTTATATTAGAAAGTTAACTTAATTCTGCAAATCAAGACTATCAGTGTTACATTTCCATCTAAGGCAATGGCTGAGGAGTGAAAATATAGTGCAAGTCCCAAAGGGATTTGTTCTATGTTTGGTCATTCAGGGAATTCATAATGATTAATATTGATTATATTTCAGAAGATTGCAAAAGTATATTTGAATAATAGGATAATATCAATAATAAATATAGGCTGGCAAGTTTCAAAGAGCTCCATGAATGTTTAAAATGCTTATTAATTTATTTCAAACTGATCAGCTTTTCTTCCTTATTACTCTGTTTTCTCACAAAGAATAGAAAAATAAGGCTATCAGAGAAAGACAAATTATCACATGATCTCACTTATATATGGAATTTAAGGAACAAAATAAACTGACAAGAAAAATAGGACTACAGACATGGAAGCATGAAACAGACTGACAATCTCAGAGGGAAGGCAGGAAAGAGGGTGGGAAGAGATAATCCAAGAATTTATATGTATATATGCATAATCCAGGGACACAGACAATAGACAGGTGAAGGCCTGGTGTCAGGTAGGAGCTGGGTGGAAAGGGGAAAGGGGGTAAAATGGAGGATATTTATAATACTCTCAACAATAAAATATTTTTTAAAAGAGAAAAAACCTTCATGTGATCTACTCGATGACACATAAGTCAATCAATAGTCATTGATTTATTAACACTTATTATTCATTCATTCATTCATTAACAGATTCATTTATAGGTTAAAGAATCACTTTTTTAAAAAGAGAAATTATAAAAAAGAACCTTCAGTTTTTTGTTTGTTTTCTTAGTAACTGGAAGGCATTAAATAATAAATGAAAGAAGAGAGTCAGTATATATATTTTGGGAGAAACCACATTAGGAGCTAAAAATCATTCCGGTTAGGAAAGAATGTCAGGAATCTGCATGTCATATCTTTTTTTATTCATTTCATTTTAGAACTAAATCCTCAAGTAGGGTGGGAAAAGAATGCAATAAAGAGCATTATTTATATATTCTTATAGAATTCACAGTTTTAAAATCCAAAAGCTTCAGATGATAGTTTCATTATATGACTTGTGATATAAAGATGAAACATTATTTTTGAAAAGCAGATTTTTATTAACAAAAGGGAAAGAGACTCAATAAACACACATCAGAAATGCCCAGCATATTCAAAGCCAAACCCAATCTAAGAGCCTCTCCTCTACCCATTCTTTCTCTCTTTTAGTAACATTAGGGAAATTAAGAAATGTATAAAAAATAAAATTTAGCCAAAACCGGTTTGGCTCAGAGAATAGAGTGTTGGACTGAGGACTGAAAGGTCCTGGGTTCGATTCTGGTCAAGGGCATGTTCCTTGGTTGTGGGCACATCCCCAGTAGGGGGTGTGCAAGAGGCAGCTGATCGATGTTTCTCTCTATCTCTCTCCTTCTCCCTTCCTCTCTGTAAAAAATCAATAAAATATATTTTAAAAAATAAAAACAAATAAAATTTAAAAACCACAAGAGAGAACTATGGCTAACATTATGATGTTTCTCCTTCTGGTCTTTGCACTAATTGTATTTTACCAAAATCATAATCTTATTGCATATATATTTTATATTCTGACTTTCTTCACCTAACATTTTATGACTACCAGTTCTAAATTTCATTCAATATATCAAAGAGGTAAACAGATTTTTTTTATCTTGATTTTTTCTGAATTTTAGAAATAATACATGCTAATTTTGATGGGTAAAACAAATTATCTGTAATAATAAAAGCATAATATGCTAATTAGACTGAACAAACAGCAGAATGACCTTCCGGATGTCATTCTGGACATCCTTTCTGATGAAGTTGCAGTGGTGGAGGCCAAGGAAGAGGTGGTTAGGGATGATTAGGCTGGCTGAGGGACCCTTCTCCCCCCACCACATGCATGAATTTCATGCACTAGGTCTCTAATCTCTATATAAAAGCCTTAATGACCATCATGACTGAATGACTGGTCGAGCTATGATGAGCACTGACCACCAGGAGGCAGATGCTCAACACAGGAGCTGCCTCCTGGTGGTCATTGTGCTCCCTCAGCCAACCTCTCATGGCCCCTCCCTTCAGCTGGCCAATCTCCTATGACCCCTCACCCACACCCCTGCTGGCCACCCCCCCCCCATCAACCCTGATGGGGGCGGGGCACTAGCTGGCTAACCTCCCATGGTCCCTCCCCTCTGCCGGCCAGACCCTCCAAATAGGCCTCAATAGGCCAAGGGATCCCACCTGTGCACAAATTTGTGCACCAGGCCTCTAGTAAAAGAAAAAAGTACATACTTCTATAACACTTTGATTTCATTCTTACCCATAAAAAACAGCCACTTTTAATAGTTTACTGAATATTTTTCTTGTATTGTTTCTGTACTACCTAAAACATAACAATTTGCATTTCTATTCTCTCAGTAATGAACATCAAAGAGGTTTCAGTTTTTTACTTAAATAGTATAATGAACGTTTTTGCATATTAATATTCAAAGCAATAAATTTGAAAGTATTTCAAAATATAAAAATAAAACCTTTTTCCTGTTTTTCATAACAAAAATACAGACTTTGCTTTATTTGTTAATTCAAAATTGTGCTAAAAATTTTATTATTGTTATTATTTATTTTAATTATGGGAAATTTTAGTAATAAATTCCAATATTCCAGAAGTCCCTTGGGTGAATGGATGCATAGTGGATATTTAGTCACTATCTCATGATTTTACCACCGTGCACCCACCATGCCAATTAAGCACATTCTAAAAAATAACCAAGTTACTATTAAGATTTATTAAAGAAATGTACACAACATATCAAATTATCAGATTCCCAGGAAATTGTGAAAAGTAACTGTCACAATAGTACCTGGGATCCACAAGAACAAGCACACAACACAGGAGACTTGCATGACATTCCAAGTCCAGGTTTATATTTTACTTAGGGACCCACCTCCAGAACTATCACAAGGCCCTCCTGGGCATTTTTGGCATGAACTCGGAGTTGCACATATTTGTACAGTTGTCTGTGTCTGAATTTTCACATTTAAAAATATATATGCCTGCAATGGAAAAGAAAACATAATTTAAGCACAGTATAAAGTACATTTTGTTTAAATTGTCTTAAGACTAGTTTATTTGAATACATGCAGGAATGGAGGATCATCTTAAAGTGATAAAAGTTAATGGTTTTTTAACTTCATGTGATAATTTTTTTCTTTTAATTTAACTTTATTGTTGAAAGTATTACAAATGTCCCCTTTTTTTTCTCCATTGACATTCTCTAACCTGTCTACACTCTCCACCCCAAACCTTCAACCCCCTATTATCTGTGTTCCATGGTTATGCATATATGCATACAAGTTCTTCAGTTCCTCTTTTCCCACCCACCCACCCTGCCTTCCCTCTGAGATTCCAATCTGTTCCATGTTTCTGTGTCTTTGGATCTACTTTTGAACATGATTTTTAAAAGCATTTTAGATCCTAAAATAGTAACATAACTTAGTCTCAAGTTATGTTAGTCTCTTTAAAAAAAAAAAGTTGCCTATGAGGAAAAGATTAAATATCAACACCTTAAAAACACTCACTCACATTTAAAGCTTTACTCTGTGATTAGGATGAGCACTTCAGAGTCCCAATCACAATACTGGCGCATCCCCAGCACCAGCCACTCTGGGCGATGGTCTGTGAAGGCAGAACATTCCCAAAGTGATCGCTCCCCTTTTTAACTTAGTAGGAGTTGACATGCAAATTTTGAATTTTCATTTTCAAAATCATCAGACCCTTTCACCAGCTCTTCTTTTATTCTTCTTTGCCCTTAACTTTCAGACTTTTGTCCTCCTCTTCATGCTAGAGTTTACTAACAAACACCCACATTACTGAGTACTTACTCTGTGCTAGGCATTCTCCTATGTATTTTATGGAAATCTCTCTTCATCTTCATGCAACTCACCCTGATTTTAGGTATGAGGAAACTGAGCCTTATCCATGGTTGCACCATGATAAGCAGAGGATTGGGGAACTTACCCACGATGCCTGACTCCGCAGTCTTGTCATCTTTCCACCAAAGAAGGAGTGAAGTGTAGTCTCTTAGTTCAAAGGATAAAAAATGTCAGGCTTATTTTATTTAATTAAACATATGTGGATCTCCTTTATTTCATAAGAAAATGGAAACATTCCACTGATGGAGAATTAGCAGAAAAGTCAACACAGCTATTTTTTGTAATCATACAAGCTGCTGACACACTTATTCCAAACTCCTGGGTGATGTCACTCTGTCAACAATCACAAAGCCTCTTCAATCCAGACAGAAAACAACAACAACATCTAAAATTTGTAATGTTTGACCTTTAGAAACTGCATTTTCATATTTTAATCCAATTTTATTCTCACCGGGATCCTCTGAGTGTGCATCATTAGTGCTATGTTTTTTATGAGAAAGTTAAGATTAAAAGCTTTAAAAACCTGTGTTTTACTTAGTATCACAAACTAATACATGACAGAGCCAGAACTAAAAGGGGCAGATGTCAAAGGGAAGTTGAAATATTAACCCATTTTTGTACTAACTTCTAAACCTCTCTTCACCATCAATATTTATATTAATTCTTGATCCTTATGCTTCGCATTTTTCCACACTGAAAGTACTTTGCAAATCCTCTCACTTCATATCAATGAGATAATTCATGGAGAGCAACATGCATGTGGTTTTCAGATGTAGAGACTGGGGTTTCAAGAGGCCAAAAAGTTTGCCTAGTCAATACAATACAATGATCTTACAGAGCAGTGGTTCTCAACCTGTGGGTCGCGACCCCTTTGGGGATCGAACGACCCTTTCACAGGGGTCGCCTAAGACCATCAGAAAACACCTATTTCCCATGGTCCTAGGAACCAACACACCGCTCCTCGGTGTAGCAAAGTGTAGCAATGTAGTTTACTGTTGTCATATGAAGACTGTTACCCATGCTACACCATGATTCAAGACAAAATTTCATTTATTTGTAATTAGAAATAAATATTTCACAATATATAATTACATATTGTTTTTGTGATTAATCACTATGCTTTAATTATGTTCAATTTGTAACAATGAAAATACATCCTGCATATCAGATATTTACATTATAGTTCATAACAGTAGCAAAATTACAGTTATGAAGTAGCAACGGAAATAATTTTATGGTTGGGGGTTACCACAACATGAGGAGCTGTATTAAAGGGTCGCGGCATTAGGAAGGTTGAGAACACTGTTATAGAGTTTTACAAACCTGAATTGAATTTATTTTTTTAATATGGCACGACATGTCTTTCCTCACTAGAGAGATTATTCTAGACTGTCAGAACTGTGCAACCATATTTTCCATAACCTCATCATCTGGAGTGCCCTTCTCTGAGAAAGCAAAGGTTCATGCAAGCAATTCTGCTGATTATGTTTCAGGCTTCTTTCTTTCTCTCTTTTTTTCTCTCTTTCTTTCTCCCTCCCTCCCTTCCTCCCTCCCTCCCTCCCTCCCTCTCTCTCTCTCTCTCTCTCTCTCTCTCTCTCTCTCTCTCTTTCTTTCTTTCTTTCTTTTTGAATTCTAAGATATTTCTCTCTATTCTTCATTTCCTTATAAGCAAAGACTCATCAACATGCCCACTCTCCAACCTCTATATTTTTCATACTCTCCCTGGCCACAAGTACTAACAGTTCATTAGCACAATGGTTCTTACACTTTAACATTCCTCAGAAGCATCTGGAATCATCTTGTTAGAATGCAGGACACCCCCCGAGTTTCTGATTCAGTCTATCTGGAGTAGGGAAGAATAGCTGGCATTTCTAACAAATGTCCAGGGGATGCTGCTCCTGCTGCTGGTCTGGGGACCACACTTTGGGAATCATGGGACTAAGTACTTCTCCCACATGCTCCCTGTCCCCACAGAAAAGCTTCCAGCAGCTTAAGTTCATGAGCACAAACGGTGCTCAGGGCCTTGGCTGCACACTAAGGCTTCTATCTGGAGGGAAAAGAATGGTTGGCGTGACTCACTGTCTTTTCAAGCTTTGCCAGCCACAAAATTAAAAACAGAAAAGGGCTACAGTGAAAGCAACATGAAAACAGCTACAGTAACACTGTCATGGTGAGCCTTATAGTGTGACTTCTGGTGTAAGGACAAGAGATATAAGGATGATCCGAGTCCCTGTAGGTAGAGCATACTAAGAGCTGGCACCACAGGCTGACTGGACACCCGGAGGAGCTCTTGTCCTGACCCAGGAGCCAGTCAGATGCTAGGCTCCCAGTTTTCAAGTTGTCGCCAATACGTTCTTCCACTGGCTTCTCCAAACACATATCGACCTAAAGCTCTTTGGATGAATCAACTTCTTCCACAACTTCTCTACTATTTTTTTAAGCAAATACCATTGGAGCATCGAGCAGGTAGACAGAAAATCTGGAGAGAGAAGCTGGCAGAGAAGTTTCCTTCCAGCTCCTTTATTTTTATAACCATCGCCTCTAGACAACCCTCAAAGGAGACTTGAATTCCATTTTTCATCTCTCTGAAAAAAAAAATAAGGCATTTGAATATAGTGGTATAAAGTACTTCAGTATTCTAGTTTATCAAAAGTGTGACTAGTATTTTAAATAATACAGTTAGATTAAATAACAAAATGAAAACTGACAAAAATATTATTTTAAGACACAGCATTTCTGCTTGGAAAATAAGCTATTAATTCTACCTTCATTTAATTTAGCAATATTTTGCAGAAACTACTGACCTTTTACTTTTACTCTGATCATGAGTCCATTATATTTCAAGATATGGGCCAGCCAGTGAATAATAAGCGACTACAGTAAATAATGAACCTATGCCACCCAACGCACTTTTCCTACCCTAGTGCAAAGAAAAAGAAAAGATACGCATAATGGTAAAGTCACTGGATGCACCAGTTCTGAAGGAAGCTACTCTGTGTGAGCATGAGTCACCAGAACTACTTCCTTAGAGATAAAAGTTGCCTCAGTAACCTAGATGCCTGGGCAGTCTACTGGGTTTCAAACCACTAGTCATTTCCGTTACTTAATTGCTAACTGCGCTTCCCCACTGCAGTTTGGGGCCTGTGTTTTATGTAGTAACCCAGCAACTAGTTGTTATGTTATATTTTATCAAGGACAACAAAACAGGACATTTTACATTTCCATGGATTTCAGAGTAAAATTCGATGTTATTTCATTCTAACTTTAAGTGGGGGAGGATGGGGGGCAGGTAATTACATTACTCACACTAGGTCTTCCTGTGGTAGAATGATTATTTAAGACGTGGAGACAAAATGATTTAGCGGAGAAGGGATGCCCTCTGAGCCAAAGGAAGATACTGGATTCATTTCTGGGTCCTTAGCGCCCAGCAAAGAACCAGGGCTCCAAATACATCGACTGAAAGAGGTCACGAATTCTTTGCAGGATAATCCAATCTGTTAAGTAATTGTGCCACTACCCAATTAGGATTTCATCAGGCTGTTTAACACTTTCATCCATTCTTTTACCCTTGAATCTACAAAGAACTGTCATATGTGTTACTCTTGCCCTTATACACATGTGAAGTACTCCCCCTCTTTAATCCTTGCCAAAAGTATGTTCCTATTGATTTCTGACAGAGAAGAAGAGAAAAGAGAGAAGAGAGAGGAGAGGAGAGGGGAGGGGAGGGGAGGGGACTGAAGAGGAGGGGAGGGAGAGAGAAAGAGGGAGGGAGAGAGAGAGAGAGAGAGAGAGAGAGAGAGAGAGAGAGAGAGAGATCAACTAGTTGCTTTCTGTAGGCACACCCTGCCCAGGGACAGAACCCACAACCTGCATATGTGCCCTCACCAGGAATCGAACCTGCAGGATGACACTCCAACCAACTGAGCCACATTGGCCTGGGCACATGTGAAGTACTTTAAAGTATTTTAAGTAGAGCTGGTGTTGATGGGCATTACTTGGAAACAATCTTAAATGTGTCAATAAGATTAGTATGGTGCAAGACATTTTAAAAGCTGGGTAGCAAGCTCATATGTGTTATCAGTAATGTTCCTTTAGCTTTGCCTTGAGAATCTTGGTTTTCCTGTAATTCACTGGACTTTTCATTTCACACAGCTCTCCCATGATTCTAGAACAATATTAGTATCTCACATGTTAATAAATCTCCCTAAAATTCAAGCTAATAGAGAGTAAGTATGAGTTAGAGGTAGAGTTAAGGTTATGTGTTCCAAAAATGTGGGCAGTTTATTTATTTTCCACTAGCAAATGTGGTGAAGGGTTTTTATTCACTTTAATTGCATGCAGGAGTCATATGGCATATATATTAAATCATTCTGGTGGTTGAGTCAGAATTGAGATCTCCACAGAAAATCCCTAAAACTGTCCAGAAATGTCTTGATGATTCATTAAGGACATCATAGTCTCTGAATTCAAAGGGTTCCTATTGCAACAGAACAGAAAAAAAAAGAAGTCCAAAGAGATAAACTGACACTCTGATAAGAATGCCAAAGAGACCTGAGGATGTCACCAACAGAGGTATAAAAACACCATGGCATGTGAGGTGCTATAGAACAGTGAAGTTAGAGTGTAGAGTCTAGAACCAAAAGTCCTGGGTTCAAATCCCAGGTCTGCCACTTCCTGATCTTGTGAGCCTAAGTGGTTTTCTTACCCCTTTTCTGAAGTAACTCACTGTTACTTATTTTCCTCCTCTGTCTAATAGGACTGTTGTGAGAATTAAATAAGTTAGCTCATGCTAAATAAGTTAACACTTGGCATACAGCAGGGGCTCAGTATATGACAGTGATCATTATAATTACCATTAGCTTTCCTATCTGGGCCAGACTCCAATTCTAGTAATGACATCACAGCATGCCTAGTTATCATGGACTATAAAACTAACCCAGCGTTAGCAAAAGAAAAATCCTTATCTAGACATGCAAGGATCCTCCTCACACATGCCTTAACTGCTAAAGTTCTAGCGATGGCAATGGGATAAATTACAATATTGTATCAGAATAATTTTTCATAATTTATGCTATGAAGAAAATGTACTGAGTCTACATTAAATTCAAGTTCCCTGATGTCTTTTGCAGTTATTCCACATTTCCATAAGTCGTATTTCCAAGAGAGCATATTTCAGTACTTAGCTAATGGTTTAGAAACCACTGCAATAGAATTATGAAGAGGGTTGCCAATCCCTTTATTCTGCTACAGTTTACTCAGAATGGTTTTCCTATACTTATTTCTTTTCTCTTTTTTTTATTCTTTAAAGTATTACAAATAATAGTACATATGTCTCATTTTTGTTTTTTGTTTGTTTGTTTCCCCTATTTACCTCCCCGCAGCCTTCCCTACCCCCTAGTACATACCCTCACCTGCCCCACCCCCAATGTCTTGTATCCATTGGTTATTTCTTATGATTTTAATACATTTGGATTATATTTTGCCTTGCATAGTTTCATCATTATGCCATCTTATGTAATTTTCACAATAGTACCTGGGATCCACAAGGACAAGAACATTAGTAAGGAGACTTACATGACATTCCAAGTCCATATTCATATTTCACTTAGGTACCCACCTCCAGAACTATCACCAGGCCAACAGGGATGCTTTTGGCATGAACTCAGAGTTGTATTGATTTGTACACATATGTCTGTGTCTGAATTTTCACATTTAAAAAGTTATGCCTGCAATGCAAAAGCAAAAATAATTTGAATGCAATACACAATATATTTTATTTAATTTGTCTCAAGTCTAGTATATGTGAATACAGGTGGGAATCCAGGATTACCTTACAACTGATAAAAGCTACACTTTTAAAATATATACATATATTTTATTGATTTTTTACAGAGAGGAAGGGAGAGGGATAGAGAGTTAGAAACATCGATCAGCCGCCTCCTGCGGATATTCCCTGCAACCAAGGTACATACCCTTGACTGGAATCGAACCTGGGACCCTTGAGTCTGCAGGCCAACGCTCTATCCACTGAGCCAAACCAGTTTTGGCAAAAGCTACATTTTTTTAAAACTTTATGTGAACAGCATTTTTAAATACATTTGAACTCCCAAAGCCATAACATAAATTAGTCCCAAGTGATAATGTCAGTTGCTTAAAAAAAAAAAAAGCTTCCTACGATGAAAAGATTAAATATCCATATAAAGCCACTCTCTCACATTTAAATCTCTCCTCTGCAATTAGCTTGGGCTTTTTGCTATCCTCCACAGGACATCATGTAGTGTCACTCTGATTTATGTGTTTATTGTTTTTCTCATACTTGGTCTTTGGATTTTCACTTCTAACCTCTTAAATGATCTCTGTCAGCATACATGGAGACCAAAGTTTGATGGAGTATATTTTAAACTGTGAATTTATTGAACATATTTAAATGTAAATTGAATATTCAAGATTCTAATGAATGTCATTTCACTGGCTACATGAATGTGGTATACCAGAACTAAAGCATCCCAAAGTGTTGGGAAGTTCAGTCAATTCATCACTCAGCCTTGAGATAAGTGAGAAGGGTTTCTTTCATTTTCCCCAAATATACAGGAAAGAGATTTTGGCTATATAGATAACAATATTTCCTTTCTAACTTTACAGGTTGTCATAAATACAAACCAGAAACTATTTTTTTTAATTTGTCCAGTTCTTTAAAAGAAAACTGTGCTATTAAACCATTATTATCATTACACCCATTACCCAAGTATCTCCTGGATAAACTTCCACCACTTGGGAACCAGATAATGAGATCAAATAGGCAGATTAAGTTTCTAGGATGCTGAAGCACTTGGCAAATTGTCTCCAGTAACAGGGTCTTCTCCTTTATCCTAAGAAAATGGCAAAAACATTAAAGGTCAAGGGTCAGATACTTGCATGCTTTTTTGTGGTAGTCTCACTAAATGGTGATGGTATTGGTTAGGTATCTTTCAGATAAGGTCCAGTTTTTATAACTTTGTTTTGTGTTTGTTTGGATCAGGTGAACCAACATTGAAAATAGAGCTTCATGTTTTTGTCTAATATTGACTTCAATTTTATTTCTTTGGCACTAGCTTTTCCCACTATATATTAATTAACATCTTTTGTCCCTTCTACATATTTTCTACCTTCTTTTTCCTTAATCATAAACTGTGCATTAGACTTTGATGAAATTATAAACTGCACATAGTTTAATGGGACATTCTAATCTTTTTATTTTTTTCAAGAAAAAGGTTCAAAGGTATTTGTAGAAGTTTGTCTTTAAGCTTCTTTTTCTCTGAACTTTAAAAAACTGTTTTAGAGAAAACTGATTTACCATTAACTGTGGAGACCAGACCAACACACTCATACCAGGTAAGGAACAATATAAGGCAATCAACATTAATTTATGCAACAGATTAGAACTGCTGTAAAGGATGAAAATGTATTATTCAGTTTATATCCACCTTTCCCATAAAGTTAAGTTTTATATAGACTAGAGAAGGGAAGATACTTCCAGGTAAAGGGATTTCAATGATTAGTCTTTCATTTCAAATTAATTTTCCACCTACATTGTTTCTGTGCATCCATTCTCTCAGAGCCCTGTGACTTGCCTGTCCTAACTTCACAGCCTTCATCATCATGGTATCCCCCAAGGTCAACTCCTTTTCACCTGATCTACTGCAAACAGCCATCTAATTGGCCTCCCCCACTCCTTCCCCAGCATGCCAGCAACATCTTCCTCAAATGCAGCTACAAGCATGCCTTTCTCCTAGTCACAAAGGCAGTGAATTCCCACTGCCCACCACATTAATTATAAACTCCTCTCTCTGGCATTTTGTCCTCCACTGCGTGGTCCCATGTTAGCATTCAATTCCCTCTCTCCCCTACAACTGCTCCATCGTCCAGCCACCCTGGAATTCTTACTACTGCCTGAATGTCCACGGAACTCTGTCATCTATGCAATCTTTGCCTATACTGTCTCACCTGTTTTAAACATCCTTTTTCTACCATGGTGAGCTGTAAAAATCATACCCATTCCCCCAAATGCCACCTCTTCGAACTACATTTGCTAATCTCCCTCAAATGCACATGGTCATTTCTCCATCAAAACCTTCCACATTTCCTTCATGTGTCCATCAGGTCTCTCATTTGCCATGTTCTGCTGTGTATGACAGCACTGCCAGTGATTCCTAATCCTTTCACAAGCATAGGAGCTCCTCAGAGGCATGCAAAGCTTATGTACTGAGAAGCATGGCAGGCAGTGCAGAAAATTGGAAACATCTACCTGTTGATTGGAATGTGAGGAAAGACCTGAGCGTGGGGAAAACGGGGTGTATTGGTGGAGCAGAGAGAAGGGTAGGGCCCCCTGAAATTGCTGTCCAGTGGGCAGCAGTGGAAATAAGGATGGACGTGTGATACTAAGCACAGCTTTCAAAGGCCACAGTTGAGCTATGCTCTTCAGCCTCCAGCTGCAGAGAAGTCTCTGGTTCCTTCATCATCTTTATTACAAATTGTAGCTACTTTGTTCTTTTACTTGAGTATCGTCTCTCTGAATCACACATGCGCACACATTTTGAGAGTGAATGCATTAAGCCTGCCTTGTTGACTTTCTCAGTGTCTACCAGAATGTCTGGCATCTGTAAATATTCAATAAATATATTTTGTGTAAGTTAACAAAATGTGTGGATCATAATAGCCTGTAAAAATGAACTGAAGTCACATGTAAAGTAACTAGCACAATGCTTGAACATTTTAAGTACTAGAAAATATTAGTAGCCTCACTCCATGCCTCCCTCCTTCCCTCGCTCTTTCCTTCCTCCCTCCCTTCCTCTCTGACTACTCCTGCATCAGTCCATCCATTAAAAACAATGTATCAGTCTTCTCTCTAGGCACTGAAAATAGGAGAGTGAACAAAAGAGAGAAAAAAAACCCTGCCCTCATAGAGCTTAATGAGGGAATGACTGGTTCACTTTGGATCTTCAGGGAAATCTTACCAATGCAGTTATTAAGAAAGGGGGATTGGCCAAAATCAGTTTGGCTCAGTGGATAGAGCATCGGCCTGCGGACTGAGGGGTCCCAGGTTCGATTCCGGTCAAGGGCATGTACATTGATTGCGGGGACATCCTCAGTGGGAGGCCTGCAGGAGGCGGCTGATTGATGTCTCTCTCTCATCGATGTTTCTAGCTCTCTATCCCTCTCCCTTCCTCTCTGTGAAAAATCAATAACACACACACACACACACACACACACTCACTCACACACACACACACACACACACATACACACTTAAATAAGTAAGTAAATCTTTAAAAAAAAAGAAAAGGGGATTGTAGTTTGGCTCAGTGGATAGAGTATCGGCCTGTGAACTGAATGTGAACCCACATTTACTGCGTTTGATTCTGGTGCCTGGGTTGCAGGCTTGATCTCCAGTAGGGAGTGTGCAGGAGGCAGTCAATCAATGATTCTCTCTCATCATGGATGTTTCAAACACTCTCTCCCTCTCCCTTCCTCTCTGAAATCAATAAAAATATCCTTTTTTATTTTTAAGAAAAAGGGTTTGTGGCTTGAAGACAGACATACTTGTGGGGGTACGGAGAGCATAGAGGGAGGGAATCCAGTTACACTACTGCAAGGATGAGGTGTAAAGGTTTGGATAAGTGACAGCAACACAACAGGAGTGGACATAGGAAGCAATGGGGCAGGACACCCATTGGTCCTATGTGATCCAGAGTAAGGAAGTGGCGATGATGATGAAAGTTTCCAATCTTGTTAGTTTGCTGTGCTGCCCTGAATAGACAGGGAAGTTAACAGGAGAAATAGCTGTGGCTGGTGGGTTTTAGGGTGTGGGATGAGCTACATCCAATTTTGGAAATGCTGCTTCTGAAGAAACAGAAAGGAACCTAGGTGAAAATGCTTAAGTCTCAAAGTGAGGACTGAGAGTGCAGGTGAAAACTAACCTCCCTTCTTATCACTGTTACCTCATCTGAATAACGTAACATGGTATTCCAAGTGCCTGCCAAGCTCCTCTAGGAATCTGCTCCTTCACAACAGAATCTGCGAGTTATCCTGTCTTTTCAGCCCCTGGAGCACAGTAGGGCTCTGAATACTGTATATGAATTGAGTTGGTTGACAGTAAAATGTTGTTATTGGGCCAAAGAGACAAGTATGTTTGGAGTTAGAGAGGCCTCCATTCAAATTCTTGCCTCCTCCCTACCTCTTCTACTAGTTATACAACCATGAGCAAATTGTGAGCCTGCATCGTAGACTGCTCATCTGTAAAATGAATGATCAAATCTATCTCGCAGTATGCTATGAGAGCAATTAAGTTAAATTCCAGTTGGCACAAGAATCAAAGCATTCACCACAGTACTGATAGTTGTGTTTATTACCAGGGCCTGTTAGGTTTGCTATGCCTTTAACCTCCTCTTTTAATCCATGTTCTCACTCGTTACATTCTATCCAGTCGGTCCTGCTGGAAGCTGTCCACCTGCCAGCCAACTCTCCTAAAGCCGTCACTAAGCTCCTCTCCACAGGGATGGCTGGTCTATCAGCTCAAATCACCCAATTCAACTGACATCACCGAGCTTGCAAATTCCAAAATCACGGTTAGTGCTTCAGATTTGGTCATGTTTACGCCTGGTTTACAAACTGTACTGCTGTGTTCTTATTTATACACAACTTGCATCACACAGTGTTGGAAGCAGCTTCCCAGTCCAGCATTTAAAAATACTCCTGAGGTAGCTTTTCACAGCAGTCAAAAACTAAATACACTGAGAAAGCTGTTATCTACATACTGTTTACTTCCAAAAGGTAAGTAAGAACCTGTGTTGCATCTACAGCAGGATTAGTTATGATACTCAAGGATGTTAGTTCAGACAGAGTGATTTCCCTCAGTGATATGACTATCATTATTTATTGGGTCAGACACTGCACGAGGCACTGTATTATTTATTTACCTTGGAAGGAAATTAAATTTTTCCAAAAGACTCATACATTCTACACAAATGAGTAAAAGAGCTTTTGTAACCTTCATTCTTCTATACTCTACAGTCGGTCCCAAGCAATGGCAATGTCTAAGAGCAAAGACACATGGAGCATTGCCTATCTCTCTGTGTGTGTGTGTGTGTGTGTGTGTGTGTGTGTGTGTGTGTATGTGCATGCGCATGTGTGTGCTATATGGCAAGTGCTAGGGAGTGAATGTTTATGTCCCACTTCTCCTTCCAAATTCATAGGCTGCAGACCTAATCTCCAGTGTGATGGTATTTGGAGGTAGGGCCTTTGGGAGGTAAATAGGTTTAGATGTGGATGGTAGAGACATCTATAAGAAAAGGGAGAGAATGGAGCTTGCTCTCTCTTCCATCTGAAGGCGGCCGCCTGCCAACCAGGAAGCAGGTTCTCGTCAGACAGCAAATCTGCCTTGCACTTTGATCTTGAACTTCCTGCCTCCAGAACTGTGAAAAATAAGTGTCTCCTTTAAGCCACCCAGTCTGTGGTAATTTGCTACAGCAGTCTGAGCTGCAACAGCAAGCGAACATAGCGCAGTCCTGAGAACTCAGAGTGGGCACAATGTAAAAAAGAGAAGGAATCTTTGAGATGATGAGGAGGGCCGGAGTCATCTCTGAGGAAGTCACCACAGCCCTGAGGAATTTGCTGTGGTCACCAGCAGGGCATACTGCCACACCACACCACAGCCTTGCCCTCATTTTCTATAGTGAGTCAGTCAGCAAGTGTCCTGGTAGCATTGCCCTGGGATCGGCATGTTAGGTGGGAGGAAGGTCTTCCCCTATTGGGATGGCTTTTCTCATCCTAAGGGTTCCAGGCAAGCTCACAATGGTGACATTTACTGGGCCTGAATAAAGGGCTCTCAGACAGTACAATGATAACATGGAGCACAGCTAGTTTGCCAGGGCACAGAGCCCAAGGAATGCTCCTTTGGGAAGGACCCACAGCCTCTAGTGACTGAGAGAATTAAAAAAAAAAAAGCCCACAGCAGTAGAGCTGTATGGCAAAGGGTCCTGCAGCTTGACCTTGACAGCACCATCAGCCAGAACTAACTGGCATGAGGTAAACAAAATATTGCCTCAAAGAGGTTTGTACAACGAAGCTAGAATAAACCCTCCTTTTGATTCAAAACCATTTTTCTTAAATGCCAAGTAACCTTCAGTACCCTACCCCCCCAAAAAAAAAAAACCCAGGGAGGGAAGAATTTTACTCCCCGCCCCCCACCTGTTCACTATAGAATCAAAATGTTTCCATCTTTACAGAAGTTTGGGAGTTCCTCCCTTCAGTACTTATTCCTCAAGTCCTCTAAACATTAAAAATAAAATGACCTGTGATTTTTAAATTGCAACTTAAATAATCAAGTCTGGCTTGCCTTTGCTGTCTTCAGGTAACCATTCGGTTCTGATGTTACTAACACTGCAATAACAGCTCTTGAGCGATTACCTAGGAATGTTTTGGTAGTGGATGGGTGGACTCTGAACACTGCCTTGGTGCCCTGAAACAAAAGTTTCTTGCTTTGCAGTTTTATCTGCACCAATTCTGAAAAACAGGCTAGAATGACCTGTGATATTTTCCAGTCAAGTCACCAGAATCTTGCAGTGTGCATTGCTGAACTAAAATGAACACATAAATCTATTACCAAAAAACAGTCTGGCATTTGAGCTATATAAGTGCCATTCATTAATCAAATTGGAGCTTTAAAGGAACACCTAATTATTTCCATAATTGGCGAAGGTTATACCTTTAATGACTCTCACTGTAACACACACACACACACACACACACACACAACAATAACCACTTAATTTGATTTTGACACTGGACTCTGAGTTTCCTCTTTCACTCAGAACTTTCAGAGGTGTTCAAAGTCCAGTGTGGTTCCACGGGGTGTGTGTGGAAGGGTGAGGGGGGTGGTGGTGGTAAGGGAGGATGAAAGGAGACCAGAAGGAAGGATGGGAGGGAATTTGGCAAGAAAAATCCTTTAGGGACGCCTATGGAGGGTCTGCAGAAATTTCTTGCTAAGGAGAAATCCACGTTGTAGTAAAAGCAGGCTTTGGCGAGTTCTTGAGAACTTGGAGGCGCTCTAGTCTCCCCTACAGGCGAACCGCACACAAGAAATCTGAGGCCCGGCTTCAAGTTGGGTAAAACTTTGGGACAAACTGCGCGCGGGGCCCGGGGAGATCTGAGTCAGTCCCGTCTAACGGTTCACAAAAACCGCTAGGAGCCCGCAATCTCGGCAAGCAAAGGGCGCGGTGACTCACAGCCGGTGACTCAGCGACCCCACCCCGATGCCCGGGGCTGTCTCCGGCCGCCGCCCAGCAGCTCCAGAAGTCCAAAGCCGAACCTAGCCTGTTGTTGGTCTCTGAACAGCAACCCCAAAACCCGAGGGTGAAAAAGATGCGAGACCAAGCTGTGCCCCTTTCCGAACGCACGGTGCACAAGGCTGCTCCGGGCTGCGCTCTGGGTGCGTCCCGGTCTGTGCGCCCACCACCTCGCGCTCCAATCTCAGGCGCTCTTTGTTTCTTTCTCAGCGCCTTCCGATATGCTGGAACCTTACCCCCCTCTTCCTGCTCCTTTGCTCGAGCGTCTCCCCACCCACTCGCCTGCTCCCAGCCCGCGCCGCTGCCCGATGGCCGAGTGCTCCTCCCACCCGCGCGCCTTCTCCCACGCCCATTGGCGGGGTGCTCAGGACCCCCTTGATCCGGTTCTGCTTGCATTCCCCCACCACCGGACGCCGAAGCCTTTTTCAGTACCCAGGGGGAGCAGAGCTCGGGCCATCCTCAGGAAAGCCCCCAAAAGTCCAAGTCCAGCCAAGAAGTAACGGAACTGTGCTTAGTTCCCAGGAGCAGAGCTAACAAGAGGAGGAAAGCTCCAGGGAACCCCCGCACCAACCCCCCTCCCAATCCCCCCACCCTGCCCACCCTTCCCGCTACTTGCCGGGTCCCCATTGGCTGGGACCGTAGTGGGAGGGAAGGCTAACAGGTTATAAAAACTGGGCCCTGGGCGCGGTCGGGTCCTCTGCTACTCTCGCTCCGGGGTCTTCGCGCCTGAGACGCAGCAGCGCTCCCACCGCCCACATCCACCGCGACCTCGCTCGCCTCTCCGCCCGGAGCCGTCCACGCCGCCCAGCTCACCGTACCCTCCGCAGCCATGTCCAGCAGGTCCGTGTCCTCGTCCTCCTACCGCAGGATGTTCGGCGGCCCCGGCACCGGCAGCCGGCCGAGCTCCAGCCGGAGCTATGTGACCTCGTCCACTCGCGCCTACAGCCTGGGCAGCGCGCTGCGCCCCAGCACCAGCCGCAGCGTCTACTCCTCGTCCCCGGGCGGCGTGTACGCCACGCGCTCCTCTGCCGTGCGCCTGCGGAGCAGTGGCCCCGGCATGCGGCTGCTGCAGGACTCCATAGACTTCTCGTTGGCCGACGCCATCAATACCGAGTTCAAGAATACCCGCACCAACGAGAAGGTGGAGCTGCAGGAGCTGAATGACCGCTTCGCCAACTACATCGACAAGGTGCGCTTCCTGGAGCAGCAGAACAAGATCCTGCTGGCCGAGCTCGAGCAGCTCAAGGGCCAGGGCAAGTCGCGCCTGGGCGACCTCTACGAGGAAGAGATGCGGGAGCTGCGCCGGCAGGTGGACCAGGTCACCAACGACAAGGCCCGCGTGGAGGTGGAGCGCGACAACCTGGCCGAGGACCTAATGCGGCTCCGGGAAAAGTAAGGCTGCGCCCCTGCGGGGCCGGGGGAGGGAGGGAGGGGGACGGGAACGCTCCCTCTACCCGCCAGAGGCTGCCACACCCTTGGAGATGTGGACCGCAGCGGCTGAGGGAGGTGGGGGTGGGGGTAGCTGGGAAGGGAGCTGCCCCACCCAGGGCCAAGCAGTTGCAACTAGCGTTTCCCCTCTACACCCTCCCCCTCATTGCCTAAGAGCGTCCTTTTCAAGTTACAGATTTCTGGAAACTACCACTTTAGAGTGAATGGCCCTTGCAAACTTTGAGCGTGACATCTCCAAACTTTTGGAGTTTCCAGGTCCCTTCTGGCGGGCTGCCAGCCCTGGACAGAGGTGGGGGGAAGGGATGGCTGTGCAGCAAGAGAAACAAAGGGTTGCCCAGGCTTCTGGGGGCTGGGGGCGGCATTCTACTTGCAGGTCCGTGCGGCGACCGTGATTGCTTTGCCACGCTGCTGTCCAAGTCCCGCTAAAACTTGACGAGAGTGGCCGTTCTCAAACCGCAGTCCCTCGCCGGCTGCCTGCGGAGGTGGCACATCAACTTTTGTCTGCGGAGCCGCGGTGGTTGGGTGTGGCCGCCCCGCCCCTAGCGGTTTTCCTTTTCCCCTTTGGTTAATGTGCAACTGTTTCAGGTTGCAGGAGGAGATGCTTCAGAGAGAGGAAGCCGAGGGCACCCTCCAGTCTTTCAGACAGGTTTGTAAATCCTCTCCCACTCGCAACAAACGGGCCCCCACCCCACCCCCCTCGACGAACCCACGGCCACGGGCAATTCTAAAAGTTAACTACTCCCAGTCTAAATAATGCAAAACTTCACACGTCTGTGCGCAAGGCCCCCTAGTGGCAGAAAGGCCAGATTGGGGCCTTTCCGGAGAAAAACCCTTGGAGGATTTAAACCGTCCCTTCTTAGAACATAAAGAAAGTCTTTAAATTTTTACTTTGTTTCCAAATTTCTTACAAAAAAATATTTTTTCCGTTTCGATTTTGGAACACATTGGTATTCTGATTTCGAACAGTTACAAATTGAGGTAGATTGCCGTTTGCTAAGTTAGCTTTTTTACAAGGCCACAAAAATCTCAATTCTTGCCTGTAGTTAAAAATGTAACCGTGTTGGAGCATAAGAAACTTAGTTTAACTGGCATTAAGCCAACAAGTTTTAAGTTCTATTGTGGCACTAAAGTTAGATGGAAGTATCGCTATGCACAACTATTTTGTGATCTAATAAGGGTGAAAAGGAGCCATCTGTGCCCTGGCTGAAAGGTATTAATGGTTTCTCTGGGCTGCCCTATGGAATGTAGAAACAGACTTTCTGGCCAGTGCAGTGGTTCTGAAGAGAAATAATAGGAGTCTTTGTGTTCCTAAGAGCAGCTTTGCAACAGGCTACATTCTTATTGAATATGTAATGATGTAAGCACAGTTCTAATTGGACACAAGTATTTGCTAACATCCGTTATCTAATATCTGGCCCAGACTTGTGAAGTATGTGATGTGAAAATTTCTTAAAGCTACAATCATGCCTCGGGTTTAGAAAGGCCTTTCTTTATTAGGACCTTGTATTATTTAGTAGCCTCTTCATAAATAAAAAATAATCCTAAAGCTGAAGAAGGGAAGTTTAATTAAAGGTTTTTTTTTCTTCCAAATTAAGATGGACTTAAAACAATTTTTAACTTAAAATTGAAGTCCAAAAGCAGAAAGAGTTCCCAGCACAGTTTTATTCTCCTGAGCACTTATTGGGATTGGCTATAAAACCACTCTCATATGTAAAGTCTAGAATAACATTTGAAGCAGAAATACATTTGCCAAATTAACAAACACAGCAATGTGTGATCATCACATGTTAAAGTTTTCTGCAGAGAAGCAAGTTAATATAAAACAATATTAGTATAGAAAGGTCTATTTGTATAAAAATGTTAGGGGTTAGGTAACATTTCCCATATTCTCTTTAATGAAGTGTCACATTGCACTTTATTATAGAGGCTAGTAAAATTACCTTTTATATCATTTTTTAAGGTTTAACAACAAACAAAAAAGAATTTTTTTTACAAAGCCTGATTTTTTTTTTTGTCATGACCTATTCTTCATTCACTCTTCATGAAGGTGATAGAAGTGTCTCAACATTTTAAGAATATAAGGCTATAAACTACTGCAAATACAATTGCTTATAAGACAAGAGGTATAAAAATCTTCATGACATTCCCTTAAGGGGAAATAAAATCTTGAGTTGCAAATTTATATATTCTGATTTGAAATGTAGCAGTTAACAAATGGTAAAAACTCAGACGGAGAGCCAGATCAGCAAGAATTCTACACAGACAGTAGTTTCGTTACATGTGAGCGTTTTGACTAGTCATTCTGAAACAAGCTAAGAACTGAATTGACAGGCACAGGTGCTAAGTGAAAAGGATGGACACACCTTTATAAGAGGAGATAAGGGAGTTTCAGGGGAAAAAAAGGTCCACCAGAGAAAGCAAAACAAATACAGTTCAGAGTTACATTTATTTCCTGATTTGTCTATCCTGCATCTTTGCCATTGCCCTTCCTAAATTGGGAGTATAAATCTAGCCTTGTAACCTGAATGCCAATGACTACATATTTGCTTTGGATCATAATGATGTTTTAGATTATTTGAGTAGAGGAATAAAGAGCTCAGGTATACACTAAAACTTTTGAACCAGGAATTTCTGTTCTGTATGGACTCATATATTAAGGTATAAGACCTGGTAAACACCTGTCACAATGTTATTCCATGATATTAAAACAATGGCATTGATTTTTCTAGATTTAACAAAACACTTCAATGGTATAATCTAGATTCAGTGACAGTTCATGGAGTACAGCTTACCATGTTGGCATACATTTATTTATTTTTAAATTGTCTATTAGCTACCTTGATATAAGATAGTGGGTCCCAGTTCAAATTTGTTAATGAGAAGAAAACATAGTATATTGGCACTGGGTGATCTATAAGGTTATTCAAAGGTAATAAGTTTGTCAAGGCCATTTTTATGATAAAGACAATAAGCTTATATGATTACTAAAAAGGAATAAATTAGATAAGCCATAGACTTTAGCATGCTCCATGTCCCATCTCTTCTCTTTGAAATAGGATGTGGACAATGCTTCCTTGGCACGTCTTGACCTTGAGCGTAAAGTGGAATCCTTGCAAGAAGAGATTGCCTTTTTGAAGAAACTCCATGATGAAGTAAGTGGAGTCGCTTTCCGTGAATAAACATGGGTGAAGCTGTTCCCGTCCTTGACATGGCTGACCTTCTGTCTGTTCTTTTTGTTTTTTTTCTTAGGAAATCCATGAGCTTCAAGCCCAGATTCAGGAGCAGCATGTCCAGATCGATGTGGATGTCTCCAAGCCTGACCTCACGGCTGCCCTGCGTGACGTCCGTCAGCAGTATGAAAGCGTAGCTGCCAAGAACCTTCAGGAGGCTGAGGAATGGTACAAGTCCAAGGTATGGAACAAAAGAAATGCACTTTGTTCACGCCCTTTAGCTCCAGTCAGAAAGCTGGCTTTAGCTTCAAGTTCAAGGTGTATTTGTTGCTATTGCCTCTCCACCCATAGCAGACTCCCTTCCCTTTTTCTGATTTTACTTCCGAGTAACACCTACACCATGCCCTTGACCTCCACACTTTTAAAATGAGGGTAATAGCGTGAATTTCTACTTGAAACTATCAACGTCAGCATTCCATTACTTTTTCTCTGCTTTCCAAAAACTTAATTTTTCTTTTCATTTTTAAATATATTTTTGAAATTCAGTGGGACTCTTTCTCTTCCCTATGTGGAAGTCTGTGGTGGGAGATTCTGATTCTTCCTTCTTCCCCATGTGGGAGTCTATACTTGTTCTTCAATAAATTTCCGCCTTTGCTATAAATATAAATATATATATATATATATATATATATATATATATATATATTTATCGTTGACTGTATTATAGGTATCTCCCATGCGCCCCCCCCCCTTTCCTCCCTCTCTCTTAAAACCCCACACCAAGGTATGTCATTCTCACATGGCCTCACTTATTTGTGGAATCTAATGAACAAAATGAATTGTCCAAAACAGAAATTTAGACATATTTTGGCAGACATTGAGATTAGAACTTGAAACAGAAAATTTGGTTTGTATTATGCCTTTGTTCGTTTGCGATCTTGAAGCTTTCTCATTTGATCAGGTAAGGTAGACTCTTAGAATTGAGTTGCCTGGGTGATCTACATTTCTCATTCCTTCCTGACAGTTTGCTGACCTCTCCGAGGCTGCTAACCGGAACAATGATGCTCTACGCCAGGCAAAGCAGGAGTCGAATGAGTACCGGAGACAGGTGCAGTCCCTCACCTGTGAAGTGGATGCACTTAAAGGAACCGTGAGTATCACACACAATAAATAGCTCGTTTGGATCCATTCAATTGACCAAGCTCATGGTGACATCTGAACAAAACTCCCCACGAAGAAAAATACATGTTTTTATCCAAAGAAAATGAGTTAAGACAGATCCAAAAAGCACTTGAGATCTGTAAGTTTTAGCTTATGTCAGTGGTCAGCAAACTCATTAGTCGACAGAGGGGCAAACCGTGGCTCTCGAGCCTCAGTTTGCTGACCACTGGCTTATGTTATTACTGCTGTTAAGGAGGGACTTGGTACTTGTATTCTTTACCTAAAATTGAAGTGTTCGCCATTTGCCATTAAAGGGACATGGTTGCAAGTGGTCTGTAAATGGTTCTGGAAACAGCAGTGTTTTTCTGGAAAATAACAGTGGAAGTCTTTCTCACCTCCTGCAGAACGAGTCTCTGGAACGCCAGATGCGTGAGATGGAAGAGAACTTTGCTGTTGAAGCTGCTAACTACCAAGACACTATTGGCCGCCTGCAGGATGAGATTCAGAACATGAAGGAAGAAATGGCTCGTCACCTTCGTGAATACCAAGACCTGCTGAATGTTAAGATGGCTCTGGACATTGAGATTGCCACCTATAGGAAGCTGCTGGAAGGCGAGGAGAGCAGGTACAGAACAAGGTCGAGAGTATGTGAATTAGCAGCGGCCATTTGCTCCGTAGTATACCACTCGCTTTACATATTGTATCTCATTTCCTCTTTAGAGAATTTCTTCAAGGTGGTTGCTTACTTACCACCTTTTTATAAATAAAGAACCTTAGGTTCAGAGAGATTGAGCAGCTCGCCCTACTCAGTGAATCAGTAGCAGAGCTGGGATTCGAAGCTCTGATTCTCTGAAAAGCCAGTGCTTTTCCCACTCTGCAAGGCCTCCAGCTGATGCCACTATGGAGAAAATGCTTGGGACAAAACATTTCAATGTACTAATGAGATCAATCAGGCATAAATGCTTCTGAAGAAAATCCCTCACTTATGAAACACATGAGTACACTCTCTTACTTGATGAAAACTACAAGTGCATAAATTTATTCCTTGTCATTTGAGTTATTTTTTCAAACATTTTACTGTTTTTTCTTTATCTTTCGTAGGATTTCTCTGCCTCTTCCCACTTTTGCTTCCCTGAACCTGAGAGGTAAGCATTTGATCGCTATTTTATGAATAATTTCCATAGCTTTTAACCATTCTCTTTATGAAGCTCTCATTTTAAAAATGACACTTGAAAAATGCCATACCAGAGAAAGTTCTAGAAAACATCCCATTTTCAAATTCAACTACTGTCTTACTTTCTGTGCAAACTCCACTGACTTGCTCCTGCTGGTCCCTACACTGCAGTAGTTTATCTCATCCTGACACTCCAGTGCTGCACGACTGGGTTTTTAAAATAGGTAATCATCTTTAGAATTATTTTGGGAGTAATGCTTTAAACAGTTGTGAACAAAACCCATAATTCTTTGGGACAAATGGTTACTTGTCTTGCTAAAATTTAATTTTTCTTATTTTGGGCCAATTTTTCTTATTCAGAAACCAATCTGGATTCACTCCCGCTGGTGGACACCCATTCAAAAAGGACACTTTTGATTAAGACAGTTGAAACTAGAGATGGACAGGTTGGTATCTTTAGATCAAAATTGGAGTAATCTCAGGCACTGATCTCCTTTTAAATCAATAAGTCTAGCTCAGATATAGCCAGCTGCTTTGTGAGGTTTCTGTTTCACTTGTACCAACTAGAAAGAGAATTGTGGCCCCTTCTTATAGCACCATACACAGCCAACTAAGTATTTGGCTCCTGGATGTGAAAAGAAGATAACAATCTTCCAATTAGTGATTTTTCTATGGTCCTTAATTTAAAATGGGAGTACAGCTTCCTAGACTAGCTTTATGAACTGTTTCATGAGACTACCAATGTTGTGATCCTGGATACACCGTCTTCCCTAAACACTCCTAGGCCCTCTTACATAACATCAGGACATGCCATGTGATCAAGTCATTTTCATGTCAGGTCTGTGCCAGGAAAGAAATGGTCCAAAGTTATTGTAATCCTCATGTAACCTTCCCTTGCACACAAACTTAAAATATGTTATAATTGTTTTTAAACTTTGCTGTATAGAATTATTATAGAATCCTTCTTTATAAACACAGGCCTTTTTATAAAATGTTTTTCAGTCGTGATATTCCATTGGCTACTTGCTTTGCTTATGGGTGAAGAGCGTTTTACATAGCATCTGTCCCCAACCCTCCCTGCCCCCTTCCTCTCCCGCTGTAACCCTACCCTGGTCATGCAGAACCAACATAACCTTCCAGCTTCCCCTGTAAATTACATAAAATTAGTATATCTTTTTTTTTTGCCATGCTTAATGGAGTAACTTAATCTTTGGCATGTAATATTATATTTTATTTGAATTTTATCTTTTTTTAACAGGTCATCAATGAAACTTCTCAGCACCATGATGATCTGGAGTGAAAATTGCATGCACTTAGTGCTGCAATATATTACCAGCAAGAATAAAAAGGAAATGTGCATCTTAAAGAAACAGCTTCAAGTGCCTTTCTGCAGTTTTTCAAGAGCGCAAGATAGATTTGGAATAGGAATGAGCTCTAGTTCTTAAGAACCAAAACTTCTAAGAGAATTAGAAAAAAAAGTTTACAACGTAATCTAGTTTATGAAGAAGGCTTGTGCTAGAATACTTTTTAAAAAGTATTTTTGAATACCATTAGAACTGCTCTTTTCCAACAAGTTATCTGACCAATTTGTTTCTGCTTCAATAAATCTTTGAAAAACTCTTTTGGTATCTTATTTAATAATAGTTATACAACTCTCTCAATTTTATGAGACTATGTTTTAGTTAAAAAACGTTTGGTCCTATTGGTTAATTTGACACAAAACAAGTTTAGGTTAACTCAATAAATTCAACTTATTTATGCTTGAGGTGTAGCTCTTAATTTGGTCATTTAGGTAGACTGCACCTCAATTGTTTTTTTAAATAAATAAACTAGAGGCCTGGCCTTGAGGGGTCCCACTGGTGCCAGATTGATGAGGCTGAGGAGGGACCGAGAGAGGGCTCCAGGGCTTATCCAGCCGGTTTTGCCCAGTCTCAGTCCTGATAGGCTGGACTCCAAGCTAACCTACCAGTTGGAGCATCTGTTTCCTGGTGGTCAATGTATGTCATAGTGAATGGTCAAATGGTCTCACATTGAGCATATTAGGCTTTTATATACGTAAGATGACCTATACACGAAAATTCATTCCACAGTAGGCCTTCCCCCAGCTGCCAGCACTGGTTCCCTCCAGCACCTGGGACCAGAACTTCCCTCTTCCAGTTGTCTGCCAGCACCTGGAACCTGGGCTGGCTTCCCTCTGGCCCCAGCTTGGTCAGGAAGGATGTCCTTCTTAGCATATTATTATAGATGATACATAATAACATACAAAATTTATAACAGTTCTTTTCATAGAATGATTCCAGCTGGGTGCATGCCTGTGTGTAATTTCAGTTCTAACAAGTAGACTTCCTAAAATTGAAAACTTTGACTAAAATGAATATCTTTTTTTGGTATATGTAGGAAATGAGGAGCACAAATTCCAATTGCAGACAATAAGTAGGCTACTGGGGCTTCGTCTGCCATTAGCAAGATGCAAATAAAGGGGACAAGTTCAAGTTTCCACATGAAACTTGCCAGCTTTTCTGTGTGTGCATGTATGTAAAGGACACCTAAATCTATATTTACCTTTAGATGGATATTCTCAAAGACCTTTGTATGTGGGGAACAACACTGACCCAGAATAAAGGAAAACCCTGACCTTTTCATCAGGGAGATCAGACTAATCCATGTGAGGCAGATGGTGAAATGATGCTCACTGCAAGTGTAATAAACTTTCACACCTGGAGCAAGGACAGTGAAGTATGGACATGACATTCTGCTGCTAGACCATGCAACATGAGCAGGTTCTAGCAATGGGTACAGTTTAGGCGGGCCCTGGCCAGGTAGCACAGTTGGTAAGAGTGTTGTCTCAGGTCCAATCTCCAATCAGGGCACATACAAGAATCAACCAAGGCATGCAAAAATATGATAAGTGGAACAACAAATTGATGTCTCTCTCTTTCCTCCCTCCATTTCTCTCTCCATTCTTCTCTAAAAAAATTTTTTTTTTAAATAAAAATTATAAAAGAAGAGGAGAAGGTATTACCTGGAGGCAATGAAGTTGTAAAAGTAGATTGTGTTTTTTGAAGGGAAACTCCTTTGGGAAATTTTCTGGATTCTCCAAGTCCCAATTTACTATATGACTATTATGCTCTCTCCCCTAGGAATGCTGTGGTCAGCAATTGTAATTTTTACGTGTTTATGTCTATCTCGGGAGTCAATGAGAGAAATAGTGAAATAGTTCATCCCAGGTATTGTGTTCAGTAACATTAGCTGCATGTTTCATGGTTTTTGTTACTGCAGACATGGGGTGAGTAAAGAAAGGATGGTCCTGGTAGTGACCCCATCCTAGTTCTCTGAGGGTGGTCAGGGTCTATGCTTGCTTATCAATAGTGTCCCTTTTCAGACTCACACATGTACCAGCTTGGTCAATAGCTCTCTGATCATCTTACCCTTGCAGGGAAGGGGAGTCATCCTGCGAGGCCTTAGTGTGTGCCCCCAACCCCTCACCCTCCATCTATGAACAATTGACGTTGAAAGGCATGAGCAGCATTGCTAGAGCAAATATCCAGGTCTTTGGGCCCTTATGGTACTTTCTCTATTTCATATTTGATTTTGTTTTCTGTTCTCTAGCTAGTCTCACCATATTCCCCTCTGTCTCCTAACCTCACTTACTCCGTCTCTCTTCTACCTGTCTTTGGCTTATGAGGCTCATCCAAGGAAGACACCAACCTGTATTGGTTTCCTTCAAGCACATGACCTTTTATTATTATTTTTTTAAATTGAAGCTATAGAGTTTTCTTTTTTGGTATTTTTTTTCCTCCAGGGGCAAAAGGAACCAGGATGACATAGATTTTTAGTGGGCTCCCCACCTTTACAAAAGATCTTACAGCTCTTTCTAAATCAGCCTCCCTAAATGGAAAGGATGAGCTGGTATTCCTTATCTGTGACGCTCAGAAATTAGCCCTTAATGAGGAGCCTCAAAGTGGCCCTGCTCATAGGAATTGAAATCTATTTAAGTCTCTTTTATTTTTATCTTTAATTATACCGTTAGCATTTTCCTTATCTTCTGTTTAGAAAAATGAATAAAAAGAAACTATGTTCTCATCACTTACGGTGAAGCAAAGATTGATGCTTGGTTCTTTTATGTATAACATTAGCCAAGATTAAAGGAGATAAAATAAAGTAGGGGTGGGGAGAAGGAAATGATGACATAAAGTATAAGTCTGAAAGAAGTTACCAAGGGGACCATGAAGTCCATGGAAATAATGTGAAAATTGAGACTTGCTATGTTTGCTCACAGTAGTGACAGCTGGAAGTGGTGGCTGGTGAGAGACAAGTGTCTGTTTTAGTTATAGAATGCCTAACTAGGATCCACCTTCCCACGACCAGCCTCTGACAAAGGAACTAGGAAACTAAATCTCTTTTTGGAGGTTGTGAGACTGAGGGAATAAATGTGTTCAGTGAAGAGGGATGGGTGAGGAGAGGGAGGGGTGCTGGGCGGACACCAGCTTTTACTCCTTCTTGAAAGCAAGGATAAAGCAGACACTATGTCTGCAAGAAGCCCCCCCTCCCCACCTCTCCAACCTGCTGGACTCAGTTAAGGTGTCTTGGTCACCCCTACCTGCCCTCCCCTGCAGGCCCGGTTGCCCCAACTCCCTTCCCCTGCTGGCCTAGTTACCCTCAACTGCCCTTCCCTGCCAGGCTGGTTGCCCCCAAATGCCCTCCCCTGAAGGGCATCTTGTAGTGGCCATCTTGTGACCACATGGGGGCAGTCATCTTGTGCAAAGTTGTGACAGTTAATTTGCATATTTTCTCTTTATTATATAGGATAAGTAAGGTACAGTAAAAACATGATATAAAACGGTACACCTGTATAGAGCACTTACCATGAATGGAACTTGCAGGACTGGAAGTTGCTCTGGATGCGTTTGAATGCGAGTGAATGTGAAGGCTCAGGACATTGCTGTACACCTCCGCCTGCTTCCTTCTCACAGGGTCAGAAATAAAATATAGAAGCTGTCCATGCTGCTCTGTGAACAAGGAAGTGGACTAGAGTGACTGGAAATACTGAGAAGAACCCGCTGGGTCAGGCATAGATCACTGTGGTAGTGACTGTCAGGAGGGAGTGAAAGCTGGTGGCTTTCAGATCAGTAGGAATAAGAAATCAAGATGGATAGATTAAGGAGCACAGGGGATTGTCATAGCAATGTGATTTGGCTGTTGCATGCTGGAGCAGTGGTCAGATTAAGGAACTTCTGCTATTCATTTAAAGGAAAAAAATGAGAAAGTGTTTTGGTTCCATTGACTGTGTCTGGTCCAGAGGGCTCTCTCTGACATTGGATTGCCAGAAGAAATAAAAATTATATATGATTTATAGCATTACAGCCTGAAAATATGTCCAAAGTCCAGGGACAGGCTGGCTCCCCACTACCACAGAGAGTTTTATTAAAGTGGCAGAGGCACTTCATACTTATGGAAGTAGCTCCTGTGGACCTGTGTCCTCAGACAGGATTTTGGGACCTTGACAAATAATTTACAGCAATGTACTCTGAAGACCATTGAGCTAGATCTGGGAGGACTATAGCCCTCTGAGTATGTAGCACTGGGTGCAGGCTCCTCTGAGCTGAAACAGGTCAATGGCTGACTGGAAAGTAATTTTTGCACTCAAAATTGAAGTGCTGTGAGTGAGAGGAAATCTACTGCAAAACCCCACAGGTATTCCTCCATCAATTGGGGCTGTCAGTAAATTATGTTCCTTGAAACAGGAGATGCAAGTGATGAATTTTCTTTGCTGCTACACCAATCTAGCAAAAGATTTTGAAAACATAAATGTGTATTATCTATACTAATAAAAGCATAATATGCTAATTAGACCAGACAGGTGAATGACCTTCTAGATGTCATTCCAGACATCTTTCCAGATAAAGCTGTGGTGGCAGGGGCTGAGGCTGAGGTAATTAGGGGCCATCAGGCAAGCAGGCAGAGTGGTTAAGGGTAATCAGGCAGGCAGGAGAGCAGTTAGGGGCATCAGACAGGCAGGAAGAGGTGGATTGTGGTGATCAGGCAGGCAGGCATAAGGCAGTGAGGTCCATCAGACAGGCAGGCAAAGTGGCTAAGGGCATCAGGCATGTAAGGAAGCAGTTAGGAGTAATCAGGCAGGCAGGCAGTCAAGTGGTTAGGAGCCAGTGGTCCCAAATTAAGAGTCATACATCCCCTGAGGGCTCTCAGATTGCAAGAGGGTACAGGCTGGGTTGAGGAACCCCCTCTCCCTTGCATGAATTTTGCACACTGGGCCTCTAGTAAGTATATAAAAATAAATGCTAGGTATGGCTCAGGGATACATGATTATTTTATTATTATAGTTAATTAACGTAGTTTAACATTTTAACATATTAAAGGAGAAAACTATACGATCTGCTTGATATAGAAAAACATTCCATAAAAGTCAGCATTTTATCATTATAAAAACTTTTAGAAAAATATGAATATAAGGGTTCTTTCTCTCCCTCCCTCCCTCCCTCCCTCCCTCTCTCCCTTCCTTCCTTCCTTCCTTCCTTCCTTCCTTCCTTCCTTCCTTTCTAATCTTCACCTGAGGATATTTTTCTATTGGTTTTTTTTTAGAGAGAATGGAAGACAGAAGGAAAGGCAGAGAGAAACATTGATGTGAGAGAAACAGATTGACTGGTTGTCCTCTGCATGAGCCCTGACCAGGGCCCAGGCTGGGGAGAAGCTGGCAACCAAGGTATGTGCCCTTGACCAGGATCAAACCCAGGACCCTTCACCACAGACTGACACTCTATTCACTCAGCACACTGGCTGGGCTAAGGATCTCTATGATGCACATTGACCACCAGGGGGCAGATGCTCTAACCAGTAGGTTAGCTTGCTGTTGAGGTTCAGCAGATTGGGATTGGGTGAGGTGGGGCAGACATGCCTTGGAGTCCTCCTTCAGTCCCTCCCCAGTTGGCCAACCTCCTGTGGTCACTCTCCAGCCCACTGCACCTGGGGTGGCACCGGGGCTTGAAAGGCATCTGCAGAGTGAGCAGGGTTCCCTCAGGAGGTGAGGTCCCTTGGTTTGGCCTGCAGGGATCAGGCTAAAACCGGCAGCCTGACATCTCCCACGGGATCCTGGATTGGGACAGGGCACAGGCCAGGCTGAGGGACCCTGTGCATGATTGGGGCTAGGGAAGGACTGCCGGAGGGCTCCAGGGCAAGTCCGGCCCATATCACTCAGTCCTGATCTGGGCCAACTGGGGCCAGCTGGCTGAGGAGGGACCATGGGAGGTTGGCTGGTAGGGGAGGGTCTGTGGGAGGACCAGTCCCAATTGGCCAGACCCCAGCAGCAAGCTAACCTACCAGTCAGAGTATCTCCCTCTTGGTGGTCAGTGTGCATCATAGCAACTGGTCAAACATTCAGCATACTAGGCTTTTATTATATAGGACTAGAGACCCAGTGAACAAAATTCTGCATGGGTGGGTCCCCTCAGCCCAGCCTGCACCCTCTCCAATCTGGGACCCCTTGGGGGTATATCTGACTGCTGGTTTTGGCCCGATCCCAGGCAGTCAGACATCTCTCTCACAATCTGGGACCACTGACTCTTAACTGCTCACCTGCCTGCATGCCTGATTGCTCCTAACTGTCCCCTGCCAGCCTGATCACCCCTAACTGCCTTAGCCTGCCATACCCCCACCAGCCTGGTTGCTACTCACGGCCCCCCTCTGCTGGCTTGGTTGCCCCTAACTACCACCATGCTGGCCTGATTGCCCCTAACTGTCCCCTCCCCTACTGGCCTGGCTGCCCCTCACTGCCCCCCTCTGTGGGCCTGGTTGTTTCCAACTGCTTCCCCTGCTGGCCTGGTCACCCCATGCAGCCTGCTGTACAGTTGTTACTGTGAGGGCGTCATGACAATTTGCATATTACCCTTTTATTAGTATAGATGGGTGCAGAGAGATACATCAAGAGAATATAATAGAGTACTCTCAAAATAAACTCTTGTATCTTAGCTAGTTTGGGCTGTTATAACAAAATACCACAGACTTGGGTTGCTTTACCGACAAACATTTATTTCTTACAGTTCTGGAGACTAACAGTCCGAGATGAAGTCCTGGCAGATTTGGTGTCTTGTAAGAGCCTACTTTTTTTGGTTTGTAGACAGCTATCTTTTTGCTCTGTCCTCACATGGGGGAGAGAAAACAAGAGCTTGCTTTCTGATCTCTTAGAAAGGTACTAATTCCATCATGAGGACCCACTCTCATCACTTCATCTAATTCTAATTACCTCAAAGGCTCCACAATATCAAAGGCCTCTCTGAATACCACCACATTGGGGGTTAGGCCTTTCAACAGACAAATTTTGAGGGGGCACAAATATTCAGTGCATAACAATAAATGTATATTAGAAAAACGTGCTTTATGATAGAGTGAGCATTATTCTAATATTAATTGAAAAATCATTTTGAAAAAGACTCTTAAAGCTTTTTCAAGACACTTTCTATAATATAGCCCAATATTCTTCTGGCCACTTTCATCTTGCACTTCCAGCAATATGTTCCTTCTTGAGGAAAAAAGATGATGACTGAATGGTTTAAGGTTCCTTTAAGACAGTGGTTCTCAACCTTCCTAATGCCGCGACCCTTTAAGACAGCTCCTCATGTGGTGGTGACCCCCAACCATAAAATTATTTCCGTTGCTACTTCATAACTGTAATTTTGCTACTGTTATGAACTGTAAGGTAAATATTTGATATGAAGGATGTATTTTCATTGTTACAAATTGAACATAATTAAAGCATAGTGATTAATCACAAAAAAACAATATGTAATTATATATTGTGAAATATTTATTTCTAATTACAAATAAATGAAATTTTGTCTTGAATTGTGGTGTAGCATGAGCAACAGTCTTCATATGACAACAGTAAACTACATTGCTACACTTTGCTACACCGAGGAGCGGTGTGTTGGTTCCTAAGACCATGGGAAATAGGTGTTTTCCAATAGTCTTAGGCGACTCCTGTGAAAGGGTCCTTCGACCCCCAAAGGGGTCACGACCCACAGGTTGAGAACCGCTGCTTTAAGAGTTGACAAAGATTTCTTTGAGAACATAAAAATTTCATGCCTAATTGTTCACCATCTATGAACAAGGCTAATTTTATACAAATATATAGTCTAACATTAACTCTAGGAAGCCTGCACCTTGTTCATCCATCACAAAACTCCTTTCTCTTCCCATGAATTTTCTATTTCAAAAGCACCACAACATATTCCGTCTTCCAATTCCAGTTAAATATAGATAATATAAACTACTTTTGTATATAGTCTGGTATTTGTGGGATTGTGGGAATAGTCAACTAATCAAATGATCTCCTCACCACCTCCAGATTAAACTCTTCCACTTTGTGATTCACTGATCATAAATTGGTTTACTGCAAGAAGAAAAAAACGGAAGCTGTCCCCAGGTGGTAGATAGGATGAACTGCCTATGAAACAGTGCAATCCTCTCTAGGAGGAATACATTTCAAAATGTTTCTCCCTATAGGGTTTGGCGGAAACAGACAATTTTGTTCCAATTGCCATGTGCTTCAGCAAATCATTCTGGCTGTTCTGAGTAGTTGCCTTGCAAGCCTGTGAGCTACCGTTTGAGATTTTGCTTCAAACTGCCAGAGCAAAGCTGAAGCAGAATGGCCTCCATGCAGCTGCAGTCTGCTCTATTCAAGAGTTTGACAGATTCAGACCCAGGCCTGGCTTTCAGCACCATGGAGCAATGGCATTTCCTGGTGTGATCATAAAGTTCTCTTGGCAACACTGTGCTGAGTTTTTATGGTTTCTCTAAAATCAACAAGTAAGAGTTTATGATGAGAACAAGGTTCTAAAATGTTTGATCAGAAAAACTACCAGGTCACCTATTCCTCAGCAACTCTGCCTTCACATAATTTATTGAATGGACCTTTTTTTAAAAATAGGTCCAATTGAGTTCATAAAATTTGAGACCATCAGAATGACATAAATTTAAGTTTCAAATACTGTTTTATTTGTTTGTATATTCTAAAAATATGTGTAAACATGTTCCTGCCAAGAATGGACTACTGTCTTTAGGCCAGAGCTTAAGGAGATGTAGTATAACATTCAACCAGCTGCCCAGAAGAGAGAGAGGCATGCATTTAAGGTCTCAAGAGACATGTCCCCCCTCCGACCCCCCAAAAAACAACACAAAAAACCTGTAACATAGCTCTGCAGTGGACAGGCTTTCCCAAATATACTAATCAGAGTTGGCAATAGCTAGATTGCCTTTCCAAGTGGGTGTTCGTGCCATCAGGCCCCTGTGTAGCCTCTGACCCTGTCACTAAGGCCACTACATTCACATGTCCATTGCTCCAGTTCCAGTGTGACCACAACAATGGCTGCCTAACATCAATTAGCCGAGTCATTTTGTCTAAACTTCGCTGTTTGGTGTCCTTTCTGTCGCAGGATGCCTTCTAATGAGCATTAATATGTGATATAAAAATCTTCATACTTTGTGCATCTCTCATATGCCTCTACTCCACCCCTCCTGTGTCTAGCAATCCAGTTCCTTTTTTTATTTTTTTAATATATTTTTATTGATTTTTTACAGAGAGGAAGGGAGAGGGATAGAGAGAAACATCCATCAGCTGCCTCCTGCACACTCCCTAATGGGGATGTGCCCACAACTAAGGTACATGCCCTTGACTGGAAACAAACCTAGGACTCTTGAGTTGCAGGCCTACGTTCTATCCACTAAGACAAATAGGTTAGGGCCCAGTCCCTTTCTTTATAGATCCTTGGCTAGCCAGCCATTCTATTGGTTTCAGCTCAAGACTCTTTATATAGCTTTACCGCAGGCTATTTCTCCACTTGCATTTCTACACTTTACAAATTCTTTTTTTCCTCAGTATCTTTCAAGGCTACCTCTGAAAGTGGCTGCAATAGACCTACTTGGCATTCCAGCTTTTTATACCCACAAATTGAGCCAATCCCTCTGTAAACCAAGTGCAAGTTCTGGCTTGTTGCATGACACTTTACCCCTACATGGCTACAGGTGTGAGTCTGGGAAGGAATGATAATACAACTACAGACAGTGACACGGGTGTCTGAGCTACCTTCTCCAGCAGCTTTCCTGTGCTTTCTGGTCCTGCTCAGATACCATTTTGGATGTACCATTTCCATCCTTACTGGGGCTCATAATGGGAACCATTCCTCAAAAGACAAATAGTTCTTCAGACGATAGAGCCTTCTGTTAGAACCCAAGGGTCTGTGTAGCATTTCTCCCACTAGGGCATTCGTGAACTACATACACGCTGTATCTTCACTAATCACGGACCCCTCAACACTGTGTAGTCAGCAGATTTGCATCAGGACTCTTGTATCATAGTCTGGACCTGCTGCAGGGCTTCTTCCTGTTCTGGGCTGCACAAAGCAGGCAGCCTTCTGTGTTACCTGGCATTTGGATCACAGCAGCTTCCATAGCCCAAAGAAATCTAGCAGGTATTGATTGTATTCTCTTTATTAGAGAAAAGGATGTGAGCTGTAGTAATTGTTTTTCACATTGGGGGGAATATCCAGGCAAGCTCCTGACCCCTGGGCCCCAAACCTTTGCTGAAATGACTCTCACCGGAGTTCTCTCCCACCCTCTGGAGTGTGTGTTTTTTTTACCAAGGCCCCCAGGGTATCAGCCACCTCTTCCTTGCCCCCTCAGTCAGCATGGCAGCATTGGTGTGGGGGTCCATGAGATGGCCTGCGGGATAGCTAGATCTCTTTGGATTACACCATGACTGATGGTGGGAGAGTTAACAGAAGTCTGGAGCAAAACTGTAAATCAGCGATTTTCAACCTTTTTCATTACATGGCACAAATAAAATAATTACTAAAATTCTGCAGCATACCAAAAATATGTTTTTTGCCGATCTGACACAACACAACATAAGTATGATTTTTACTTATTCAAACTGGATGGCTATTATTGTGTTGGCTATTGTCATTTTATTTTTTTATTTGACAACCTAAGGTCAGCACCCCTGATGAAATAGTCAGGTGTTGCATGTTTTAAAAATTCTTATGGCTTACCAGTTGAAAATCGCTGTTGTAAATGAATGTTCCTGTCCATTCCATGTGAATGCAAACTATTTCTGATAAGACTAGAAAAACACCCCCTGCTCCACACTTGCCAAATCAATGGCTACACATCATTTACCCAAGGCACTGTTAATCTGCTTTAGCAAAAATGGCCCAGCCAGCACAGCAGCTGAAATCGGGGTTAATACTTGTCTGAGAGTGCAAGTCAGTCATAGCCATTTCCTGGATGCAGCTGGATTCTGCACGGCTAAGCTAGAGAATTAAACAAAGATATAATAGAGAACACCACCCTTGAGTTCCTTGGTTTTTAATAGTGGCATTGATCTCTGTCAGGCTCCTGGGATGAGATATTGTTTGTGATTTACTATCTTGAACAGGAGGGTGCAGAAGGGTTAGGGTATTTCACAGACTTCTACTTGGTCTCCCTCAACTTTTAGTGTGTAGGCCATGGGCTCAACATGGAGATATTCCAACAGTCAACATATCCATTTTAATTATATTCTCCGGGTCTGGGAAAATGACCAGTGGTGAGTCTGTGGATTCACTGTGAACTAGACCTAGTTCAGAATTCTGTTTGTTTCCTGGCCCCATAATTCTCCCCTCCAGCGGGGGCCATGACAATGCTTTCATCTCTGGGTACCATTGTCAATTCAGGCCTTGTGTCCCTAAGTCCTCAAGAGGTTTGGGTATTCTTCTTCTTCTCCTTCTCCTCCTCCACCACCACCTCCTCCTCCTTCTTCTCCTTCTTTTTTAATATGTTTTTTATGGATTTTTTACAGAGAAGAAGGGAGAGGGATAGAGAGCTAGAAACATCGATGAGAGAGAAACATCAATCAGCTGCCTCCTGCACATCCCCCACTGGGGATGTGCCAGCAACCAAGGTACACGCCCCTGACCGGAATTGAACCTGGGACCTTCCAGCCCACAGGCCAACGCTCTATCTACTGAGCCAAACCGGTTTTGGCTGGGTATTCTTCTTTATGGTCACTCAGGTAAATAATTTCAGTTCTGTGGAGGAAGGACTTACAATAATTACAGGAATTATTGCTGCAGCATTTCAGGGTTCTTTCTCCTCAGGCCCCAGTCACCTCTTTGGTCAATGTGTTCTAGATCTGAAAATTGGCTCAAGGCTGAGATCTGAGCAAGAAATCAAAGCTATATTGGGTGATGCCATTAGCCCTCTGCTCTTTTATTCCTGCCTTCTCCGGTTTGTAGAAATGAAGAAGCTTCCTTGTTGGCTGTCTATCTGTTTTGCTCTTAAGAAAGCCAGGGTCTATCAACCATTCCATAACTTCCTGTGGCTCAATCTCTTTTGGCTTCTCTTCCAGACTTGCCAGTCATTATGGAAATTATGGCTCCCTGGCTTCTGATGGTTAAAGGACACTTCATGGCCTTATCCTCAGGTCTGAACATAAGCCCAGCTTTGTGTCTGTGTCACCTGGCCTGAAAACCTTATCTTAACCATTGTTTTCCTGACCATTCCTGGTCCTAACTGTGTCTGATAAGATCTTCTAAGAAATAAAAGTCAAGACAGGATTAAATGTACAAAAGATTTATTGAATGAAATCCCTGTGAAGGATAAAAAGGGCTGGAGAAGAAGTAGAGAGGAAGAACCTTCAGTCTACAGTTCTGGTCCAAGATCTGTGAAAGGACCAAGGGAAGAGAGAATGGGTTATGAGGAGCTGCAGATGACAGTGCTGCTCTAAAAAAAAATGTCTTGGCTAGATCAGTGGGAAGTCTTGGATGAAAGTTGTCCATGAGAGGTATCTTGCATCTGTCAAATTGTCCTACACACACCTTGCTTAGTCATCGGCTGGGAGTAGCCTGGTGGTAGCATTGGGTGCAGAAGTGAATCATGGAGTGTCACAGCTTGAGGCTTCCATCAGCTATGCTCCACAATGAATTCTCATGAAAGAAGTTCTGAAGCTCCACGGTCACCTTCCCCAAACCACATGATAATTCTTGCTGAAGAAGAAAATCTGGAGCATAATCTGCAAAGAGTCCTTTGAGCCACCGATGAGGAAAAAAATTACATTACTAGAGCAGTGTTTGCTGCTTTTTAATCCTCCATCTTATTAGACTATGCCTGGCTCTATATTTGAGGAAAGAAATCCATTAACCTGCCCATTCATCTTTTGATGGCACCTCCTTAGCTACATGAAGGCCCTGCTAAAGTTTTGAAATGGCCATTTTCCTTTAATATAATCATATCACCTCAAAGACATTTTCCTTGACTTTCTTTTTCACTTTCTATTCCCTTACTATATTTTTCTCCAATACACTTATTATTGTCTATAATGTTATTACATATATGGGTATTTGTTTACCTGATCACTTTTCTGTGTAAATTCCACATATCTTCACTATTCAGCACACACACACACACACGACACAGTATGCGCTTAATATATGATTGATTATTGACTATATACATCAAATCTTACTAGGCCAATGCCAGAAGCTAGTTCCAGCATGTCATAATTGCAAGAATTTCATCAACAAGTTGATGGAACTTGGGGATTCAACAAAAGCTGAATCACATATGTTGTCACATGTTGGGAATGGCTGAAGGCATTTCACCAAACCTGAAAAGGATGCATTGCATTGATTGTTTGCTGTGAAACAGCTCAGGGCATCTTAATCTATATGTTATTGCCTCCTACTGGTCAAACACCTGAACAGCAGTAGGTTATTCCACAATCTGACAATGCTTCTGTATGAAACTCTACCCTTTGAAATATATATCTTCACCTTGCCTTAAGAAAATTTGTGTTAATAAAAAGTAAGGGGTATTGAGGCAAAGAGAACCTGGTTTATTTAGCCAGGCTCCTCTTCCCCTCCCCATATGCCTTTCAAAATTATCTTTCGTCTCTGGACTCTTACTTAAGTTACACACAGCCTTTCTGAACCCTTCTTAATGCCAGAACAAGAACCTTGGCAGGCCAGCCCTAGCTAAATGGCTCAGTTGGTTAGAGCACTATCAATTGTACCAAAAGGCTGTGTGAGAGCACATACCTAAGTTGTGAGTTTGATCCTCTGTCAGGGCATGTACAGGAGCCAACCAATAGATATCCCCCCACCCCCACCCCATCTCTCTCTCTCTCTCTCTCTCTCTCTCTCTCTCTTTCTCTCTCTTCCTCCGTCCCTCCCTCTCCTTTTAGTCTCTAAAAAATAATTGCATGCTCAATGAAGATTTAAAAAAAATCTTATCAGGCCAGCCTCTCCCACACATATCTAAAACCAGTCCCTGGGTTAGGAAATGCTTTGGAGAAAAGATGTTCTCCTGGTTATGTTATAATTCATAATAATCCTACAAATCAAGCAAAATGTCCCCATTTTACAGATAAGAAACAAGTAATGTTCACAAAGTAATCCAGCTAGCAAATTAGGAAGCTGTGATTTGACATCAAATCCAAAGTGTATGCTCTCAAGATTATAGGATATCAACAGCAACAACCACCCCCACAACCTAGCTTGTAAATAGATGAGTTCCAAGGAACACTAGCTCCATTTCCAAACTTCTTGAACAGAATGAATATCACCATCTATTGGCATAATTGCTAAATTATAAAACAGGTATTGCAAGTAACCCTAAAGCACTTTTACATTTTCTTACTAACAACTGATTACATCCTCTTTTGCAAAGTAAGTAAAATTGTTTGCTAATCAGGCCTCTAAGGGCTTAAATGTTCCATATAAAATATATGAAATCTAGAGAACCATTAAGTCATTATCTACTGCCAGATTGAATGTTAGTGTGTTTTTCTGGTATTTTAACCTATCTAGCAGCTAATGACTCAGAAAGTGTTCTCTTATTTAATCCCTCTCAGAATTTTTTCCTCACCAAGAAGCTACTAATAACCTCCTTTGTCAGGGATGTTAGTCTCTTCAGATACCTGTCAAATGATTTTATGTGATTCATCTAAAGCAAAGATTTTTTAAAAGAAGTAGCAGAATCATTTTGGAAAGCAAACAAGAAAAAGCACTCAGCTGGGAAGTGTCGTTATTACACATCCACTACTAGCAGGAGCCTTTTTTATAAAAGGCACACAAATCGTATACCAGCATCTGCACGTCAACTTAAATTCTAGTCTTCTATTAAGCTGATAAATTATTCAGCCTTCTTATACATTGAATAACTCTCTGAAACAGGTCCCAGAAAGCATTTGCATATAAAATATAATTTGAGAATTAAACAAAGCTTTGGTAGAAGGCTATGGTCTTATCCAAGCTAACTCTGACAAAAATATTCAAAGCAAGCTCTCTGTCTGTCTGATGATTCATTTCCCAGTCTTTTTCTTCAAAGGACAATTCTTTCTGGTTTGGCCTTTACCATCGTGGTGGTTGCCTAATTCCTGGAGAGTGAGGTGGGCTTGATTGACTGGCCAGAGGGCTTGATGAAATCTGCATTTAGTATCCTCAAATGATTTTCCCAACCTCTGCATAGAACGATCTTCTGGGGAGGAGATCCTTTATTTGGATCTTTCCCATTAATGTGGTGTGTGTGTGTGTGTGTGTGTGTCTGTGTGTGTGTGTGAGAGAGAGAGAAAGAGAGAGAGAGAGAGAGAGAGAGAGAGAGAGAGAGAGAGAGAGAGAGGAAGAGAGAGGGAGCAAAGAAGAGGATTTGCTTTTGGGTTGTTAAAATCTTTGAAGATATTTATCTCAGAATATTGTGTCAACAAAATGAAAATGTAGAAGAAACTGAAGCATTCATCTTATATAAAAACTGCTGTTTGAAATTTTAACCCTGCTATTTTGGCTTCTGTAAACTCTTGCTTACTTAAATAATAAGGAAAATAAGACTACTCCCATTCCAGAGAGGCTGTGGACTGAGGCTGTGGACTATGCCCCAGAGTTGTTAGTGCTGAAACCAGACCAGGCCTTGAGATATGATCTCATGGCCCCTTTCCAGCACACAGGCCTTCTTTCCCAGAAGGCCTGGAAGTCTCATTCCAAATTTGGGAGACAAAAGAGCTAGGAAAAGTATAAATAGAAAAGCTTTCTTTCATGTGGGTGGCTAAAATTTGAAAGGCATATTTTTCTCTGGCCCTGCCCTTAATAAAATGTAACTCCCTTTCTTTAAGCATGGCTTGGTTTTTTTCCAGTCTTCTGTAACACAATTGGTCCCTGACCAAGAAGAAGACCAAACATGTTGGCCTTTTGGCCTCCAGTGGGTGGACCTGGTTTGGGGTCTCAGGGCACTGGATTTAGCAGAATTGATTTAGAAAAATTAAACCAGGGGACTCTGGGCACTCCTGGACCTCAACCTAGGATGCGGCCGGCATCTGGAGAGAGTGGATGGACACTTCTGGACCTGTCGATGGAATTGGTAAAGTAGAGGCCCTATCTGTCAGGCTCACTCCAAGTGAGTGGAAAGGGGAATTTGATCACTTCCCCAGAAGTCAAGGACTTCCTAAGGCAATTAATCAGGAATCAGGTGGACTGTTTAAACTCTGAATAAATATCTGGTAGAAGTAAAAACTCAGACTGTCTGGTATATAAATATAAGTGTGAGAGTCTGTGTGAAAGATAATGCAAACCCTACTTTTAGGGGAAGACAGTAGAGAACTTTTAATTGATTTTCCTTGATTTATAATTTTGCTGTGTTAGTTTAAAATTTTGAAATTCTAGGGTTAATTTAAGGGTATAAAATTTGTGAAGGTTGTCAATCCAGAGAAGCCTTTAAACAAAGGCTTGTTGTGTTAATATTAATCATAATTAACTGCTTTGAAGGCTGCCTTTTTCAACCCTGCTAGCAAACTGATAATCATGTGGTCCTGAGAACTGTGACCTGCCTGACCTTCCTGATAGATTTACAATGGGTCTTCTCTTTGAAAACTGCTCCAGAGCAGGTGTGAGAAAGAGGAGAGGCAGTGGAATTTACTCTGAGCCTGCTGAGATAGAGAAGCCCTAGGTTGGGGGACAGGGGGATGGTTGGAGATATCAGAAGTGATGAAGGAAGAGGAAGATTTGAAATCTTCTGGGGCCTTGGATTAAAGAAGAAAAATCAGGGAGGGAGAGCAGCTGTTTCTTAACTGTAAAATGCCTGGTTATACAGGATCTCAGATTGCTTGCTTATTTCCCCTGCTAAGGACAGAGTAAATGGTTAATGCAGAAAAAGGGGGGCAGCAGCGGGGAGAGCAGGGAGAGACAGGTTTTTGTTGATTTTGCTGGCTACAACCTGCTCTGCTGGTATCCTTGGTTTCTTACTTATTTGAACTATACTAGACTCAAGGCTTTCTACAAAACACAGTGAATCTTCCTCTACCCTCTTTTTTTCTTTTTAACCCTTCCAATACACATAAAGAAAATCTCATTGTCTGAGCCTGACAGGGCAGGGTTACTGAGTACTTCTTGGGCCTTGGTGTAATATTCAGCAAAGGAACTTTGAGATATAATATCTTTAATGTTACAACTAGTTTACGTTTTAAAAATCTTTGTCTCTCAAAAAGAAGTATTTTTACCTGCTCTTAGTTTTATCACAGAAGGTCTAAGTCATAAATGTTAATCTAAGAAATTCTGGTTGTTTACTTTTTAGGAATTATTAAAGGATTGAAGTTTAAAAGAATAAGGAATACTGAGTAGAAGGTCTGAGGCATAGTTATGCATTTTTAAAGGACATAGAAAGAAGGTTTGAAGGCTAATTTGGAAGTGTAAAATTTATAAAGGTTGTGTATGTAATAATAATAATAAGAGGAATGTTGAAAGGAAGTCAAATAATACAGGCCAGTAAGCCAAAAAAAGTAAATAACTTACGTTCTGCCTTCCTAAACAGAGGTAAATAGTTATGCCAAAGTACTTAGGGGGAGACTGATAAAAGGAATCTAACAGTTACTGTTTGTTATAATATATTCAGAAAATATTACTTTAGAAAGTCCATAAAAAAGGACTGGCAAGAAAAATTCTATCTTAAAGCAGGTCAGTATATTTTTCTCCTTATACAATTCCTCCAAAATTTGGCAATACTTAATAAATAAATCATGGCAATACATTTTGTTGCATAAATTCAGTAAAACTGGTTTCCAATAGTGGTTTTATTAACCAGAAACTTTGACTGGAGTATTATGTTTTAAAGAGCCCTACCTGAACTTTGAAGACTTGAAGCCAATAAGAGTGCCTTGGAGAAAGTGTGGTATCCTGCTTGGTAGCCCTGAAAATAGCTGGTGCTGGAGCATTAGGCCCATACCCTACCATCACTGGCAGTTGGTCAGAATACAAGGGGAGCAATAAGGGCACTTCTGCATCCCTGCGGGACCCCCATACACTCTGAGCCACGATGAGTAGGAGGGCTGAGATGGGCCTTGAAGCCTAGGGCATGGGCCTGGGTAGAGCCACTACAGATGAGCACTTCACCTAACTCAGCAGATAGTACAAGCAGGCCTGGTGGCAGCTGGATGACTTGGCTTGCTGGACCTACAGGGCACATTAAGATTCAATCATGAAATTCCGGCAAAGGTAGTCAGCTACCATTCTTATTATGTTTATGCAAACAATCAGGCATAAATTAGTCTTGATTTGGCTTTTTTGATAAACATAGGGATAATTTTGAGGAGAAAAATTCTATTTCAATAGAAGTTGTTAAAACTGAAAGGTTTTCTTTCCCTTCCACTAGACCATTTGTTACAGTTTATCTCTGCCAGGTCACAAGTCCACCTCCTTCTGTGCCCAGGCCTCATTGTCCCTCTGACAGACAGCAAGGATCTCTTGCCTCTGAGAGAAACCTCTGACCTGCCTAATCAGGAAGTAGCTAGAAGAGTCCATTTTCCCTAAAGGAATTTAGAGCCTGGATCCGGTGTAAGCAGAGCAAGGATGATGGGCCAACTAGCACTACCAAATGTAATTAAGTCTTTCCATTATCTATGTGAGACAAGGGGGACTCCACAGAAGCAAGAGAGAACGAGACTGCAGATGAAGCAGCCCAACAGGCTTCCCTAAAACTAGAGGGGCCTTTACAGATTTTAGTGACTCTTCCAAACCCTGACCTACCTACCTCACCAATTTACATGGAAACCTAATCTAGAAAAGCTGAAATCTATAACCTATCTTTACTTAGGTTCCTACAGGCTTTACAGCCACCCAGAAAGCAGTCCAGAAGCAGGTCCAAAATATTCTGCCTATGCCAACTTCTGATCCAGTCCATCCTTCCACCCTGGTGACTCTGTTTGGGTAAAGAAATTTGCCACACAAGGACTGACTCCTACCTGGAAAGGACCACCCCCACAGCAGTCAAGGTCAACGGGATCCCAACATGGCTTCATCACACCTAGCTTAAGACAGCCCAGGCAAAATAGAGAGTCCAGGACTCTTCAGACCCTCTAAAGATTAGTCCTGGCCCTCATTCAGGGCCTTTATCTTATAAACAGGCTCACTGACTTTATTCTGCGGAGAATTAATTCTATCAAGCTTGAAGTCCTCATGGGTCAATATAACTCCCTCGCCAACAATGACCCAAAAGAGTCAATGATTTGACTCATGTACGTTAAAACCAATGGGGAATGAAGCATCCATCTTATATAAAAACTGCTGTTTGAAATTTTAACCCTGCTATGTTGGTTTCTGTACATGCTTGCTTGCTTAAATAATAAGGAAAATAAGACTACTCCCATTCCAGAGAGGCCATGGACTATGCCCCAGACAGAGTTGTCAGTGCTGACACCAGGCCAGGCCTTGGGATATGGTCTCATGGCCCCTTCCCAAAACATAGGCCTTTCCCAGAAGGCCTGGAAGTTTCAAAAGAGCTAGGAAAAGTATAAGTAGAAAAGGTTTCCTCCATGTGGTTGGAAGGGGGACCCTAGAATTTGAAAGGCACATTTTTCTCTGGTCCTGCCCTTAATAAAATGTAACTCCCTTTCTCTAAACATGGCTTGGTTTTTCCCCCCAGTCTCCTATAACAAAACCACTACCCATTCTTCACATACAGTTAACAACAGACAGAATGGCAGGGCAAAAACCAAGCCATTCTGTGGTGCACAAAGAAATACTGACATCTGCTGGTGGGTCTAGAAGGCACAGGTCTCACTCAAGGGTCCCTTTTAGTTGATCAAAATTAGAGGGATTAAAATTCAACAGACAAAATCCAGAACTATTCTAAGGGGGTGCGGGGGGGGGGAGGGGAGAGAGGAAGAAAGAACTTAGTATTAATATTGACTACTTCTATTATTTATTATACTTGTTTTATCTATGATATAGATAATCATTGACTAAATCCCTACATCACAAATAGCCAGCAAGACCCATGATCAAGGCAAGAGTAAAATGAACCAAATTCCTACTAACTTTCTATGATCTCAACACATACATCTTCAAAATCAAGGCTTCTAAAAGCATCAAGAACAATGGGAGGTAATGTTGCTTAGTCAGAAGATGGACCTTTGTTCAAATCCAGGAACCACCACTTGGTTATGTCATTTTTGCCAGGTTAGTTAATTTCTGTGAATTTCAATATTCCCAGTTGAAAAAGAGGGTTAAGAATACTCACATAAAATACTCTATAATGATGTTGTTCTATTGAAAGGACAGGAACCTTCCTGGGACTATTTGGTTCTCGGCTGACCAAGCTGGGATTGAGGAGAGTACTTCTCAAACGTTGGCACACAAGCCACCAGGAAACCTAATTAAAACAAAGATTCTGATTCAGTCCTCAGAGGCAGGTAGCTAAAGGTCAACTCTCCACGGAGCTCCCTGGTGCTGCCTTCGCTGGAGGGGACAGCCCTGGAAACTTACCACACCTTCAGGTGCTCAGAAGAGTTGAAAAGTTTCAAATGAGTGTAAATAGTTCTAAACACTTCAGTCAATCTAATTCATGGATGAAGAGTCCATAAGAAAACTCTGGGAGAAAAAGAGTTTGGAAGATGTAAAAAAAATTGAAAACTTCATCTTCAGCCCTAGAAAGTTTTAGGGATTCCATTTCTCATGAGAGACATGAGGTGTTTCAGTTCTAAGTCAAAACTGCCCTCACAAGAGGGGTGTAGTAAATTAAAGCCAAGCTAGGCTTTCTGTAGCTTCCGGCAATGGTGAGCAGTGAAAATCCTGAAGTTTGAACGCACAAGCCAGTTTGCACCCTGGCTTTGCCACCTGCCATCTGCAAGGTCTTGGTAAAGTTGTTAGTTTTTTTGTTTTCTTTTTTTAATTTGTCAAGGTCTTAGATTTCTCAGAGAATATTGTGAAAGTTAAAGAAGAAAATACAGATAAGACTCTAGCACATAGATTGCTCAGTAGATGGTAGTATTATTATTGTTTTCATGATGAAAAAGCAGAGTTGCTGTTTTCCTTATTTATTAAATACAGTTCTACAATTTTTGGGTAGCACATGTTAGAGCAGGTTGTGGACATCAACAGAACAAGGTTTTGGAGGAACCAGGACAAATGCTTTAAATCCCACTGGGATAACTTCAGACAAAATTATATAAATCTCTGGGCCTCAGGGTCCCTCTGCACAACTGGGAAACTATGACCTACTTGGATTGTGTGGGGATTAGAAATGTCAGTTGAGCTCCTGATGGATCATAAGCCCTCAAAAGCAGTAGCTGTTAGTATCAATGGGAAAAACATTATACTCTGAGTCAGGGGATGTGTTCTAAAGCTCCTCATTCTTTTGACTTTTCAACCTAGATACATTACATTTTAGGTAAGTCAATTAATATCCTTGGACTAGTAAACTTCCAAATGGAGACAGGAAGTTTTGGTCAAAGTATTACTTTGTGAGTCAGGTTTTAAAAAAGTATCATTTTTAAAACCAGCTAAATTAGAAGAAATCAAGATGGCGGCATAGGTGAACACCTAAACTGCTGTCTTGCACAACAATTTCAAAACTACAACTAAAAGACAGAATGGACATCATCCAGAACCACAGGAAAGCTGGATTCTACAACTAAAAGAAAAGAAAGGGGCTCAGGGAGACTCAGAGGAACTGTAAAAAGCTGAGGTATAGAGATGTATGCATGGAGAGGATGGGGCTGAGTGCCTGGCTGGCTTCCTCTAATGGGAGGGAAACAGAAACTCCCTACTGCACTGAACTCCACTTCTGACTGCACTGAACCCCAGTTCTGGGTGAGACTCATACGGGGGGAGTCTGAACTGTTGTGAAAAGGGAGGAGTACATGAAAACTTATGGGAGCCTTGAAAGACAGAGGTCAGGAGGTGCATGCGAAAGTGCACCCACAGAGGACTAATTGTGCCACTGGCTTTCTTTAGCAGGAGGAAGACAGAACCTCCCAACTGCATTGAAATCCAGGTCTGACTGCACTGAACCCCAGTTTCAGACGAGAACCTGGGGACCCAGACTCATACGGGTCTCCAAAGCATATGGAAACTTGGGGGAGCAGCAAAAGGCAGAGATCTGGAGGTGCGTGCACCTGCACACACAGAGGGCTGCAGTCATTACCTAGGGACACTGAGACACAAGGGTTGATGGGAATCCGAGGCTCTCTGCTCAGCCCTGAGACTCTGCCTCATCCAAGTCTAGCACGGAGGCTTTTGCAATCTTGCAAGTCTTAAGACGGAGTCCAGCACTGAAGTTCTCCCTGCATTCACACAGCTGATCCTCACAACCAATTGGCTTGGAAGTCAATTCCCCCCAGTGATAACAACAACAATCAAGAATTAACTACAACAAGGCTGTACACACAGTCCACAAAGGGGTGCACCAAGAGAGTCCACCTCAGGTAACTTGGGAGGCAGAGCTACTGGGCCATATAGGACACCTATCACACAAAGCTACTCTACCAACTCAGGAAAGCAGCGTAAATGTGGAGACAACAGAACAGATCACAAACAAAAGAAATGGAGGAAAACAAAAGACTAGATATACAGTTCAAAACCACGAATATAAGGTTTTTCAAGAATTTCCTAGAAAAGATGGATAAATTTAGTGAGACCCAAGAGGAGATGCAAAAAGACCAACTAGAGATGAAAAAGAACCAACTAGAAATTAAACATACACTGACTAAAATAAAAAATATTATACAGAGCCCTAACAGCAGACTATAGGAACACAAGAATCATATCAAAGATTTGAAATACAAAGAAGCAGAAAAGAAAAAAGAATCCAAAAATGTGAAGATAGTGTTAAGGAGCCTCTGGGACAACTTCAAGTGTACCAACATCAGAATTATGGGGGTGCCAGAAGAATTATGGGAGTTTTTAGAGAAAGATACTGAAAACCTATTTGAAGAAATAATGTCTGAAAACTTCCCCCACCTGGTGAAAGAAATAGACTTACAAGTCCAGAAAGTGCATAGAACCCCGAACAAAAAGAATCCAAAGAGGACCACACCAAGACACAACATAATTAAAATACCAAGAGCAAAAGACAAAGAGAGAATATTAAAAGCAGCAAGAGAAAAACAGTTAATTACCTACAAGGGAACACCCATACGATTGTCAGCTGATTTCTCAACAGAAACGATGCAGGCCAGACAGGAGTGGCAAGAAATATTCAAAGTGATGAATAGCAAGAACCTACAACCAAGATTACTCTACCCAGCAAAGCTAGCATTCGGAATTGAAGGTCAGATAAAGAGCTTCACAGATAAGAAAAAGCTAAAGGAGTTCATCAACACCAAACCAGTATTATATGAAATGCTGAAAGGTACTCTTTAAGTAGAGGAAGAAGAAGAGAAAGGTAAAGATAAAAATTATGAACAACAAATACTATCAACAAGTGAATCTAAAAATCAAGTGAGTTAAAAATCTGAACAGAATAAACTGGTGAATTTAATAGAATCAGGGGCATAAAAAGGGAGTGGACTGACAATTCTCAGGGGGAAAGGGGTGAGGAAGGGTGTAGGGAGAGACTGGACAAAAATCATACACCTATGGGGAGGTAAGGGCAGAGGATGGGGTGAGAGCCAGGTGGAGGGTAGCTATGGGGAGAAAAAAGAGGAACAATTGTAATAATCTGAACAATAAATATTTATATAAAAAAACAGCTAAATGATATAAAGTATTTTTACATGCATGTGGTTTTTTAAAGTATAGAAGTATAGAGAGTGCTTTATGTATTATCACAATTATTAGAGGCCCAGGGCACTAAGTTTGTGCATGGGTAGTGCCTCTAGTGGCTGCCAGCTACAGGCCTGGGCCTCCCTTCATTTCATGCCGCCCCTGTTGGTCAGCGCATGTCATAGAGAGGGATCGAAATCTGGGTTGGTTGAACTCCTGAGGGGACACTTTGCATATTAGGACTCAACATACTAGTATATAGATTTTATACAACAAGGTCATAGGGTAGGAAGAATGGGAACATTTGCTTTTTTTGCAAATAAAGGAACAGAAGTTCAGAGACAGTAACTTTTGAAGACTATGGAGTTACCATGCATATAAGCATAACCAATAGACAGGCACTAAGGGGGTGAGGGCATGTGCTGGGGGGTGGGGTGGATGAGGGGAGGTCAATGGGGGGAAAAGGAGACATATGTAATACTTTAAACAAACAAACAAAGACTATGGAATTAGCAAAAAACAAACAAACAACAACAACAAAAAACACCCTGACACAGGTATCCTCACTGTCTCAGAACTTTGAGGAGCAAAGAGCACTTTTAGTGAGCAAGTGAGAATGCTCATGTTTCACCACTGATGTTGCGACTTCACGTTGGGTGACTGTGACATCATCAGCAAGACCAGTTGGTAAAGCATTGTTAGTAGGCTCAGAAGACAGGAGTTCAAGTTCTGGCACTACTACTTTCCAGGGGTGATGTTGGGCCAGCCTCAATTTCTCAGAACCTCACTGTAACTGACAAAAGAGGTCTTTGAACTACATAGTAGCCAAGCTTGTTTACTTTTTAATTAGTCTCATGGGTTTTGGGCATTGCCAGAGGGAAAAAGATAAGATGAAAGGTAAGAATATGTTACATTCTCAATTTCAGATAAGCTTGTCTTTGAATTTGGGAACCTATGCCATTCAAGGGGTTGTCCAACATGCAAACTACCCCTGTATTAGCACTCCATTCTTTGTTTTAGGAAATCACCTATTTCTGTGGACATCTTTCTATGTGACCAGACCTTCTGTCTCCACACCACAAAGCATCAGGGAACCAAGGCTCTCCTTGGACCTCAGCGCCTTGGTGAGTGTTAGGATAGCAGAGGGATGCCGAGTTCATAGTCCCGGCCTCTCATGATGACTGGCTAGACTCCAGTGTGACCTGCTGTACAGTTCCTGCTGTCTAGTGTTCCCATGCTTCTGTGCTTCTTGGATGTTTTCCATGCCTAATCCCACAGCTCTACTATCATTCCAATAAATTCCCTTTATGTTTAAGAGTGCACAGTTGGGATCTGTTGCTTGCCACTAAGACCCTGACTTTGCATTTTCTCCTTTGCTAAAGCTACTGCCAACATTCTTGTAATGAGCTGACCCAACACAATTCAAACGGTAGTTTATAACTGTGCAATGTACATGAGATGCTAGCAAAGGCAGAGTAAGAATTCAAAAAGTGGTTATCCTTTAAAATGTTTTAATTTGAATGTCACTTCATTTTCTGTGAATCAGGCATTCATGTCCCTTTCTAAAAATGTGTCACCACACTAATAAATGAAAATCTCTGTGATCAGATGTATTTATGTATGAGACTGGTATCTTACAACACTGTGAACATAGTTGAAAAGTGCTATGTGCTTCATAAATGTAGAACTTCATTTCCTAAATGTCAAGTGTTTATTACGTACAACAAAAAGGGAAAAACAACTCTATATTTAAATGCGTTCTGTAGCTTTTTTTTTGATGAAACATTTTAAGGATCATTAGCTGTCTAAATAGAAATGATATTTTAGAGAGGGGAAGAATATGAAAGATTGTTCTCTAGTTTAAGATTATGCCCTTTAACTTGTAATAAAGCTGTAAACTCAAGTAGGCAGTTTGCATGCTGGGTATTCAAAGTTATATCTCCTTTTCTCCCCCTCCAAGGTTCCTTCTTCACTTTAAAAGCAAGTGCATATGAAAGCTGCCAGCACACGCCCTGGCCGGATGGCTCAGTCAGTTGGAATGTAGTCCCATGTACCAAAGGGTTGTGGGTTCGTTCTCCAGTCAGGCCCATTAAAGGAGCAACCGATAGATGTTTCCTTCTCACATTGATGTTTCTTTCTGGTGAGATTAAAAAAAAAAAAAAAAGAACAAAGAAAACACCCAGCACAGGGCCAGCCTGCAGTAAGGGCTTAAACATAAGATTACCTTCCTTTTTTCTTTCACGTAACAGACAAAGTAAACTTTATATTTGTAATCTGAGGGTTAAAAAAAGTTCATCTCTGGATTTCATGGACTTGATGTATCTTGTGCCATGGTTTCTGGAAATGAATTTTGTGAGAAGGGAATAATCATTTTGAAAAAAAGTAATAATAAAACTTCTCTTAATTTCCAGAAAGAATAATAAAATAAAAATATATTGATTTTCTATCTCTGGCAAACTGTTCTTCATTTGATTTCTTTTGCATCTGTTCTGCTTTAATTTAGGATTTTAGGGAATACATATCTAATTGTTTAGAGGTCAGCTTCAGAGCATTCAGGCCTCAGAGAAGTTCTGTTGTTTTTTTGCATGGTGGTTTATGATGTGGGTCACTCAAGGGACTCTTTCCTCAATTATCTTCTTTTCTTTTACTTTGGCTTGGCTCTGTGGAGTCTGGGGTATAGCCAGGCTCAGAGCTGACATTTCCCAGAAATTAATGTCAGGTATTAAAGCTGGGAGATGTGCTTTCACAAGTGGAAACCCGTCAAGGAAAGCCATCTCTAATGGATGCAGGCCTTGTAGTAAGAACACGCGTGGGGAAATAAACGTAATTCTCTTGGACAAAGCAAGCAGTTTGAACCTGCTTTTCTTGACCTCATTTTCATAGACTGCAGAATTGATTTCAGGGTGGTCCCTCTAAATCTCTGCAACTTTTCTTAAATTGGTGCTTGCTACAAGTAGCTTCAAAATTTCAAATTACTGCCTTTCCACCCGCCCCCATTTATTATTATATGTGGAGAACAACTGAGTAGGGCTGGAAACTTTACAATGGCAATTTTTCTTTTAAAAAAATGTGCATGTGGTCACAACAATCTAGGCATTATATATCCCTGAGAAGAGAGAGTTTAGTGGCTGGAGACAAGTAGTCCCTTTTATGGGACTATTAAGCACAAAAGGACACAGAATGTGGGTCAGTAGGAAGTAGTCAGCAGTGTTCCCAGAGAGGAAATAGCCGAACCTGTACTAAGAGAAATGCACTCTTGAAGCAGGCTAATGGAAACCAGACAACTGATAGCCTCAGTCTCCAATTTACAGCATGATGCTAGTGCCTTAATTAGCTTAACACCTGGCTTGCTAATGTGATACTTGGGAAGTCAGTAAATTGTACCCTTTTCCTTCTCCATCAAATGAATCTCTCCAGTGGTGTGTTGGCTCTCCTGATGACAGCTTTTCTGTGGTTTAAAGAATTTAGGATCTTCCGGAGAACCTCTTGAATGAAGACTTCTAGTTCTTGGATGACACTGAGAGATGAACCAGAACCCTCTTGTATGATGCCACAGTCCTTCATAGAAAATGAGTCTTAAAAGGTAAAGCTTCAGCCCAACATTCATAATGATTGCCATTAAGTATCATTGCTGGCTTTTATATAGTGGGCATCTTAGAGACTCAATACATAGAATGAATGCACAGTTCTCTGGGCCTCCAGGCCAGAAGTTCCACACTGATCCTGGCTTTGTCGTCCATCAGCTACAGGATTGATGAGGGGGTCACCCAACCTCACTGAGCTGCAGCTTCCCTTTAGAAAACGAAGATGAGCACTCTGATGGGATGTATGAGACAATGATATATGTAAAATCACTATGAACACAACAATGTTCCACCCACCTATCAGTGTCTCATTATTATTGATGACCAGTGAATTGGGGCTGAAAAGACTCTGATTTATGATCCACAGAAAAGTGAAAATTCACAAAAGGAAATTAATGAAGGAATAGAGATTTAAGTAATTAAGAATGAAGAGATTTGCCAGCACAGGCCAACTTTTATGTCCCTTTCAAGTTCATGACATCAGGGTACATAAAGTATCCCAGAAATGAGCTAAAATCATTTAGCTGAGGTTATGTGCAGGGATGGCGATTATTTCCTATCAAATGCACATGACAAAGATGGGCAGCCTCATTTCTATAAGAACACACTGCTGCTCGATTAGCTGCATAATTAAAGGCATTTTTTATCAAAACACTCCCAAAATAAGAGAACAAAGCAAGTATGTGTTTTATATGATGGTGCAAGGTTTATGGATGAGTAAAGAAGAATCAATATGATAAATTTTTCTTTCTTCAAAAATAAGTTTCATTTTAATGTGAGAAATAAAAACCATTATACCATGATATAATCTATAGTTAGCAAATCAAGAACTCCATAAAAATATTCAATATTTTGAGGAAGCCTTAAAGCATACTGCATAATGAACCCTATTGCCAGAAGATTAAATCCAAATTATGGCATTATTCAGAAAGAAATTGGCTCAGCCAAAATAGCTATTCCCTGCCTGTCCTCCAAACCTCCTAATTGTTTTCTTAACCTTGAGCTCCATTCGATTTACAGTGATACTTTTTTAAGTTTATATGAAATGAATTTCAAAGTTTGAATGAGATTCCTTAACAGTTCTTTCAAACTCTTCATTTTTCAGATGGAGAAAACCCAGTATCGTGTTAAGATTTTAATTCCCACTTTATTTTGATACCCTAAAAAGAGTTGAGTTGGAAATGATCAAACCAAAAAAAATTAATAGTAAATACAACATCACCTTCATTTATTTAGAAATATAAGCCTTTACAACTTGCTTTATTAAAGAAAATGAAAATTTGTATTCTGTTCCTTAAAATTCAACCCAATCTCTAATTAAATGTTAAAACCACAGTATTACAGTTTTTATTTATTTTAAAATCTGAGATCATACTCATCTATTGTTCTAAACATAAGTCAGTTATTCCATATTTACCTCCATCTTTTTGTTGATTTGTATCCCCTCCTTCTATCTTGAATTGTAAATACAAAATTCTCAAGTTCGTAGGTGTCTCAAATTTGGAGGTAAACACTATAAATGACTGAAAGAATTTTGCTTCTGCCAGCTTAGCCATGGTATATATCAATCCTCCTATAGAACCCTAAAATACCTATTACTGCTATAGATCAAAATTATGAAGTCCATTTACATTTTTGTACTTATTTCAAATATTTAAAAAAACAAAACTTTAATAATGTGGAAGCTTGTCCTGTCTCTCTCTTACCAAACAGACGGGGTCATAATACTCCTAAAATACTAGCCTCATTATAGGTTCCACTTTTATATATTTATTGGGGGCCCAGTGCACGAAATTTGGACCTTCCCAAAAGTAGGCCTTCCTACCTCTGGCTGCCAGAACCCCTTTCCCTCTAGTATTCGGACCTTGGGCTTCCCTTACAGCCCCGGCTTTGTCCGGAAGAATACCTGGTCTAATTAGCACATTACTAATTATTATCATTAATTAGCTTTTATTATTATAAACTAGAGGCCCAGTGCATGAAATTTTTGCATGAGGGGGGGAGGATGTACTTCAGCCCAGCCTGCTCTTTCTCCAAACTGGGACCCCTTGGGGGATGTTCGACTACCAAGTAGGATCAGGCCTAAACAGTCAGTCGGACATCCCTCTCACAATGTAGGACTGCTGGCTCCCAACTGCTCACTTGCCTGCCTTCCTGATTGCCCCTAATCACTTCTGCCTGCCAGCCTGATCACCCCCTAACCACTCCCTTGGCAGCCTGATCGATGCCTAACTGCTCCTCTGCCAGCCTGTTTGCCCCTAATTGCCCTCCCCTGTGGGACTGATCACCCCTAACTGTCCTCCCCTGCAGGCCCGGTTACCCTCAACTTCCTTCCTCTGCTGGCCTGGTCACCCTTAACTACCCTCCCTTGCAGGCCTGGTTCCTGCCAACTGCCCTCCCCTATTGGCCATCTTGTGGTGGCCATCTTATGTCCACATGGGGGCAGGATCTTGTGACCACCTGGGGGCAGTCACCTTATGTGTTGGAGTGATGGTCAATTTGCATATTACTCTTTTATTAGATAGGATAGAGGCCTAGTATATGGGTGGGGGCCAGCTGATTTGCCCTGAAGGGTGTCCTGGATCAGGGTAGGTGTTCCCTTAGGGCATGGGGTGGCCTGGGCGAGGGATCTGTAGTGGTATGTAGACTGGCCATGACCCCCGGCAACCCAAATGGTGGCCCTAGTATCTGGGATTTATTTATCTTCTACAATTGAAACTTTGTAGACTGGAACAGAGCCAGGGTTTGCGGAAAGCTTGGCTTCCTCCATTGCCAGGGGCAATCCAAGCCTCCCTTCTGCTCTTTCTCTGGCCCTAGCCATCTTGGATGGGTTAATTTGCATACTCACTCCTGATTGGCTTGTGGGATTGGCTTGTGAGTGTAGCAGAGGTATAGTCAATTTGCATATTACTCTTTTATTAGATAGGTTGTTGCTTAATTTTCCCTAAATAAGCAATCACTGTGCAACTCATGGGCTTTCCTGTGAAAATAAACACTGGAAATGATGACTCTGAATTGGTAAAGCAAAATGAATAAAAATAAGATGAAACATAATAAAGCCAGGAACTAAATGAAAGTTTTATGAGAAATCAAATATATAGAGTCTCCTCCATTTTTGTTTTTATTAGCATCTGAAACTTGATATGCATGTTAATATCTGGTAAGGAATTCTTTGTGGTTGCAGAAAGATATTTGAAAAATCAAAATATATATAACTCAAAATGTTAAAGCTATAGCAAGAAAAAAAATCCATGGGTATAATTAAAAAAATACTCTGTCCGTACTGTGTTCCAGGGAATACACAGTGAACAAAGACCTTGCCCTCTGTGGTCACTTCAAATATTGCTAACATGAACTGAAAAAGATATATTGGATTTTTACCTTTCCTTTTCTTAGCCTATAAGCTTAAGGGAAAATTTGAAGCAAAACATTCATGGAGGTGAACACAAAGTATAACTAACTCATAACTAAATTATTAACCCCTCCTCTCCCACCTTCTCCAGAAATGAAATCTTTTCTCTGTACTAACCATCTGGACCAGCATGACTCGCACAGTAAATGATCATTTGTGAGATTACTGTGATTAATGACAATGAACTAATTTATTGAGTGTCATATGAAAGATGCAGTCAAACACTAGGACAGATATAGTTAAGATGAGATAGGATAGAATACCTAGCTTTTCAGGGAGCTGGAATTTACATATTTGAACAACAAACATATAAACTAAAATTGATAAAGTATCTTTCTAAGGCATGTAAAGTAGAGGATCTGCTTTGTAGATGAATGACATATTTTGACTTAAAGTTTCTCTTTGCGCTGGTCCAGTTGAAGGTAAATAGGCCAGCAGTTCATAAAATTACTGTTTCAAAAATTCTCATCCTTGAACCTTATCTATGCCTTCAGCATCTTCCCATTTCTGTCCCAGGAAAACTTCATGATATGCTCCTTTTGGGCATCCAGTATACTGCTGTTCTTTCTGTTCCCTCTCTATTACCAAATTGGGAAGGTTTAAAGACAGAGTTTGACGAAAAACAATCCACTCTAAAATGTTTGTTCAACATGACACTGCATTTTCTTTAACCATCTCATCTTAGGCTCTTCTTCACCCTGCATCTCTCTACAACCTTCCCTACCCAAAACTTCCCACAAAACGGTTTGAACATTTTCAGGATCCAGGGGACTCCTGAGATCACATTAGATCTTTTCAACTGGTCCAGTGGATTACAAGGTGAAAGGAAAGTCAAACAGGAATCTTGGGATGTGCTTCCATCATGGCTGAAGGAGGCAGAAGATGTTGGGAAAGTGTTATTCCAGGTGGCATTGCTAAATGAGAAAGATGCTGGGTCTCTCCATCACTGACATCTTTATTATTATGTTTTTTATTTTGTAAGTTTATTTGAGCCAAACTGATAATATATGCCAGGGAGCAAGATCTCAAATGTTCCTGGACATTTTTAAAGAGCATCATTTTTTCCCTTCAAGACTCTAAGATTTGTGTTGTATTTTTAAAAATAATATGGAAGCTTTTACTTGGAAATTAAAATTCTTTCCCAAATATAAATTGAATTCACTAAACATTTAATTTTATAAGTGGAGAAATTACCAATTATAGTATTTCCCTTTTTTGCCTTGGCTGGTGTGGCTTATTTGGTTGGAATGTTGTCTCATATACCAAAAGGTGTCGAGTTTGATTACCAATTGTGGGACTGATACCTGCCCCCTCCCACCCACCACACACTGTCAGGACTCAGGTGGGAGGCAAGCAATCGATGTTCCTCTCTCAAATCAATGTTTCTTTCTCTTCCTCTCTCTAAAATCAATAAAAATTCTTAAAATACATCTCCCTCTTTCATATTTTTCCACCAACCTGCTCAGCCCTTAAGCTAATCTTCTATTAGAATTGTCTTTATAAATAAACAAATCTAGCCTGGCCATATGACTCAGTTGTTGAGCATTAACCCATTAACAACTGAATCCCAATCAGGGCACATGCTTGGGTTTCCTGTTAGATTCCCAGGTGGATTCATGTGGGAGACAGCCAATGGATGTTGATGTTTCTCTCTCATTGATGTTTCTATCTCTCCCTCTCCCTTCTTCTCTCTCTCAGAATCAATTAAAAATATTAAAAGCAAACAAACAAAACCTGTTTATAAAAGTGTGTATAAATATGATTATTATACCTGCAGATCATAACTCACCTCAGGAACACAAAAAGGCAAATAATTATCTCCTTTGCTTCTTCCCAGAATTTCTGCAAAGAATTTAGTGAGTATTTTACTTTATCTTCCTTATAAATATCAGACCATTCTAGATAATGTGTTTTCTAGATCAATCTCTCTGTTGAGCATGAGATCACTTCATTCTTTTTTTTAATATATCAAGAAAAACTATTTTAAATATGATGATGTTACATTCAATAAACTCCAATTATTCAAGAGAAACAATTTTACATATAATAATATTGCATGCAATAAACATGAATATTTCAAGAATAAAAGGATTTTAGGTATAATATTACCAAGACTCTACTAACATAGTATGATATAACAAAAGTTGTAGGAAATATTAAAAATCTGAAAATAACAGGATTACAGGATTACTTCTATTATATTCCAGTATATCACCCCCTCCCCGCCCCTTGGCTCTATTTTTATTCATTAGTTTATGCTGTCATTATATTCCATAAACTACTGAGATCATATGATATTTATCTTTCTCTGACTGGCTTATTTCACTTAGCATGATGCTCTCCAGGTCCATCCAGGCTGTTGCAAATGGTAAGAGTTCGTTCTGCAGTGTAGTATTCCATTGTGTAGATGTACCACTGTTTTCTAATCCACTCATCTACTGATGGGCACTTAGGCTGTTTCCAAATCTTAGTTATTATAAATTGTGCTGCTATGTAAATAGAGGTGCATATATTCTTTCTGATTGATATTTCTGATTTCTTGGGATATATTCATAGAAGTGGGATTATTGGGTTAAATAGGAGTTCCATTTTTAATTTTTTTAGAAAATGCCACACTTTTGTGTTCACTTAAGAAGAATGTACATTCTGCTGCATTGAGGTGAAATGTGCTATAAAGGTCTATTAAGTCCATCTGATTCAGTGATTCTAAAGTCTCTGTTTCCTTGTCAAGTTTTTGTCTAGAAGATCTGTCCAGGGAAGTCAGAAGGGTGTTCACATTTCCTACTATGACTGTATTGTTTTTGAACTCTCCATTAAAGTCCTCTAAAAGTTTTTAAATGTATTTAGGTGCTCCTTTGTTGGGTGCATATATGTTTACCAGGATTATATCTTCTTGTTGGACAAATCCTTTTAGTATTATGTAGTGACCTTTGTGATGGCCTTCATTTTAAAGTCTATTTTGTTGGATATGAGAATTGCTACTCCAGCTTTTTTATTTTTCTTTTCCATTTGCATGGAAAAAAATTTTCCATCCCTTCACTTTCATCCTGTGTGTGTCTTTTGTTTTAAGGTGGGTCTCTTGTAGACAGCATATAGTTGGGTCATGTTTTTGTATCCATTCAGCTACCCTATACCTTTTGATTGGAGCATTTAATCCATTTACATTTAGGGTTATTATTGAGAGGTAGTTATTTACAGCCATTTTAATTCTGTATCGCTAGGTTTCTCTCTCTGTTTCTTCTTCTCAGCAATCCCTTATAGCAATCCCTTTAGCATTCCTTGTAACGCTGGCTTGGTGGTGATGAACTCCTTTAGCCTTTTTTTGTTTTTTGGTCTGGGAAGCTCTTTATTTGATCATCTATTTTGAAGGATAGCCTTGCTGATATAGTAATCGTGGCTTCAAGTCCTTGCTTTCCATTACTTTGAATACTTCATGCCATTCCCTTCTTGCCTGGAGAATTTCTGATGAGAAATCAGGTGTCATCCTATGGGAATTCCTTTATATGTGACAGTTTTCTTTTCTTTTGCTATTTTTAAGATTCTCTCTTTGTCTTTAATTTTTCGCATTTTAATTATGATGTGTCTGTGGTGGGTCTATTTGGGTTTTTCTTTTTTGGGGGTTCTCCGTGCCTTCTGAACTTGTGTGACTTTTTTTTCTTTATCAGATTAGGGAAGTCTACCATTATTTCTTCAAACACCTCCTCTATTTCTTTCTCCCTTTCTGCTTCTTCTGGAACACATACTATTCTAATATTGTTACATTTTACGTTGTCCTGCAGCTCCCTTAAGCTGTCCTCCTGTTTTGTAATTGTTTTTTTCTTTTTGGTTAACTAATTGAGTGATATTTTTAACTCTGTCTTCTAATTCATTGATTCGATCCTCAGCTTTCCTTAATTTGCTGTGTATTCCTTCCAATGTATTCTTTACTTGTGTTATGCGATTCTTTATCTCAGACTGTTCTTTTCATAGTTACTATATCTTTTTTCACACTATTGAACATTCTTAACATCATTATCTTGAACTCTGTTTTAGATAAATTTCTTATCTCTGCTTCATTTATCTCTTCTTTTTCATTGGGGGCTTCTTTGTTTCCTCATTTTGGTTGTCTATTTGGTTTTGTAACTAAGTATCAGATAGATCTTCTATATCTCTCAATCTCTAGTGCAAGACAGTGTTAAAGGCTGTTTCTGACTAATTTCATCAGGCAAAGACTCCAAGCATTCCAGAGACTGCCTCTTTCTATAACTAATAGTATTACAACTTGAATTGCCCCTAGGCAAATGTCCACAGGTGTGGTGAGAGTATTTTTTATTTATTAATGTATTACATGTGTACATAATTCCCAATGCCCATGCCCCACTCCACTCCCATGCATGCCCTAAACCCCAATGTCTTGCATCCACTGGTTATGCTTTTATGCATGCATATAAGTCCTTCAGTTGATCTCTTATCTACCCCACCTCTCCCAAACATTCTCACTGTCAGTTGACAGTCTATTTGATGCTTTACAGCCTCTGTATCTTTTTGTTCATCAGTTTAAAATGTTCTTTATTATCCATAAATGAGTGAGATCATGTGGTATTTTCCTTTCATTGACTAGCTTATTTCACTTAGCATAATGCTCTCCAGTTCTATTCAGGTTGATGCAAATGGTAAGAATTCTTTTTTATGGCAGCATAGTATTCCATTGTGTAGATGTAACATAGTTTTCTGATCCAGTAATCTGCTGATGGGCACCTAGGCTGTTTCCAAGTCTTAGCTATTGTAAATTGTACTGCTATGAACATAGAGGTGGATATATCCTTTCTTTCTTTCTTTTTTTTTTTAAATTAAATCTTTATTATTCAGATTATTACACATGTTTTTCTTTTTTCCCCTCCATAGCACCCCTCCACCCAGCTCCCACCCTTCCCGCCCTCCCCTTGACCTCATCCATAGGTGTATGATTTTTGTCCAGTCTCTCCCTGTATACCCCTCACCCCTTTCCCCCTGAGAATTATCAGTCCACTCCCTTTCAATGCTCCTGATTCTAGTATATTCACCAGTTTATTCTGTTGATCAAATTTTTAATTCACTTAATTTTTAGATTCACTTGTTGATAGATACGTGTTTGTTGTTCATAATTTTTTTACTTTAATCTTTTTCTTCTTCCTCTTCTTAAAGAGTACCTTTCAGCATTTCATATAATACTGGTTTGGAGTTGATGAACTCCTTTAGCTTTTTCTTATCTGTGAAGCTCTTTATCTGCCCTTCAATTCTGAATGATAGCTTTGCTGGATAGATTATTCTTGGTTGTAGGTTCTTGCTATTCATCACGTTGAATATTTCTTGCCACTCCCATCTGGCCTGCATGGTTTCTGTTGAGAAATCAGCTAACAGTCGTATGGGTGCTCCCTTGTAGGTAATGAACTGTTTTTCTCTTGCTGCTTTTAATATTCTCTCTTTGTCTTTTGCTCTTGGCATTTTAATTATGATGTGTCTTGGTGTGGTCCTCTTTGGATTCCTTTTATATGGGGTTCTGTGTGCTTCCTGGACATGTAAGTCTATTTCTTTCACCAGATGTGGGAAGTTTTCAGTCATTATTTCTTCAATTAGGTTTTCAGTATCTTGCTCTCTCTCTTCTGGCACTCCCACAATTCTGATGTTGGTACGTTTGAAGCTGTCCCAGAGTCTCCTTACATTATCTTCACATTTTTGGATTCTTTTCTCTTCTTGCTTTTTCAATTGAGTGTTTTCTGCTTCTTTATATTTCAAAGTTTTGACTTGATTCTTGCCTTTCTCTAGTCTGCTGTTAGGACTCTGTATAATATTTTTTTTATTTCAGTCAGTGAATGTTTAATTTTTAGTTGGTCCTTTTTCATCTTTAGTTGGACCTTTACCATCTCTAGTTGGCTCTTTTGCATCTCTAGTATGTCCTTTTTCATCTCCTCTTGGGACTTGATAAATTTATCCATCTTTTCTAGCATATTCTTGAAAAACCTTATAAGCGTGGTTTTGAACTCTATATCCAGTCATTTTTTTCCCTCCATTTCTTTTGTTTGTACTCCCTTCCCTTGTCTCGGCATTTTCCCTATGTCGGGGAAACTTCTGTGTTGAATTCAGCCTTATGAAACCAGGCGTGCAAAGCCGCAGAAGCCTCTGTTGAGCTTGGGAGGGGTGGAGTCTCAGGGCTTAAGGGACTGCCTTGCCTTCCAGTCGGCCCCACCCTCCACGGCCCCTGAGTCTCACATGGCTGGGTAATGGCTGGAGCGGTCCTTGTGCACCTGTGCGCACCCGCAGTGCCTCTAACCGCTGCCTTTCCAGCACCCCTGCGCACCAGGACCACAGGAGTCTAGGTCCCCAGGGTTTCACCCGAAACTGGGGCTTAGTATAGTCAGAAGTGGCACAGTTGGGAGGGTCTGTCTCCCGCCCACTCGAGAAAGTCAGCGGCACAATCAGCAATCTGTCCTGCGCGCAGTGCCGTGCGCGCCGCCACCAGCCCTCTGATCTTTTGCGACTCCCCTAAATTTCTGGCACTTCTCCCTTTTCACAGTCCAAACTCACCCTGTATGAGTTTCAGCTGGATCTGGGCTTTAGTGTCATAAGAGAAGGGGTTCAATGCCGTTGGGAGTCTCCGTTTCCCTCCCTCCAGAGAAAGCCAGCCAGGTACTCCGGCACCCGCTCTCTCTGCGTGCACGTCTCCGTATCTCGGCTTTTTACAGCTCCTCTGCGTCTCCGTGAGCCCCTCTCTTTCCTTCTAGCTGTAGAACTTCCACTCAGCCAGCTTTCCTGTGGTTCTGGATGATGTCCGTTTTGTCTTTTAGTTGTAGTTTTGAAATTGTTGTGCGAGGCAGCAGTGTAGGTGTTTACCTATGCCGCCATCTTGGATTCTCCGATATATCCTTTGTGATGGGTCTTTCTAGTTTAAAAGGATATATTCCTAGGAATGGGATTACTGGGTAAAATGGGAGTTCCATTTTTAGTTTTTTGAGGAAACCATAATGTTTTCCACAATGGCTGCACAAGTCTACATTCCTACCAGCAATGCATGATGGTTCCTTTGTCTCTGCATCCTCGCCAACACTTGTCCTTTGTTGATTTGTTGATAATTGACATTCTGCCAGATGTGAGATGGTACCACATTGTTGTTTTGATTTGCATCTCTCCGATAATTAGTGACTTTGAGCATGTTTTCATGTGTCTCTTGGCCTTCCTTCTCTCTTCTTTCAAAAAGATTCTATTTAGGTCTGTTGTCCATTTTTTTATTAGATCATTTATCTTCCTTTTATTAAGTTGTATAAGTTGGCTGTAGATGTTGGAGATTAAACCTTTATCAGTGATAACATTTGCAAATATGTTCTCCTATACAGTGGAGTTTCTTGTTGTTTTGTTTATGGTTTCTTTTGCTGTGCAAAAGCTTTTTATTTTTATGTAGTCCCGTTTGTTTATTTTCCATTTAGCTTCCATTGCCCTAGGAGCAGGATTGGTGAAGAAGTTCCTTCTGTATATGTCTGATATTTTGCTGCCTGTGAATTCCTCTAGTATTCTTATGGGTTCCTGTCTTATGTTTAAGTCCTTTATCCATTTTGAGTTTATTTTTGTGTATGGTATAACTTGGTGGTCTAGTTTCATTTTTTTGCATGTATCTGTCCAATTTTCCCAACACCATTTATTGAAGAGGCTGTGTTGACCCCATTGTATATTCATGCCTCCTTTGTCAAATATTAATTGAGTATAGTGGTTTGAATCAATACCTGGATTCTCTCTTCTATTCCATTTGTCTATATATCTGTTCTTGTGCCAGTATCAGGCTGTTTTGAGAACAGTGGCTTTGTAATACCACTTGAAATCTGGTATTGAGATCCCACCTACTTTGTTCTTCTTTCTTAGGATTGCTGTGGCTATTCGGGGTCTTTTTCTGTTCCAGGTGAATATTTAGAGAGTTTTTTCTAGGTCTGTGAAATATGCTATTGGTATTTTAATGAGATGTGCATTGAATCTATAGATTGCTTTGGGTAGTATGGACATTTTAATGATGTTGATTCTCCCAATCCATGAGCATGGTATGCTCTCGCATCTATTCACATATTCCTCTATCTCTTTATTAAGTGTCCTGTAATTTTCCACATATAGTTCTTTTACCTCCTTAGTTAAGTTTATTTTTAGATATCTTAATTTTTTGGTGTGATGGTAAATGGGATTGCTTTTTCAGTCTCTCTTTCTGTAAGTTCACTATTAGTGTATAGAAACACCATAGATTTCTAGGCATTAATTTTGTATCCTGCTACATTGCCAAATTCATTTATTAAGTCTATTAGTTTTTGGATGGAGTCTTTTGGGTTTTTATGTACAATATGATGTCATCTGCAAATAAGGACAGCTTCACTTCTTCTTTTTCAATTTGGATGCCTTTTATTTCTTCTTGTCTAATTACAATGGCTAATACTTCCAGTACGATGTCAAACAGGAGTGGTGAGAGTGGGCATCCCTGTCTTGTTCCTGTTCTTAGCGGAAATGGTCTTAGTTTTTGCCCATTGAGTATGTAGGTTTATCATATATGGCTTTTATTATGTTGAGTCATGATCCCTCTATTCCCACCTTGCTGAGAATTTTTATCAAGAAAGGGTAGTGGATTTTGACAAATGCTTTTTTTGCATCAATTGATATGACTATCTGATTTTTATCTCTCAATTTGTTTATGTGATGTATCACATTTATTGATTTGCAGATATTGTACCATCCTTGCATTCCTGTGATAAGTGCTACTTGGTCATGATCTATGATCTTTCTGGTGTACTGCTGGATCTGATTTGCTAGAATTTTGTTGATGATTTTGGCATCTATGTTCAAGAAGGATATTGGCCTGTAATTCTCTTTCATTGTATTGTCTTTATTTGGTTTTGGTATTAGGGTGATGCCGGCTTCATAGAAGGTGCTTGGAAGTGTTCCTTCTTCTTGAATTTTTTGGAATAGTCTGAGGAGGATAGGTTTTAATTCTTCCTTGAATGTTTGTTAAAACTCCGGGCTTTGGTTTGCTGGAAACTTTTTGATGACTGCTTCAATTTCTTCCATTGTTAATGGCCTATTGAGATGTTTAGATTCTTCCTGATTGAGTTTTGGAAGGTTATATTTTTCTAGGAATATGTGCATTTCCTGCAGGTTGTCCAGTTTGGTGGAATAGAGTTGTTCATAGTATTTTTTAACAATCCTTTGTATTTCAGAGGGGTCTGTTGTTATTTCACTTCTTTCATTTCTGATATTATTTGGGTCGTCTCTCTTTGCTTCTTTGTGAGCCTGGCTAGAGATTCATCAATCTTGTTTATCCTTTCAAAGAACAAGCTCTTGGTTTTGTTGATTTTTTGTATGTTTCTTTGGTCTCTATGTCGTTTATGTCTGCTCTGATCTTTACTATTTCCTTCATTGTGCTTACACTGGGGCCTTTCTTGTTGCTCTCTTTTTAGCTCTTTGAGTTGTAGGGTTGGATAATTTATTACCATTGTTTCTTATTTTATGCAGTAGTCTTGTAGAGCTATGAATTTCCCTCTCAAGACTGATTTCACTGTGTCCATAGATTTTGCATTGTTGTGTTTTCATTGTCATATGTTGCCATGATGTTTTTTATTTTTTCCTTGATCTCTGTTAACCAGTCCTTTTTTAATAGCATGCTGTTTAGTCTCCTTGTGTTTGATTTCTTTGGATTGCTTTTATTGTAGTTAATTTCCAGTTTTGTGCCACTGTGACCTGAGAAGATGCTTGATATGATTTTTATCTTCTTGAATTTGAATACACTTTGTCTATGACCCAAAATATGAACTATCTTTGAAAATAACCCAGGTGCACTTGAGAAAAGTGTATATTCTGTGGCTTGGAAGTGAAATGTTCTGAAGATGCCAATTAATTCCATTGGTCTAATGAGTCATTTAGGATTGATATTTCTTTGCTAAATTTTTGTTTAGAGGATTTGTCTAATGGTGATAGAGGGGTATTAATGTCTCCTACTATGATTGTATTTCTGTCAATCTCTCCCTTGATACCCTCCAGGAATTTTTTATGTATTTGAGTGCTTCTCTATTGGGTAGTATATGTTTTCCAGAGTTATTTCTTTTTGTTGGATTGCTTCCTTTATTGTTATGAAGTGGTCTTCCTTATCTCTTGTTATGTATTGCTATCCCAGCTTTTTTTTTTTTCATTTTAATTTGCCTGAAAAACTGTTTTATATCTCTTCACCCTCAGTTTGTGTGCATCTTTTTTTCTGAGGTGGGTTTCTTATTAGACAGCATATATATGAGTCATGTTTTCTTATCCAATCTGTTACCCTATGTCTTTTGATTGGAGCATTTAATCCATTTACCTTTAAAGTTATTGTTGATACATACTTGTCACCATTTTTATTCTTTTTTTAATTTAATAAATCTTTATTGTTCAGATTATTACCATTGTTCCTCTCCCCCCCCCCCCAATAGCTCCTCTCCACCTGGCTCCCACTCTTCCCTTTGTCCTTACCTCCCCACAATTGTCCTCATCCATAGGTGTATGATTTGTGTCCAGCCTCTCCCCACACCCCCTCACTCCTTTACCCTGAGAATTGTCAGTCCACTTGCTTTCTATGCCCTTGATTCTACTATATTCACCAGTTTATTCTGTTCATCAGATTTTTTAATTCACTTGATTTTTAGATTCATTTGTATTTGTTGTAGATAATCTTTATCTTTACCTTTTTCTCCTTCTTCCTCTTTTTAAAGAGTACCTTTCAGCATTTCATATGACACTGGTTTGGTGTTGATGAACTCCTTTAGCTTTTTATTATCTGTGAAGTTCTTTATCTGCCCTTCAATTCTGAATGATAGCTTTGCTGAGTAGAGTAATCTTGGATGTAGGTTCTCACTATTCATCACTTTGAATATTTCTTGCCACTCCTGTCTGGCCTGCATAGTTTCTGTTAAGAAATCAGCTGACAATTGTATGGGTGCTCCCTTGTAGGTAATTAACTGTTTCTCTCTTGCTGCTTTTGATATTCTTTCTTTGTCTGTTGCTCTTGGCATTTTAATAATGATGTGTCTTGGTGTGATTCTCTTTGGATTCCTTTGTTTGTGGTTCTGTGTGCTTCCGGGACTTCCTAAGTCTATTTCTTTCACCAGGTGGGGGAAGTTTTCAGTCATTATTTCTTCAAATAGGTTTTCAGTATTTTGCTCTCTTTCTTCTTCTGGCACCCCCATAATTCTGATGTTGATACACTTGAAGTTGTCCCAGAGGCTCCTTACCACTATCTTTGCATTTTTGGATGCTTTTTTCTTTTTGCTTTTCCAGTTGAGTGTTTTCTGTTTCTTTGTATTTTAGATTGTTTACTTGACTCTTGCTTTACTCTAGTCTGCTGTTAGTTCTCTGTATAATATTTTTTATTTCAGTCAGTGTATGTATAATTTCTAGTTGGTTCTTTTTCATCTCCTCTTGGATCTTGCTAAATTTATCCATTTTTCTAGGAAATTGTGGAAAAACCTTATAATGATGGTTTTGAACTCTATACCCAGTCCTTTGTTTTCCTCTATTTCTTTTGTTTGTTGTCTGTCCCATTGTCTCTGCATTTTCTCTGCTTTCCAGAATTGGTAGAGTAGCTTTGTGTGGTAAGTGTCCTATGTGCCCAATAGCTCCATCTCCCCACTTACCTGAAATGGACTCTCTTGTTGCACCCCTTTGTGGACTGTACATACAGCCTTGTTGTAGTTAAGTCTTGATAGTTGTTGATATCACTGGGGGAAATTGACTTCCAAGCCAATTGGTTGTGAGGATCAGTTGTGTCTGTGCTGGGAGAACTTCTGTGCTGGAGTCAGCCTTATGATAGAAGACTTGCAAAATTTCAAAAGCCTCTGTGCTCACTTTGGATGGGGCAGAGTCTCAGGGCTAAGCAGATAGCCTTGGTTTTTTGTCAGCCCTGTGCTACATGGCCCCTGGGTCTCAGTGTTCCTTGGTAATCGCTCTAGGCCTCTCTGTGTGTACCCACCCTCGTGTGCCTCCAGACCTCTACCTTTCATGTTTCCCCTGAGTTTCTGTGTGCTCTAAGGACCCATATGAGTCTGGGTCCTCAGCGTCTCACACAAAACTGAGGTTCAGTGCAGTCAGAAGTGGAGTTCAGTGCAGTCGGAGGTTCTGTGTTTCTCCTGCTAGAGAAAGCCAGTGGCACAATCAGTGGTCAGTCCTCTCTGTGCACCTCCTGACCTCTGCCTTTCTTGGCTCCCCTGAGTTTCTGTGCACTCCTCTTTTTTTGACAGTCCAGATTACCCTCATATGAGTCTCATCTGGAACTTGGTTTCAGTGCAGCAGAAACTGGGGCTTAGTGCAGTTGGGAGTTTCTGTCTCCCTCCCACTAGAAGAAGCCAGCCAGGCACTCCATTGCCTGTCCTCTTCACATGTGTTTCTCTGTACCTTAGTTTTTTACAGTTCCTCTGAGTCTCTGTGAGCCCCTCTCTTTCCTTTTAGTTGTAGAATTTCCACTCAGCCAGCTTTCCTGTAGTTCTGGATGATGTCTGTTTTGTCTTTTAGCTGTAGTTTTGAAATTGTTGTGTGAGGTAGCTGTTTAGGTGTTCACTTATACCGCCATCTTGGTTTCCTTTCACCATTTTTATTCTTTACCCCTATGTTCCTTCTTTGGTTCCTATTTATTGTTTTTATAGCAGACCCTTTAGCATTTCTTGTGTTGCTGCTTTGGTGGTAATAAACTTTTTAAATCTTTTTTTGTCTGTGAAGCTCCTGATTTCGACTTCAATTTTGATTGGTAGCGTTTCTGGGTACAGTATTCTTGGATTCAGACCCTTCCTTTGAATAACTTTGTATATTTCATTCCATTCCCTTCTGGCCTGATGAGTTTCTGTTGAGAAATCAGTTGTTTGTCTAATGGGGGTTCATTTGTAGGTAACTTTCTGTCTCTCTCTGGCCACTTTTAAGATTCTTACTTTGTAGTTGATGTTTGCCAATTTAATTATAATGTGCCTTGGTGTCAGTCTTTTGGAGTTCATTTTGCTTGTGACTCTGTGAGCTTCTTGGATTTGTGTGGGTTTTTTCTTCCCTATATCAAGGAAGTTTTCTGTCATATTTATTCAAACAGGTTTTCTATTTTCTGCTCAGTTTCCTCTCCTTCTTTCACCCCTATTATGTGGATGTTGTTTTGTTTTGTGTTGTTCCCAAGTTCCTTTGGCTATCCTGCTTTTTTAATTTTTTTTCCCTAGAAGCTGCTGTACTTGGGTATTTTTTTCCTCCCTTGTCTTCCAGCTCACTGATGCGTTCCTCTGCAGTTTCTAGTCTTCTTTTGATGCTTTCTATTGAGTTCTTTACAGCAGCGATGTCATTTTTCATTTCTTCTTGGTTCTTTTTCATTTCCTCTTGTTCTTACTCATATTGTCAAATTTGTCTTCCATTCTTTTCAGCTACCTTATAACCATTTCTCTGAACTCTTTCTCTGGCGGTTTGCTTGCTTCCATTTCATTTACTTCCTTTTTGGTGATGCCTGCTTTTCTTTCATATGCGGGCTGTTCTTTTGTCTCCCCATTGTTTCTATTTTCCTGGTGTCTGGTTATGTAGTTCTCTGTCTCCTAATATGGAGGAACTATAACTTCAAACTTGAACTGCAACATTAACACATTATATGATCTTGGAACAGATGCTTGACCTCTTTGAACCTCATTTTCCTCACTCATGATGATAAAGCGGACTTACTGCCTGGGAATGCTTGGCAGTGTAGTGGTCCTGAGACTGAAGGTCAGTGGTGGTGGCAGCGTGCTGGTAACCTAACATTTTCTGACTAATAGAAAGATATGGACAGGAAACCTGGATGGCTAGTCAACAACCTTAATTGCTCTAACTACTCACTGTTTACTTGAAACATTGTTAGCTGAAGCAGCCTCCACCTCTGTTTGTCTTATGTATTTTTGTTATTGGAATTTTCTGCCTAAAGGCTATGAATGTATCCCATTGTCTCAATAAAAAAAGATAGCACTGCCAGAGCAGTGTGTAGTCCTCCCACTAGAAGTGGGCTCCCGCCTGGCCCCCAATATTCCCAAATTAATACTTTTCTAGTCTCTTTTCATGTGTGTGTAGCCTTCTCCAGAACCCGAACCCTGAACCAGAACCCTGATCCATGCAGGATGTGAAAGGGGTTCCCACATCTGGCTCCCAAACAGGGACATCTGGAAGAGATGATATTTTTCACCTAGAGTGAAGGAAGGAAAAAATTACACCAAGAAAAGGTGTGGGAAATTTACTGCATGCAAAGCCCAAGACCAGCTGCAGAAACTGGGTCTGTAAGTAGGTTGGGAATGTCTTTTTCACCCAGGCTGATGGAGAAGAATTAGAATTTTGGTTTGTATGCTTAAGGAATTAAAGGTTTCAGAAGGTATTCTTTATAGTTTTTGTTTGATATTATAGGACATAACCCTTGGTTTTCTAAAGAAAGTACATTAGATCTTGAGTGTTTGGCAAAAAATTGGTCAAAATTTGAAAAAAAGCTCACCTCAAAAAACGGTTTTTCAATGGGAAACATAATATTGCGTTTGCTAGAGCCTTTTATAGAGGCAGAGAAGGAGCCTTCTCCCCTGGTTCCCTCCACTCCTAAAGAGAAGCGGGAAGAAAAACTGGAGAAATGGCCTTTATGGTCCCCTCTACCACCATGTCCTAATCCTGAAACATTTGATTTGCCACCAATAGAGTCATCTATACAGAGAGCCATTAGAGAAGGAATGAAGGTCATGTCAGTGGAAGAAAGGCTTGCTTTTCCTGTTATACAAGCTTCCAAATCAGATAATAAGATGCCATGAAAAACTTGATTTTAAAATGATAAAAGCTTTGCGAGAAAGCATTGTTCAAAATGGTCCAATGGCTCCTTTTATAGGAGAAATGATGAGTAATATTTCTGAAGCATTCTTAGCTCCTTATGATTGATATTCTTTGGCTCATGCAACTCTGGATGGAGGAGATTATTTAGTATGGGAGGGAGAATATTTGGAGAAATGTCAAGAGTAAGCCTGTGCAAATGGAGGGCTGAATTCTCAAATAACTTATGAAATGCTGGCAGGACTGGGACAATCTATAGATGTACAAAATCAGCTAAATTATATGCAACAGGCATATGAACAAATTAGACTTTGTGGAAGGAAAGCTTGGTGGGCCTTACCAGCAAAAGGGAACCCTTAGGAAGCTTTCAGTAAATGTATTCAGGGACCTACAGAATCATTTTCAGATTTTGTGGCTCGTCTCACTTGAGCAGTGAAACAACAGATTCAATATGAGACAACAGGAGATATTTTAATTCAGCAATTAGCTTATGAAAATGCCAATGCTGACTGTAAGAAATGCCTGATGCCTCTGAGAAGAAATAGTACCATTACAGAAATGATTTGAGCATGTCAGAATGTGGGACCAGGCACTTTTCAAGCGAATTTACTCGATGCTGCAGTAACAATGGGAAATAAGAGGTGTTATAAATGTGGAAAAGCAGGACATTTCCAAAAGGAATGTAGGCAACCGAGAAGAACATAAGGTAATGCTTTAGGGAGAGGTGTAAACAAACACTCAGCTTCTGAGAGATTCAATCTCTCGGTGTCCTAGATGTCAGAAAGGGAATCATTGGGCCAGTCTGTGTAGATCAAAATTTCATAGAAATGGGCAGCTTCTAGATCAAGATAGAGGGCATGGTCAACCACTGGGAAATGGCCAGAGGAGCGTCCCCCGGCCCTGTTATCAAAAGGGGAAATCTGCCCTGCAAGGCCCACAGTGGATTCCCTCAACTGAGCAACTCCAGGAAGTGCAGGTCTGGAGCACTATAGCAGTCACTTTGACCCCCAATATTGCTCGGCAAGCTATTCCTATAGGAATTTGGGGACCTGTGCCATCGGGAACTTCAGGATTTAACTTAGGGAGGAGTGGAAACACTCTAAAAGGACTAACTGTTCTGCCTGGAGTCATTGATTGAGGTTATGAAGAATAAATTAAAGTTTACTAGAATATAGTCATTTATGCAAGTTAATCCAGGACAAAGAATTGCTCAATACTATTTCTACCTTATGTTCAACAAGGTGAGGCTAAAAATAGGTAAAGAGGAATGCAAGGATTTGGAAGTGCAGACATTTATTGGATACATGAAATTAGCAAAACCTGTCCTATGATTAATTTAAGAATAGAGGGAAAACAATTTAGGGGTTTGGTGGACACTGGAGCAGATGTTAGTGTTATCAGCAAAGAATTCTGGCCTCCAAGTTGGTCCATGGTAGAAGCTATGGGCTTAGTTAAGGGGGTAGGAATTCCTGATGATACACAATATAGTGCTGCAGTGTTAAGATGGCAAGATGAGGAAAGACAGACAGGATGGTTTCAACCCTACATTATCTCTAGAATTGCAGTCAACTTATGGGACCAGGATGTTTTAGAAGGTTTACAGGCATGTATTATTATCGGCAAAGGATAGCAATTAATGTCTCAGATGGCATATCAACCTTTTTAAGAGCAGTCACTGCTCAGTTTCCTCACCCTCATGCTGATCCTATTCAATGGAAAGATGATAGACCTGTATGGGTGGATCTGTGGCTATTAACCAAGGAAAAATTAAGTCATATTCATGAGTTAATACAAGAACAAATAGAAGCTGATCACATAGAGTCTTCTGATAGTCCTTGGAATACGCCTATATTTACAGTCCCTAAAAAGGCGAAAATGGCAATTGTTACATGATCTTAGAGCAATTAATGTTATTATGCATACCATGGGAACTTTACAATCTGGACTCCCAGAGCCTTCACAAATCCCTTTAAATTGGTCTCTTATAGTGGTAGATCTTAAAGATTGTTTTTTCACCATTCCATTGGCACCTCAAGATAAACAGAGATTTGCATTTTCAGTGCCATCTATTAATAATATAGAACCCATGAAAAGATATCAATGGAAGGTTTTACCTCAAAGAATGGCCAATAGCTCTTCTTTGTGTAAAAAATAAGTGGCTCAAGCTGTTCAGCCTTTAGGAAACAAATACTCCCAATGTTATATTATTTGTTTCATGGATTACTTGCTCTTAGCAAGCTCCTGGGAAGAGCAAACCTTGGCCACGATTTCCCAATTAGAAGAGGAGCTCCCTAAATGGGGCTTAATAATTGCTCCAGAAAAGGTACAGAAAGAAACACCTTTCCAATATCTGGGAACCATAATTGAAAACCAATGCATTAGACCTCAGAAGATGGAGATAAGGAAAGATTGTCTTAAAACTTGAAATGACTTTCAGAAATTATTAGGGGACATTAACTGGTTAAGACCTTATCTGAAGTTCTCTACAGTATTTAGTTTACTTAGAGGTGACTTTAATCTTTCCTCTCCCCTAACATTAACAAATGAAGCTAGGAATGAGTTGCTAAGAGTTGAGCAGGCAATTTCCTCAGCCCAAGTAGCCCAGGTACAGCCCAAATTACCTTTATTGGGACAAATTAACCCCATTGCAAATAGTCCCACTGGAGTCATCTTTCAAAGTAAAAATTCTCCTGCCATTATTGAATGGGTCCACCTAGGGCATAAATCCTCTAAAACTGCAGTTACATATGTAGAACTATTGACCCAATTAGTGTTTCATATTAGAAAATGTTATAAACAGCTTAGAGGGGAAGAGCCCCAGTGTATCTACCTTCCTCTCACTGGGAAGCAATTAGAAATGTTATTTCAGACTGATATAAATTGGCAAATTGAGTTAAGTGGATATTCAGGGGAACTTAGCTGTCACCTATTAAAACATAAATTACTACAATTTTTATATAATACCTCCATCATTATACCAAAAAATACTAGGCAGAAAACCTATTCCTGGAGCTGTAACTGTTTTTACTGATGAATCATCTAATAGGAAAGCTGCCTATCATACAGGAAATTCAGACCGAGTCATACTAACCAGTCATACTTCTGTACAAAAAATTGAACTAGAAGCTATTAAGACTGCATTGCAGTGTTTCCAAGAGCTGTTAATATCGTCTCTGATTTCTTTTACGCTGCGAATTTAGTGAATAGAATTGAAACTGCCCGGTTGAAATAGCTTAGTGACCAAAGTTTACTTTTACTATTTAAACAAGTTCAGCAGATCATACAACAAAGACGATATCCTTTTTATATCATTCATTTCAGGAGTCACAGTGTCTTACTTGGTCCTTTAACAAAAGGAAATGCACATGCTGATCAATTGGTTGCTTTATTAAAAGAAGCCTTAGAAACTCATCAGCTTTATATCAGCCTGCCAAAATACTGTCTAAACAATTCTCACTCGACAACAGACAAAACAGATGATCAGAGAATGTCCCACTTGCATGTTACATCTGCCTCAAGGGTCTAACACAGGAGTCAACCCTAGAGGTTTGCTAAGAGACCATATCTGGCAAATGGATGTAATGCATTATACTTCCTTTGGACGCCTTGGGGAATTACATATCTCTGTAGACACCTTTTTAAAAATAACATGGGCTACTGCATCTATAGGAGAAATGGCAAAACAGGTTACTAATCATTGCCTAGCTGCTTTTGCCGTCATGGGAATTCCAAAAATTACTAAAACTGGTAATGGGCCTGCTTACACAATCTGTCATTTTCAGGATTTTTGTAAAAGGTGGAAAATTCAGCACATTACAGGAATACCATATAATTTCCAAGGACAAGCCAGTATTGAATGACAGGATCAGTGGCTAAAATTCCCCCTTGAAAAACAAAAAGAGGGGATGATGGAGAAATCACTTATGGGTAGGCTGCACCAAGCTTTAATTACTTTAAATTTTTCACTTGTGATGCTGATGGAAAGACACCTATAGAGTTACATTAGTGTCAAGATAAAAACAAAAGAAAATGGTCTAGTTAAATGGAAAAATCCCGAATCTGGTTTATGGAAGGGACCCAATCCATTATTAACCTTTGGCAGAGGGTATGCTTGTATATTTCCAGAGAATTTTTCTAAACCTGTGTGGATTCCAGCTAGAAATATTAAACTGCAACTGGGATCCAAGAGAGAAACTAGCCAGACTAATGAGGACCTTGTGCCTGGAGCCACACTGTGCAGCCGCATACAATTAACTACCTTAGCCACAGAGAGCAGCGACTCCAAGCAATCCACTGAAGATGGGGAGCAGGAGGAGGACGAGCCGGACAACAAACAGCCCGGAGACCACTTGAGACATGGTAAAGAAGACGGTACAGATGCCTGAGAACATCTTTCTTGACATGCTAGCAGTAATCAGCTGTATGGTAATACAGTGGTACCTCGAGATACGAGTGCCCTAACATACGAGATTTTTGAGATACGAGCCATCAAGCAAGCGAATTTTGCTTTGAAATATGAGCAACATTTGAGATACAAGTAATCGCATGGGTTGGCCGGCGGCACATGACCCACCAGTTTACCTCGACTCGAGCGTCTCATAGTTTCCCACGCCTCAGTCAGTGTGCTTGTTTACCTCGTTGTTGAAGCATCTTTTGTGCATTTACATACTTTATCACATTTCTTTTTATAACCATGGGTCCGAAGAAAGTGAGTGGAAAGGTCAGTGCTCAGAAGAGGATGATGTCTATTGAATTAAAGCGTGAAATCATAGAAAAATATGAGCAAGGTGTGCGAGTGACTGACTTGGCGAGGCAATACGGGCATAGTACTTCAATGATATGCACTGTGCTTAAACAGGAGTCGATAAGGGTATAACGCCAGCTAAGGTCGTTACAATAATTTCTAAGCTCCATAGCTCTCTCCATGAAAAGATGGAGAATCTACTGATGGTGTGGGTGATGGAGAAGCAGCTTAAAGGAGATACATTAACACAGGGCATCATATGCGAGAAGGCACGAGCGATTTATGGTAATTTGCTGGAGCAGACCCCGTGCACTTCCATGGACGAAGCATCGAAAGACTCATTTAAAGCCAGTAGAGGCTGGTTTAATAACTTCAGGAAAAGGTCCGGCATTCCCTCCATCGTCAGGCATGGTGAGGCAGCAAGTTCGGATGTGAAGGCAGCTGAGGATTACCTCAAAACTTTTTCCGAACTGATAGAAGCCAAAGGATATATCCCCCAGCAAGTCTTCAACTGTGATGAGACAGGGCTTTTCTGGAAGAAGATGCCAAAAGGACTTACATAACAGCAGAGGAGAAGGCGATGCCAGGCCACAAACCCATGAAGGATAGGCTAACGCTCGCACTGTGCGCCAATGCGAGTGGCGACTGCAAGATCAAGCCTCTGCTCGTATACCATTCGGAAAACCCCAGAGTCTTTAAGTCACATAAGATTTTAAGATAAACTGCAAGTTATGTGGAGGGCGAACCCGAAGGCATGGGTCCCCAGGCAGTTCTTTGTGGAGTGGGGAAACCTGGTTGTTGGCCCTTCAGTGAAGAAATATCTACAGGAAAACAACCTAACCATGCAAGCCCTCCTCGTCCTCAACAATGCTCCTGCTCACCCACCGAACCTCGAAGATGAACTCCTCAAAGAGTTCAAGTTTATAAAGGTTGTCTACCTACCTCCCAACACCACTCCTATCCTGCAGCCCATGGATCAGGAGGTGATTTCTAATTTTAAAAAGCTGTACATCAAGCACCTGTTCCGGCGCTGCTTTGAGGTGATGGAGAACACAAACCTCACCCTTCGAGAGTTCTGGAAGAACCACTTTAACATCAGGATATGCCTCAGAATTATTGAACAGATTTGGCTGGGTGGGGTGTTACAACGAGGACTTTGACCTTTTGCATGGAAAAGCTGTGGCCTGAGGCGGTAGCCAAAAGGACCTTTGAAGGATTCGAACCCAAGGTGCCAGTGGAGGAGGAGATAGTGTCTCTGGGAAAATCCATGGGCCTGGAGGTGGATGAGAGAGACGTGAATGAGCTCGTCGAGGAGCACTCTCTGGAGCTCACCACGGAGGAGTTATAAGAGTTGCAATCTCAGCAACATGCGGAGGTTCTCCAAGAAATTGGTTTCGAGGAGGAGCCAGAAATGGAGGAGATCTCTACAAGTGAGATAAAGAAGATCTTAGGAATGTGGGAGAGGGTGTCACACTTTGTGGAAAAGAAACACCCCGAAAAAGTTGCTACTGGTCATGCATCGGAGCTGTTCAATGAAACTTGTCTCACCCATTTCAGAAACATTCTGAAAGGGAGGAAGAGGCAAACCTCCTTGGACACGTTTTTTTTGAAATCGGCCAAAAATGCAAAGACCAGTAGCAATTAAGTTCATTGAAGATTAATTAAGTTACATTCAGTTTAGGGATAAAGTGTAGCATTAAGAGTGTACATTCTCTTTTATTATGTTTGTATACAATATTTGTCATTTATAAATACATTTTTCTTATTCAAAAACACGTAACAAGAACAACTGGGGTGGCATTTTGGGGGCTGGAATGGATTAACGGCATTTCAATTGATTTCAATGGGGAAATTTGCTTTGAGATACGAGCAACTTGATATACGAGCAAGGTTACGGAACGAATTAAACTTGTATCTTGAGGTACCACTGTATTACCTAGGGTAAATGGGGAAGTATTTTGGACTTATGTTCCTGATCCTTCATGGGTAAGAACCCTTACATGGGCTGATCCCTCGCCTAATGTAGTCACCTGTAATACCAAACACCTTGGTCATCCAGGAAGAACATGGGTGGGGCTAGGAAGTATAATTACAAAGGTGTAGCCACCCAGCTTCCCTTTTTTGTATGACACAAAATCAAACCACGGCTCCTTTGTGTGTAAAATTATAGAGAGGTTTCTGGCTTGCATGGATACCAAAGGAGGGGAGGCAAAAGCAAAAATACATCTACTATCACTACTTGCTCTTGGGAGAGGTGCAAAAAAATGTAACTAACACCTTGTCTATACAAAAAGAAATTGACAGCCAGTTTGAAATTGAATTGCCATGGCCTAGAGCAAAGAATATCCTTACATGATATTATTCTACAATGTCATTATAATTTTTGATATTTTACAACAGCATATTGTACATTATCCTAAACAAAGTTACAATCTAATTCTTTGAATGCGTGGCAGCAATTTTAGAAAGGATATGAAAGGAATTAAGGCACTGGGAAGGCACTTGACGATTCTATATTGGCCCTTCTTGCCCTTTTTGCCAAGAGAGACCCTCTTCTCACAATCCAATTGCCCTCAGCTGTTGCTTGAGCTTTCTGTTCATGCTGAGGTTGAAGCCCCCTAGTGGCTGGTACCATGGATCTGTCTCTCGCCCAATGGTGTGAACTGGGCCCTCCCTGGAGAAGGAACCTGAATTCCCCAAGATATGTGATCAGTGCCGGGACCCTGCCAGCAGGCAAGGGGATTCCAAGGCAGGTACTAGGCGTTGAGGCCACAGGGGCATAGGCTACCAGAGACAGAACTGAACCTTATCACCGTGCTTGGCCCCAGAGGATGGCTGGTTAGCCAGAGATGGGTAAGATTCCTCAGGGAAGGAACAACGTAAGACAGAGGGACCATCAAGATGAATTTGGGGGGATCAATAGAGGTGGCGCACAGATCCTCACCCCCTACCAACCTTGCAGAGGCTTGGACCCTTGCCCCTTCTGAGGGAGGTCTCCTGCCCAATGGCTGCTTCACTTCCCAAGCCCAGTCCAGATCGGGACCCAGGTAACAGACAGAGACTTGGCCCAGCTCAGATCGGGACCCAGTAACAGACAGAAACTTGGCTGACAGCAGCTGCCCTATATCTAAATCCAGCCTAGCACCAGGAATGCTCAGGTCCTACTCAAGAATGCAAATAATCCTTTCCACTAATATTTACAGGGTAATCTAAATTTGTTGCTAGAGTATTAAATCTGACAGTAAAATATTAGTCAAGTTTTCAGATTAATTTAAATTGGCTAATTGAAATAAGTGAATATTCAAGAAAATTTAATTGTATTGGACAAAACGTTGTTCCCAAATTATTAACTAAAATTTATTTTGATAGTTCATTTCACGGTAAAATTGCTTAACATGCAATGAACATAAAGCAGTCATATTTTTGTGCAAAAAAAATTAAAATTTAAAGTTATCAAGACTGCATTATAAAAATTTTCCAAAAGCCTCCTAAAATTAAATCAAAATAAGGGGAAAGGGGAGAAAAAAAATGGAGGTGGGATAGACAGATGTGTTCAGAGCCTTGTCGCTGAGCAGACAGAGAGAACAGCTGAGGGTCGCACTGGGAGTGTTGGTTGGCAAGTTAAGGGACAGTTATCCTCCAGGAGAAGATGGGGGACTGCCTGATCAGGCAGCCCCACTACCACAGGGTTTTTGTCTCCCAGAGCCACCAGTGCGAACGTGGAGACCGCACCATCTTGCAGGGGAAAGTAAATGTCTATGGCAGCCTGAAAAGCTATAGCTGCAGCACCCACTGAACAGCCGGGGGACCCAGAACACTGCTCTCCAATTGGCGCAAACACTCGGATTCAGAGGAGCTTCGCACGCCACAAGGAAAAGTCAGATTTCACCTGGGATAAGGTGAGGTCTCTGGTCCTGCAGAACAGAGAGACTAGCACACTGTGGAAACTGGACCAGGGGAAAGCTGCACCTAGAGAAATCCATGGATGTTGGGCAGGGCATGATTCCTGAATGTGGAATGGGGCCCTCAGAGCTATTAACAGAGGGGAGGTCTAAAAAGCAACCCATTTTGATCTGAGGCAGAAGGACAGCCTAGGAGTTATTAAAGTGTCCCAGCTGCTTGAACAGGAGCAGGAAAGGGAGAGTGCACAGACCGCACTCTTTCCTCTTCAGACTCTGGCTTCTGATTGCTAAGCCCAATACATAGGATCACCCAATTGGGGACATCCTAAGAGACTGCAGGGGAAAGTTGTTTTTCTAGAACCTGGGGATCAGAGTGCAGAATAACCATCAGAGAATCAGCTCTGGGGCAACCCACTCTCACACACCAGTATTTAGTATGACAGAGAAAGCAGGATCTAAGCATAGGCTAGAGAGGACCTATAGTCTCAGAGGTCAATTTCGAAACACTGCCACCCAGGGGATGACTCACAAATTGACTCTCGCATAATCACAAAAGAATAAAGAGATTAAGACACACCACCTGCTTAAAAACCAGGCCTGGCTTACAACACTGAGCAGCAGTGGAACGCAGGGAACTGCAATACCATCCCGACTGGAAAACAGCAGTGCCAAACAGAACAATAGAGGAAGTGAATGACCTCCATTACTGCCCATTCTATTCTTTTATTTTTAATATTAAGCTTTTATTTTTTCACCTTTTAATTAAAGAACTATTTTTTTCTTTTTTCCTCAATTGATTTTACCTTTTTAACTATTCCATTTTTATTTTCAACCAGTATTATTACTACTACTATTTTACTTGTTTGAAAAAAAGAAATGTCATTTTATTTTCTCTTTATTTTACTTTGGGATTAAAGTTCTACATTCTATTTTCATCTTTCCTTTAGCATAATTTTACTATACCTCAACTCTACCTTTATGCCAACACTCTCTGCCTAACTTTCCCCATTTTGTTGTCTTGTTGCTCTTACCCTTTTCCAACTTTAGATTTTTTCTATTCTTTCTATTTACCTGGTTAAAAATTCACCCCACTTATATATCTAATTTCAAATCCCTTACTTCAAGTCCATACACACCTCTCTCTTCTCTGTCTTCACTAACCAAAAAATTGTTTTTCTCTATATCCTTTTGTTGTTGTTTGCTTGAATGTTGATTATATTGATTTTTATACTTTTTTGTGAGATTGTTTTTGCTTATTCTACTTATTTCATTCTGCTTTTTGTTTGCTTTTTTTTTTATAACTCTGTTCTCCCTTGCCTCCCTTGATATTAGATGTTATTTGTACTTTGTATTAATCTCCAGGTACTTGTTGCCGGCATTTTTTGGGGATTAGTGGTGGTTCTATTGGAGTTTTCTCCTCATATATATAATTTGTTCCCTTTTTCTTTCTTATTGTCTTTCTTTCTCTTACCTTTTTTTCTTTCTCTTTTCTTCTTCTTCTTCTTTTATTTTTTTTCTTTTTTCTCTCTTCTCCCAATTTCACTTTGGCACTTCTTTCTTTTCTTTTTTCCTCCTTTCTCTCTTCTTCTTTCTCTACTTACCACTAATTTGTCTTTCACTGGTGGTCACCTTATTTGTGGTTATTAACATTGTGAATACATTTCTGTTCAGTGCCTTATGTGTTGTACCTGGTCGTGCTGTATTTCGTGCTTTTAAATCAACTCAGGAGAGAGGATTATATAACCAGACACCTGGAAAAGAAAGACCATGGGGACCTAGTCTCGTGTGGTCCACAGGGGAGCCGGAAAGGAAGCGGTTAGAGGCACTGCGGGTGGGGGCACAAGGACCGCTCCAGCCATTACCCAGTCATGTGAGATTCAGGGGCCGTGGAGTGCGGGGCAGACTGGAAGGCAAGGTGGTCCCTTAAGCCCTGGAACTCCACCCCTCCCAAGCTCAACAGAGGCTTCTGTGGCTTTGAGTCTGGTATCATAAAGCTGAATTCAACACAGAAGTTTTCCCCCGGCATAGTGAAAATGCCGAGACAAGGGAAGGGATTACAAACAAAAGAAATGGAGGAAAAAAAACGACAGGATATAGAGTTCAAAACCACGTTTATAAGCTTTTTCAAGAATATGCTAGAAAAGATGGATAAATTTAGTGAGACCCAAGAGGAGATGGAAAAGATCCAACTAAAGATACAAAAAAGACCAACTAGAAATTAAACATACACTGACTGAAATAAAAACTATTATACAGAGTCCTAAGAGAGCAAAAGACAAAGAGAGAATATTAAAAACAGCAAGAGAAAAACAGTTCATTACCTACAAGGGAGTACCCATACGACTGTCAGCTGATTTCTCAACAGAAACGATGCAGGCCAGACGGGAGTGGCAAGAAATATTCAACGTGATGAACAGCAAGAAACTACAACCAAGAATAATCTATCCAGCAAAGCTATCATTCAGAATTGAAGGGCAGATAAAGAGCTTCACAGAGAAGAAAAAGCTAAAGGAGTTCATCAACTCCAAACGAGTATTATATGAAATGCTGAAAGGTACTCTTTTAGAAGAGGAAGAAGAAAAAGGTAAAAGACAAAAAATTATGAACAACAAATACATATCTATCAACAAGTGAATCTAAAAATTAAGGGAATTAAAAATTTGATCAACAGAATAAACTGGTGAATATAATAGAAGCAGAAGCACAGAAAAGGAGTAGACTGATAATTATAAGGAGGACAAAAATCATAAAGCATCAAACAGACTGTGAAATTACAGCAGAAAGATTAAAGTTAGGTGAGGTAGATAAGTGATCAATCAAAGGACTTGTATGCATGCATATAAGCATAACCAATGATCACAGACACTGGGGGGTCGGGGTATGCCTGGGAGGGAGGGGGTGCAATGGGGAGATATGTATAAAAATTAATAAAAATTAATAAAAAATAACAGGCATAAAACTGGAAATCAACTACAATAAAACAATACAAAAAAATCAAACACATGGAGACTAAATAGCATGCTATTAAAGAATGACTGGGTAACCGGAGAGATCAAGGAAGAAATAAAAAGCATCATGGCAACAAATGACAATGACAACACAACAATACAAAATTTATGGAACACAGTGAAAGCAGTCTTGAGAGAGAAGTTCATAGCTCTACAGGACTACTGCAAAAAAACAGGAAACAATGGTAATAAATTACCTAACCCTACAACTCAAATAGCTACAAAGAGAGCAACAAGAAAAGCCCAGTGTAAGCAGAAGGAAGAAAATAGTAAAGATCAGAGCAGAGATAAACAATATAGAGACCAAAGAAACAATTCAAAAGATCAACAAAACCAAGAGCTGGTTCTTTAAAAGGATAAACAAGATTGATGGACCTCTAGCCAGTCTCACCAAGAAGCAAAGAGAGAAGACCCAAATAAACAAAATCAGAAATGAAAGAGGAGAAATCACAACAGACCCCTCAGAAATACAAAGGATTGTTAAAAAAAAATACTATGAACAACTCCATTCCAACCAACTGGACAACTTGCAGGAAATGGACATATTTCTAGAAAAATATAACCTTCCAAAACTCAATCAGGAAGAATCTAAACATCTCAATAGGCCAATAACTATGGAAGAAATTGAAGCAGTCATCAAAAAGCTTCCAGCAAATGAAAGCTTGGGACCAGATGGCTACATAGAAGAGTTTTACCAATCATTCAAGGGAGAATTAAAACCTATCCTCCTCAGACTATTCAAAAACATTCAAGAAGAAGGAACACTTCCAAACACCTTCTATGAAGCTAGCATCACCCTAATACGAAAAGCAGATAAAGACAACACAATGAAAGAGAATTACAGGCCAATATCCCTCATGAACATAGATGCCAAAATCATCAACAAAATTTTAGCAAATCGGATCCAGCATTTCATCAGAATGATCATACACCAGGACCAAGTAGGATTTATCCCAGGAATTCAAGGATGGTACAATATCCGAAAATTAATAAATGTGATACATCACATAAACAAATTGAGAGATAAAAATCAGATAGTCATATCAATTGATGCAGAAAAAGCATTTATCAAAATCCAACACCCTTTTTTGATAAAAATTCTCAGCAAGGTGGGAATAGAGGGATCATAACTCAACATAATAAAAACCATAAATGATAAACCTACAGCTAACATCATACTCAATGGGAAAAAACTAAAACCATTTCTGCTAAGAACAGGAACAAGAGAGGGATGCCCACTCTCACCATTTCTGTTCAATGTAGTACTGGATGTATCAGCCATTGAAATTAGACAAGAAGAAGAAATAAAAGGCATCCAAGTAGAAAAAATACAAGTAAAGCTGTCCTTATTTGCAGATGCCATGATATTGTACATAAAAATCCCAAAGGACTCTATCCAAAAACTAATTGATTTAATAAATGAATTAGGCAACGTAGCAGGATACAAAATTAATGCCAAGAAATCTATGGTGTTTCTATACACTAAGAGTGAACTTACAGAAAGAGAAACTAAAAAAACAATCCAATTTACCATCACACCAAAATAAGTAAGATACCTAGGAATAAACCTAATTAAGGAGGTAAAAGACCTATACGCAGAAAACTACAGGACAGTGAAAAAAGAGATAGAAGAAATTGTGAGCAGATGGAAGAGCATACCATGCTCATGGGTTGGGAGAATCAACATCATTAAAATGTCCTTACTACCCAAAGCAATCTATAGATTCAATGCACTCCCCATTAAAATACCAATTGCATATTTCGCAGACCTAGAAAGAAATCTCCAAAGATTCATCTCGAATAAAAAAGCCCCCAAATAACCACAGCAATCCTCAGAAAGAAGAACAAAGTAGGTGGGATCTCAATACCAGATTTCAAGCTGTATTACAAAGCCACTGTTCTCAAAACAGCCTGGTACTGGCACAAGAACAGACAAATAGACCAATGAAATAGAATAGAGAATCCAGATATCCACCCAAACCACTATGCTCAATTAATATTTGACAAAGGAGGCATGAACATACAATGGAGCCAAGATAGCCTCTTCAATAAATGGTGTTGGTAAAATTGGACAGATATATGCAAAAAAATGAAACTAGACCACCAGTTTATACCATACACAAAAGTAAACTCCAAATGGATACAAGACTTAAACATAAGACGGGAAACCATAAAAATACTAGAGGAATCAACAGGCAGCACAATCTCAGACATATGCCAAAGCAATTTCTTCACTGATATTGCTTCAAGGGCAATGGAAGCTAAAGAGAAAATAAACAAATGGGACTACATCAAAATAAAAAGCTTTTGCACAGCACAAAACCATCAACAAAACAACAAGAAAGCCCACTGTATGGGAGAACATATTTGCAAATTTTATCACTGATAAAGGTTTTATCTCCAACATCTACAGCTAACTTATACAACTTAATAAAAGGAAGATAGCATTAAGGGGAATCCAAGATGGCGGCATAGGTAAACACCTACACTGCTGCCTCGCACAACAATTTCAAAACTACAACTAAAAGACAGAACGGACATCATCCAGAACCACAGGAAAGCTGGCGGAGTGTAAGTTCTACAGCTAGAAGGAAAGAGAGGGGCTCACGGAGACCCAGAGGAGCTGCAAAAAGCCGAGGTACTGAGACGCGCGTGATGAGAGAGCGGGTGCCGGAGTACCTGGCTGGCTTTCTCTGGCGGGAGGGAAACAGAGACTCCCAACGGCATTGAATCCCTTATTTTACGACACTAAACCCCAGATCCAGCGAAACTCATACGGGGGGAGTTTGGACTGTGAAAAGGGAGAGGTGCACGGAAATTTAGGGGAGTCGCAGAAGATCAGTTCTGGTCTCCCACGCGGACGGTGCTGCGCGCAGGACAGATTGCTGATTGTGCCGCTGGCTTTCGCGAGTGGGCGGGAGACAGACCCTCCGAAATGTGCCACTTCTGAGTCCACTAAGCCCCTGTTTCGGGCGAAACCCTGGGGACCTAGACTCCTGTGGTCCTAGTGCTCAGGGGAGCTGGAAAGGCAGTAGTTAGAGGCACTGCCGGTGCACTCGCGGGCACAAGGACCGCTCCAGGGATTACCCAGTCACATGAGACTCAGGGGCCGTGGAGGGTGGGGCTGACTGGAAGGCAAGGCCATCCCTTAAGCCCTGAGACTCCACCCCTCCCAAGCTCAACAGAGGCTTCTGCGGCTTTGCATCTGGTATCATAAGGCTGAAACCAACACAGAAGTTTCCCCAGCATAGTGAAAATACCGAAACAAGGGAAGGGATCACAAACAAAAGAAATGGAGGAAAAAAAACGGCTGGATATAGAGTTCAAAACCATGCTTGTAAGGTTTTTCAAGAATATGCTAGAAAAATTCGATAAATTTAGTGAGACCCAAGAGGAGATGAAAAAGGACCAACTAGCGATACAAAAGAGCCAACTAGAGATGGAAAAGGTCCTACTAAAGATGATAAAGGACCAAATAGAAATTAAACATACACTGACTGAAATAAAAAATATTATACAGAGTCCTAACAGCAGACTAGAGAAAGGCAAGAATCAAGTAAAAAATTTGAAATATAAAGAAGCAGACAACATTCAACTGGAAAAGCAAGAAGAGAAAAGAATCCAAAAATGTGAACATAATGTAAGGAGACTCTGGGACAGTTTCAAGCGTACCAACATCAGAATTGTGGGGGTGCCAGAAGAAGAGAGAGAGCAAGATACTGAAAACCTGTTTAAAGAAATAATGACTGAAAACTTCCCACATCTGGTAAAAGAAATAGACTTATAAGTCCAGGAAGCACACAGAACCCCAAAGAAAAGGAATCCAAAGAGGACTACACCAAGACACATCATAATTAAAATGCCAAAAGCAAAAGAGAAAGGGAGAATATTAAAAGCAGCAAGAGAAAAACAGTTTATTACCTACAAGGGAGCACCCATACGACTGTCAGCTGATTTCTCAACAGAAACCATGCAGGCCAGATGGGAGTGGCAAGAAATATTCAACGTGATGAATAGCAAGAACCTACAACCAAGAATAATCTATCCAGCAAAGCTAACATTCAGAATTGAAGGGCAGATAAAGAGCTTCACAGA
>JAAGEH010002534.1:31646983-31801696 GCA_011751065.1 Lasiurus cinereus
GGGGGGAAGGGGTGAGGGGTGTACAGGGAGAGACTGGACAAAAATCATACACCTATGGATGAGATCAATGGGAGGGAGCCAAGGGCAGAGGAGGGGTGGGAGCTGGGTGGAGGGGTGCTATGGAGGGGAAAAATGAGGAACAAATGTAATAATCTGAATAATAAAGATTTAATTTAAAAAAATAAAAAATAAAAGGAAGATAAATGATCCAATAAAAAAATGAAAAACGGACCTAAATAGAACCTTTTTGAAAGAAGGCAGAAGGAAGGCCAAGAGACACATGAAAACATGCTCAGTCACTAATTATCCCATAGATGCAAATCAAAATGACAATGTGATACCATCTCACAGCTGTCAGAATGGCAATCATCAACAAATCAACAAATGACAAGTGTTGGCGAGCATGGGGAGAAAAGGGAACCGTCGTGTACTGCTGGTGGGAATGCAGATTGGTGCAGCCACTGTGGAGAACAGTATGGAGTTCCTCACAAAACTAAAAATGGATCTCCCATTTGACCCAGCAACCCCACTCTTAGGAATTTATCCTAAGAAACTAGAAACTCAAATCAGGAAGGATTTATGCACTCCTATGTTCACAGCAGCACAATTTACAAGAGTTACAATTTGGAAACAACCTAGGTGCCCGTGTCAGCAGATGAGTGGATCAGAAAAATATGGTACATTTACAGAATGGAATTCTATGCTGCTTTAAAAATAAGGAATTCTTACCATTTGCAGCAACCTGGATGGAACTGGAGAGCCTTATGCTTAATGAAGTAAGCCAGGCGATGAAGGAGAAATACCACATGATCTCACTCATTTGTGCGTAATAAAGGACATTATAAACTGATGAACAAAAAGATAGACACAGAGGCAGTGTAACATCAAACAGACTGTCAAATTACAGCAGGAAGGTTAAGGAGAAGTAAGATACATAAGAGATCAACCAAAGGACTTGTATGTATGCATATAAGAATAACCAATGAACACAAGACATTGGGGGGTTAGGGTATACCTGGGAGGGTGGGGGGCAATGGGAAGATATGTATACATGTAATACATTAATAAAAAAAAAGAAAAAGAAAAAAATGGAAAAAATCACAAAATAAGGAGAGATAGTGTAGTAATATTGTGTAAGAAAAAATATCCTGTAAGTAAATTACATCTAGGAAAAAATGTTTTTACTTTGAAAATTAATTTTCATTTGTAATGCTAATAGCAAGACAACTATGAAAAACACACATGGTGTCAAAATAAGCCAAAGGGAAATCGTTTGGGCAAAAATAAAAAGGATTCCAAGTCAACTTTATAGAAAAGATTTTTTTATTAAATTTTGGTCAAGAATGTATTTGTATATTTTCAGAAAACAACTCCAGGACCATGTGGATTCTTACAACAGAGAGGAATTGACAGGAATGCTTCAGCTATGAAGACAAGAGGACAAACAGTACAAAGATGGAAGACGCTGACGACACCTTGCCATGCTAGCAGTCAGCAGCTGTGCATTGCTACAGGATGCCTAGGACCAAACCAGAGAGGGTCGGACCTGCATTGCCACCATTTGTCCACCATCCAGATACCATTGCTGACATGTACACATAAGGAACTATTTGACATTGAAACTGGGACTCAAAAAACTGTTGCCCCAGAAAGAAGCTTATTACAGACTGTTTCATTTACCTCTCAGCATAAACATTGTTGCTTATCTCATTTTTTATTCTTCTATGTTTATTTCTAGTCCGCAGATGCAAGATTTTTTAAAGGAAATAAATGGGGGAAATGCCGGAAACCGAACATTGTTTCACTAATAGAAAGATGTGGACAGGAAACCCGAAAGGCTAGTCAACAAAGTTAATTGCTCTAACCACTCACTGTTTAGTTGAAACATTGTTAGCTGAAGCAATTTCCACCTCTGTTTGTCTTATGTATTTTTATTATTGGAATTTCCTACCTAAAGGCCATGGGTGTATCCCATAGTCTCAATAAAAAGGATAGCAAGGCCAGAAGTGTGTAGTCCTTTCGCTAGAAGCGGGCTCCCAATATTCCCAAATTAATACTTTTTTAGTCTCTTTTCACTTGTGTGCAGCCTTCTCTAGAACCTGAATCCTGAACCAGAACTCTGAACCAGGAGGGATGTGAAAGGGATGCGGTGGTGGTGGTGGTGGTGGCGGCGGCAGATTGAACCCCTTCAGCCGGGTGCCAGGTGTGTGGAGTTTTGTCAACAGGGTAGGGCAGTTGCTTCTGCCCAGAGGCTAATTGTTACTTTTAATCTCTTTTTTTTCTTCAATTTTTCTTTTTTTAAACATATATTTTATTGATTTTTTTTACAGATAGGAAGGAAAAGAGATGGAGTTAGAAACATTGATCAGCTGCCTCTTGCACACCCCCTACTGGGGACATGCCTGAAACCAAGGTACGTGCCCTTGACCGGAATCGAACTTGGGACCCTTCAGTCCGCAGGCCAACGCTCTATCCACTGAGCCAAACCTGTCTCGGCAAATTTTTCTTATTGATGAAGGTATTACATGTGGTCATATCTCTCCATTGCACCCCCCCCAACCCACTCCCATACATGCCCTCACCCCCCAGTGTCTTGCGTCCATTGCTTATGCTTATGTGCATGCATACAAGTCCTTTGATCTCTTACCTCCTCCCTCCTCCTCCCCCCACCACACATACACTTTTAATCTCTTAAGTGGCCTCAGGGCAAGGTGTTTTCCAATAGGGTGCGTCTAACTACTGTCTTCCCTCCAGGCAAGGAAGATGTCTATGTGGGAAAGATGTCCTCCACTGTGTGAGGAAATGGCTCTACCTTCTGAGCTCTATCCCCAGAATCCCCAGTCCTGGATTCTGCTCTCACAGCTCCAGTCCACTTCCCCTCCCTCTGCCAGAGCACAAGGTGGGTGGCTGCACAGGGAATTTTTGTGTGTTGGCCCTCCAAGAGGATGCCTGAACTTTCAGCTACCACTCCTTGAAGACAGCACCCCACTGCTTTTCACAGCCAGATGTTATGTGAGCACCCTCCTCAGATTTGGTGCGCTCTGCTGGGGAGCCTAGCTTTGGGATTAGATCCCAGAGTTCTCAGTGGCACACCTCCCCCCCCACACACCCCCCCCCCCCCCCCCCAGCTTCAGTTGCCATCTGTGGGTGCCCTGCTAGCCCTTTGAAGCCTCCACCCCTCCTACCAGTCCCTATGCGGTTTCCACCTTCGGTTCGTGGGAATCAGGGTTCTTTCCTGTGAGTTTTCCTTTGATTATTCAGAAAGCCTTTCTGTATTTCAGTTGTACTTCCAGGCTGTTCTCATCCCTGACATCTTTAAAACATTTTTTTAAATCCCTAAAACCTTTAACACAGACTTCTCTAGGTGAGCAGTTTTCAATTTTGTCTCTTCAGCTGGTATTCGTGATAGATGTGAGTTGAGTCTACTATGTGACTCACTCTGAGGAAACATGCAGCTCTGCTCAGTAGCCGTAACTATCTTTCTTTCCCAAAGAAAGCGTTCCAGAGCTGTTCATAGAGATAACCTTGAATTCATTACACATTATTATTTTTAACTAAATCGTTTACAAACGTGGGCAATTTAACTCTTACTAGTTACAACTTACTCAGCATTTACCTCACAGCTCATCCTGCTATTTCTATTGAGAGCTACTACTAGAGACCTTCCCCTAACCAAAGAGTTAGCAAACTTTTTTTGTAAAGGGCCAGATCATAGATATTTTCAGTTTTGTAGGCCATATAGTGTTTGTGACAACTATTAAATACTGTCACTATAGCCCATAAACGATGCTTAAGTGAATAAGTGAGATGTGTTTCAATAAAACTTTATTTACAACAGCAAGCAAGCTGGATTAGACCCATGGGCCACAGTTTGCTGGATCCTCTCCAACCAGCTCTCTCCCCATTCTCAGGTACAGACAGGGCCTCTCCCAGCTTATCTAGTCTTGAGCCATTTCTGGTGGCCTCCTCTCCTTTTATTCAATACACCATACTTTCCTCTCCAAACAAGACTTCTCCAGTATGTATAGTGCACTTTTCTGAACACCCGATATTATTTCACTTGCATTTCTCAAGCTGCTGCTTCCTTTCAGCCTGATATTCTGAAACATATTCCTATGCCTTCTCTTATTCTGCCCATTGTAATACATATTTTTGATAGAGAAATGCATTTTTCTCATTAAGTGGGAGTGCACTTCCTCTAGTAAAAAGAGTAGTTACTACATTTATAAATTTTCCAGTCAGCAGTAATTATTGCCAGAGAGAGCAAGACTTCTAATTAACAAGCAAATTCCAGATTCTAAATGGTGTGCTAGAATATTTCATTTGATCTGTTGCTTTTTAATTAACCAACAGAAGTTTCAGGCTTGACTTTAGCCGCATGCAGTCAGTTTTTTTTTTTTATATATTATTTTATATAAATTTTTATATTTTTTTTTAAATTAAATCTTTATTATTCAGATTATTACATTTGTTTTTCTTTTTTCCCCTCCATAGCACCCCTCCACTGAGCTCCCACCCTTCCCTCCCTCCCATTGATCTCATCCATAGGTGTATGATTTTTGTCCAGTCTCTCCCTGTACACCCCTCACCCCTTTCCCCCTGAGAATTATCAGTTCACTCCCTTTCTGTGCTCCTGATTCTAGTATATTCACCAGTTTATTCTGCTGATCAAATTTTTAATTCACTTAATTTTTAGATTCACTTGTTGATAGATACATATTTGTTGTTCATAATTTTTTGACTTCAATCTTTTTCTTCTTCCTCTTCTTAAAGAGTACCTTTCAGCATTTCATATAATACTGGTTTGGAGTTGATGAACTCCTTTAGCTTTTTCTTATCAGTGAAGCTCTTTATCTGCCCTTCAATTCTGAATGTTAGCTTTGCTGGATAGATTATTCTTGGTTGTAGGTTCTTGCTATTCATCACATTGAATATTTCTTGCCATTCCCGTCTGGCCTGCATCGTTTCTGTTGAGAAATCAGATGACAGTCGTATGGGTGTTCCCTTGTAGGTAATGAACTGTTTTTCTCTTGCTGCTTTTAATATTCTCTCTTTGTCTTTTGCTCTTGGTATTTTAATGATGATATGTCTTGGTGTGGTCCTCTTTGGATTCCTTTTATTTGGGGTTCTGTGTGCTTCCTGGACGTGTAAGTCTATTTCTTTCACCAGATGTGGGAAGTTCTCAGTAATTATTTCTTTAAATAGGTTTTCAGTATCTTGCTCTCTCTCTTCTGGCACTCCCACAATTCTGATGTTGGTACGTTTGAAGCTGTCTCAGAGTCTCCTTACATTATCTTCACATTTTTGGATTCTTTTCTCTTCTTGCTTTTCCAGTTGAGTGTTGTCTGCTTCTTTATATTTCAAATTTTTGACTTGATTCTTGCCTTTCTCTAGTCTGCTGTTAGGACTCTGTATAATATTTTTTATTTCAGTCAGTGAATGTTTACTTTCTAGTTGGTCCTTTTTCATCTTTAGTTGGACCTTTTCCATCTCTAGTTGGCTCTTTTGCATCTCTAGTTGGTCCTTTTTCATCTCCTGTTGGCTCTGGCTAAGTTTATCCAACTTTTCTAGCATATTCTTGAAAAACCTTATAAGCGTGGTTTTGAACTCTATATCCAGTCATTTTTTTTCCTCCATTTCTTTTGTTTGTGATCCCTTCCCTTGTCTGGGCATTTTCACTATGTCGGGGAAACTTCTGTGTTGAATTCAGCCTTATAATGCCAGACTTGCAAAGCTGCAGAAGCCTCTGTTGAGCTTGGGATGGGTGGAGTCTCAGGGCTTAAGGGACCGCCTTGCCTTCCAGTTGGCCCCACCCTCCACAGCCCCTGAGTCTCACCTGACTGGGTAATCACTGGAGCGGTCCTTGTGCGCACGACCACAGGAGTCTAGGTCTCCAGGGTTTCGCCCCAAACAGGGGCTTAGTGGAGTCAGAAGTGGCACAGTTGGGAGGGTCTGTCTCCCGCCCACTCGAGAAAGTCAGCGGCACAATCAGCAGTCTGTCCTGCACGGCGTGCCGCCACCAGCCCTCTGATCTTTTGCGACTCCCCTAAATTTCTGTGCACCTCTCCCTTTTCACAGTCCAAACTCACCCTGTATGAGTTTCGGCTGGATCTGGGGTTTAGTGTCGTAAGAGAAGGGGTTCAATGACGTTGGGAGTCTCCGTTTCCCTCCCGCCAGAGAAAGCCAGCCCAGGTACTCCGGCACCCGCTCTCTCAGCGCTTGCGTCTCCATACCTCAGCTTTTTGCAGCTCCTCTGGGTTTCTGTGAGCCCCTCTCTTTCCTTCTAGCTGTAGAACTTCCACTCAGCCAGCTTTCCTTTGGTTCTGGATGATGTTCGTTCTGTCTTTTAGTTGTAGTTTTGAAATTGTTGTGCGAGGCAGCAGTGTAGGTGTTTACCTATGCTGCCATCTTGGATTCTCCTCCTTTTTAAAAAATATTTTTATTGATTTTTTTACAGAGAGGAAGGGAGAGAGATAGAAAGTCAGAAACAGCGATGAGAGAGAGACATTGATCAGCCACCTCCTGCACGCCCCACAGTGGAGATGTGCCCGCAACCAGGATACATGTCCTGGACCGGAATCAAACCTGGGACCTTTCAGTCCACAGGCCGACGCTCTATCCACTGAGCCAAACTGGTCTCAGCTGCAGTCAGTTTTGTTCTTTACCTTAATCTTGGGTGCCCTGGGTCATGTTAATGATTTCCACTAACATGGTCACTTTCCTCAGGTAGAAGACCTTTGAGCCCTAGCCTTCAGGGAATGTCAAAATCTCCCTGACCTATAATTATACTAGCTTCACCTCAAACAACAAAAGCAATTCCTGACTATGGCTTTGTCTGTTTTTCAGGCTTAACTCTTTTTCTCTCTTTCTTTTTTGTTCTCAACCTTTACCTTTACAACCTAATAGAACATTAAAATTCAAATAAATAATACAAAAAATCTTTCTCAGTTTTACTAGAGAAATAAAATCCAGAGAGAAAGTGAAGGCTTAAAGAATGGCAGGTACAAAGTTGAAAAAGTAAGAATATGAAGATTAGAAATTAGAGACTTATTTTTTGACTGACCTTAGTTTTAGAAATCTAATTTATAATTTTAATTGATGGGAAACTTGAGAAGAAACTAGTCTTGGTGATATACATCTTCAAGGTTTGTGTTATCATTGCTTTTTTTAAGCAAGACAAGAAAGAGTATGATGAAACATGTTTTCATCCTGATGACTACTAGAGCACTCTAACACACACACAAAATAAACACACAAATGAACAAATAAGCAATACTGGAAACTATGCAGAGAGTCCATCAGATTAAATTTACTCAGGGATGCTATTCTTTTTTTAAATTTATTTTATTGTTTTTTTACAGAGATGGAGAGGGATAGAGAGTTAGAAACATCGATGAGAGAGAAACATCGGTCAGCTGACTCCTGCACACTGCCTCCTGCACATCTCCTGCACATATCCTTTGAGACTGCAGGCCGATGCTCTATCCATTGAGCCAAACCGGGTAGGGCAATAAGACTTCTTGAGAAATATAAATACTAATGGTTGGTAAATATAATGGTTTAACTACAAAACTTGAAAACATTGTTGTAGAAAATTGATTTTGTTCACTTCAGCTGTAAATTAACTCATCAGACCTGTGATAAATAACCCACCATTCAGAATGTGAACTTTCTGACCTTGTGATAATGAATTTACCGCACTGCACCTTCTGTTTTGCAGAAAGCTCTTATTTATTTTTGTCTCTTCCCAACAGCTACAGAAGATTTTCATACACAAACCTCATACATATACAGCACCAAGTTTCTTTCTTCCACACACCATGTGTGAAATGTTAATAATCTTGTACTAAAACATATAAATTCAGCAACCTTAGGAGGTAAGGGAATGGGAGAGGGTAAAGTCAAATGAAAAGCATTCTAAATATATCTTCTCTCTGGTGTAGGGGGAGAAGCAGTGGAGAAACAGAATATCTAAGTGTAACAAAATAGTACTTTGTTTCTACATAATAGTAAAATAATGATATTTGATTATGAATGTACTCCTTCACAAAGAGGAAAAGTTGCATTCGCAATTGTATAAAAAATTAAAAACATACAGAATAAAATTATCATAGCAAAGGACCTATAATAACAACTATAAAATTTAATGAAGGACATACAGGTAAACAAAACAAAGTAAATGATATATATAAGAAGAGATAAAGATATAATATCTCAAACAATTTTTAAGTGTAATTCTTATATAAATATGCTTTTTTCTATATTTAATTTAGATAAATAATCCAGTTTCTATGAAAGAACAAGTTTGAGACTAGTCAAAAAATTATAAAAATGAATAATGAAATGAATTATGACTTACCAAGTATTTTAAAGTCATTGTAATCAAAATAGTATGTTATTTGCATTTGAATGGAAAATATATTTGGTAAGTAGATTTTCCTAGATACATATCTCATTATGTAGGACATATATCTTATTATGTAAGATAACATTCAATCCGCTGGAGGGAAAAGATAATTATATTTAATAAATGATGCTGACCTAACTGTGTCCCTCTGGGTCTGTTTGGTCTCAGATTCATTCATTGTCCTTCTGCCACTGGCCTCGGAGTAATGGTTATTTGAGCCCTGCAGGCTGCATTTTCCTGTCTCCATTGTCTGGGTTCCAGTCAGGAGTAGGTTATGGAGGATATCAGGAGGAAAGCAAAAGACAAGGTGTTACTCTGCCTCAGGTGGCATCTCTACCAAGAGCTGCATCTTTTCATCTTATGAAGTTTCAGCTCCTGTGTATCAGGTCTTCCGGGGAATCCAGCTTCAATCAAGAAAACACAGCAGTAGACAACTCCTAGAAAACAATAAAATGACTATTCTTTTGGGCTAGATTCCTCAAGACACAGACTCAGAGACAAGGATTCAAGTGTGTTTGGGAGTGGGAAGTTAAGGAGCCAATAAAAGATCTATCATTAAGTAAATCACCATTGTTAGGAACTGGAGCTGAATGTGGGTGGGAGTCTGGGAAACAGTGTAGACATGTACTTCAGAGGTATTGTGTTATCCCACTCATGAAGTGAGAGAGGTCCCATCACTAACCTGTGGAGGATGCTCCCAGTATTAACTCCTCAGCATTTGGGCTTGTCATGTGTATGGGCAAAGTGGATCCTGCTAGCAAAACAAAATCCTCTGCAAAAGAAATAAAAACAAAACCCTCTCCAAAAGAAATACAGGTGTTGGAATCTGAAAGTCCAGCTGACATCCTCAGAAAAGTTTAAAAGTGAGGAGATGTGACAGGACACTAATATTATCTGTTACAACGAATTTTTAAAGTATTTTTAAATTGACATATATATAATATTTCAGATAGGAAGGGAGAGGGAGAAAGAGAAACATCAATGATGAAAGAGAATCATTAATTGGCTGCCTCCTGCACACCCCCCACTGGGGATTGAGCCTGCAACATAGGCATGTGCCGGACTGGAATTGAACCTGAGACCCTTCAGTCTGCAGGCTGATGATTTATTGACTAAGCCAAACCAGCTAGGGCATTCATGATTATTTTAAAGCAACATTATAGAGGTTTTTTGGTAGGATTTTGGTTAAAGAAATACTGACACCTTCATATCATCTACAGTTTTGCAGCCATTTAAAAACAACCAACTCAGGCCTAGACAGGGAGCTCATTTTGTTAAAGTGTCATCCCAAAATGCAAAGGTTATAGGCTTAATCCCTCATCAGGGCACATATAAGAATCAACCAATGAATGCATAAGTGGAACAATAAGTCTCTCTCTCTCTCTCTCTCTCTCTCTCTCTCTCTCTCTCTTTCTCTCTCTCCCACTCTCTCTTCTTCTCTCTCTCTTTCCCCCTTTCTCTCGCTTTTTCTCTCTTTTTCTGAAACTAATAAATTAAGAAAATAAATAAATCAATAAAAACTAACTCAGAAATGTTTTCTCAATGTATTTTTAAGTGAGAAAACTAATACTAGTATATAGATAAGTGGACATAATATGATTCTCCATTTAGTAAAACATTTTTTAAAATTATATTTGTGTTTATGCAAAAATATGAAAAAGGTAGAGATTACTCAGCAGCTTATAACACTAGTTACCTTCTGGTAGTGGAGAGAGATGAGAGCAATGCCAGTATTTGGAAAGGACAGAGAGAGAGGAATCGAGAGGTATGGTTGATTAAATAATATGCATGATATTGATATTTCTGTATCATTATCTATATGTGTGATCATAAAGAAATACGTGAAAGGAAAATGGTGTGGGGTGATGGATGGCAGGAGATGATTTAATGGATATATATATATATATATATACACACATATATATATATGTACATATATATATATATATATATATATATATATAACATTTTATTTTCTTCTCTAAGCCAAAATTTCTCAAAAAAAAAGATTGCTGCTCTGGGATATTAATTAGTTGTACCTGAATTAAGAACTCTGTCTTCCAGTAAGTTTAAAAAATACTGAAGTAAATGAAGTCAAGTAATTTTTACTTTGCATCTTTAAAGCCTCCCATGAACTGATGGGCATGGTCAGTCCCTCATATAGGATGTGGTACAAATGTTTCTTGACCTTATTTAACCATTGAATTCCCCTCTCCATGTCTTTTTGGGACAATGAGGTACACTTTGAGACTCTAATATTCCCTGGACCTTTTCTAGAGAAGGGAAAGCCACTTGAAGGCTTTGAGCAAGTAATAAATGTTTTAGGAAAATAATGTAGAGTGATGTGCTAGACTAGCAGTTTTCAACCTTTTTCATCTATAAACTAATTATGAAAATTCTTTATCCCACCAAAATGAATATTACAATTTTTTTCAGATCTAATAAAAATAGGTATAATTTTGATTGATGTAAAATAATAATAATTACCTACTTTTTTGCCTCAAAGTGACTTTTTTAAAAAGTTGGTGCCTATGGGGGTGGGCTAGAAGGGGTCAATAGGAAGAAAAGGGGGCATATGTAATACTTTCAACAATAAAGATTTTTTAAAATAATAAATAATCAGGTACCTATACTTGCATATAAAGATTTCTGGTACAAAGAATTAATCAATCAGATTCAACCTTACTGTGCAAAGTAACCAATAAGATGCAACTCTTTTTTTTTTAATTTATCAATCTAAGGGAAAAGAGGTAAATGTTCCTGACTAAATAATCAGGAACTGCATGTTTTAAAAATCGTTGCAGCACACCAATTGAAAATCGCTGTACTAGACACTAGTGAGTTATCTTCTCAAAAACAGAACTTCCCGTCTGGCAGCTGAGTGTTTCACAGGCTCAGATCACCAATGGAACATTTTTACCCCCCACCTGTCACATGGATGCCCCTAAGTGATATATATAACTTCACAACTTTGTAGTTTCTTTATCTATGGAATAGGAAAAGGAAGAGAAAAGAGGCTAATGTAAACTATATTCTAGAATACCTGGTGGGAAGAGACCTCATGGAATCTCACTGATGAATTTTGCTATAATTGGTGTTAAAAGAAATAGAGTAGCACTATATCCATCTTAATGAATTACATTAGCGTTCTTTTTTAAATTTTATTTTTAATCATTTTTTATTTTCAATTACAGGAGACATATCCTATATAATAAAAGGCTAATATGCAAGTCGACTGAATGGCAGAACAACCAGTCACTATGATGTGCACTGACCACGAGGGAGGTGGACAGGGGAGAGGATAGACCCTCAATGCAGGAACTGCCCCCTAGTGGTCAGTGTGCTCCCATGGGAGAGAACTGCTCAGCCATAAGCCGAGCTCATGGCTGGCGAGCACAGTGGTGGTGGGGAGAGCCTCTCCCGCCTCTGCAGCAGCGCTAAGGATGTCCAATTGTAGCTTGTGATTAGACATTATATAGCTTAAATAATCATCCCAATAAATCTCACACCCTTCTGGCTCCATACATAGTTATTAAAGTATTATTGACTATATTTCCTGTTCTGTACACCATTATTATTCTGTAATGACCAGATTATACTTCCTTAATCCCTCCACCTTTTTTACCCATCTTCCCAAACCCCCTTCCATCTGTCAAAATGTTCTCTGTATCTATGAGTCTGTTTATGTTCTGCTTGCTCATTTTGTTATTAGATTCAATTGCTGAAAGATATGTATTTATTGCCATTTTAATTTTGATATTTTTTTCTTCTTTTAAAGATGAGCCTTTAGCAGTCCTGCTGCAAACAAGAGAGACACCATGTTGAGAGACCTCAGAGATTCGCAAAAAATCCAGACCAGAGCCAGGAGCAGGATTGCTACACTCAGCCAATCAATGAATGTTCAATAAGGATTCAAGAAGACAACTTTCTATGAACCAGGAAGAGAGCCCTTACCAGACACCAAATCTGCCAGCACCTTGATCTTGGACTTACCAGCTTACAGAACTTGTCATCTGGATCCAGAGGTCTAAATGGACTCAAGTTCACTATCTTTAGTATGAAACACTGACTTGAACAGCTCATCCTTAAACCCCCAAGGAGGCCAGCTGTGCTAGGCAATCCTGTCCAGAAGAAACCCAGAAGATATTGCTGAGGAAGGCTTCTGGAGCACAAAAGCTACATATGAACCTGGCTGCAAGTTCGGTGAATGTGTGGGACTAAACAAATGTAGATGCTTCCCAGGATACACTGGGAAAATCTGCAATCAAAAAGAGAGAGAACTACATAACCAGATATCCAGAAAAGAGAAATCATGGGTAGACAAAGTAACAGCTCGCATATGAAAGAAAAGCAGGCATCACTAGAAAAGGAAGTAAATGAAATGGAGGCAATCAACCTGTCAGAGAAAGAATTCAGAGAAATGGTCATAAGGTGGATGAAAAGAATAGAAGACAAATTCAACAATATGTGTAAGAACCAAGAGGAAATGAAGAATAATCAATAAGAAATGAAAAATGACATTGCTACTATAAAGAAATCAATAGAAAGCATAAACAGTATACTAGAAGAAGCAGAGGATTGTATCAGTGAGCTAGAAGACACGGTAGGAAAAAATACCCAAGTACAACAGCTTCTAGAAAAAAAAAATTAAAAAGCAGGAGGAGAACCTAAGGGAACTTTAGGACAACATGAAACAAAACAACATCTGCATGATAGGGGTGCAAAAAGGATAGGAAACTGAGCAAGAAACAGAAAACCTGTTTGAAGAAATAATGACAGAAAACTTACCTGATATAGGGAAGAAAAACCCACACAAATCCAAGAAGATCAGAGTCCCAAGCAAGATGAACCCCAAAAGACCAATGCCAAGGCACATTATAATTAAATTGGCAAACACCGTTGACAAAGTAAAAATCTTAAAATCAGCCAGAGAGAGACAGAAATTTACCTACAAAGGATCCCCCATAAGACTAACAACTGATTTCTCAACAGAAACACATAAAGCCAAAAGGGAATGGAATGAAATATACACAGTCATGCAAAAGAAGGGTCTGAATCCAAGAATATTGTACCCAGCAGGGCTATCAATCAAAATTGAGTGTGCAATCAGGAGCTTCCTAGACAAAAAAGGACCAAAAGAGTTTATTACCACCAAACCAGCAATACAAGAAATGCTAAAGGGCCGAGACGGGTTTGGCTCAGTGGATAGAGCGTCGGCTTGCAGACTGAAAGGTCCCAGGTTTGATTCCGGTCGGGGGCATGTACCTTGCTTGCAGGCACATCTCCACTGTGGGGCATGCAGGAGGCGGCTGATCGATGTCTTTCTCTCATCGATGTTTCTGACTTTCTATCTCTCTCCCTTCCTTTCTGTAAAAAATCAATAAAATATATATTTTAAAAAAAAGAAATGCTAAAGGGTCTGCTGTAAAAGAAGAAATAGAAAGCAAAAAAGGAACACAGGGTTAAAGAATAAAAATGGTGACAAACAAGTACCTATCGATAATTACTTTAAATGTAAATGGTTTAAATGCCCCAATCAAAAGCCATAGGGTAATGGATTGGATAAGAAAACATGACCCATATATCTGCTGTCTACAAGAAACCCACCTCAGAAAAAAAAAGATTCACACAGACTGAGGGTGAAGGGATGAGAAAAGGTTTTTCAGGTGAATGGAAATGAAAAGAAAGCAGGGGTAGCAATACTTATATCTGATAAATTAGATCTCAAAGTGAAGGACATAAAAAGAGATAAGGAAGGCCACTTCACACTACTAAAGGGAGCAATCCAACAAGAAGAAATACCTCTGGTAAACATATACACACCCAATACTTTTGCTGCTGCCTCTTCTGGCAGTGCAAGCTTTGGCTGGCCCTGGTTATCTGAGCCTCAGGCAGCCCTGGTCAACTGGGCAGCTGCCATCTGAGGCTTGCCTGTGCTTTGGACTGGCCCTAGGCAGCTGGAGGGTTGAGGGCAGGTCCGACCTCACTGTGCACCTGCCACTCCCCACCCTCGGTTGAGTTGAAAGGACTGTAGGACTCCAGCAGCAGGCACAAGGAGCAGCAGTGGACCTGTCTGAGGGGGACTCCAGGGAACTTCGGGGAGCTGAGGGAACTGGGTGCCACCATCTTGTGGCTACGGGTGCCTCCATCTTTGTGACAACATGATGGTCAATTTGCATATTCCCTCTTTATTAGATAGGATTTTTCACCAGTCACCTGCATTATATTATAAATATTATAAATTTATGAATCAATAATTATTTTTTCATCCCCACTAAATCATTTATAAAACAGAAGACTCACTTTATCTAAGAAATCCAGGCTAGAATTTTTTAAAGCTGTCTATAAGAGAGATCACATGAATTGAAATTTATGAGGGCTGGAGGTTTTACAAGCCAAAGCCAGAGCAAGTGAATTGAAGAATTCCTCTATTGCACCTTTATTTGAGGGTGTAAAATTGTCCCCACATTCAGGAGGTGAGAATTTTATTTCCCCATGAAACAAAAAGAAGTGTTGAGCACTGAGTAAACAGAAGTATCCTTAGAAACTTTGAAAGTCAGATACTGCAGATTCTTATTACCATTGAAGAATCTGGAGAGCTTGATTTAATTCTTAATGAGTCCCATTATGGTGATATAAGAAGTAGCAATGCTGCCCTAACCGGTTTGGCTAAGTGGATAGAGCATTGGCCTGTGGACTTAGGGTCCCAGGTTCAATTCCAATCAAGGGCATGCACCCAGTAGGGAATGTGCAGGAGACAGCTGATTGATATTTCTCTCTCATTGATGTTTCTAACTCTCTATCCATCTTCCTTTCTCTCTGTAAAAAATCAATAAAATATTATTTAAAAAAGAAAAGTAGCAGTGCCAATTTATGACTATCCAGACTTAATAGCTTATTAGGATCATTCTGTGTATACACAAGAGATAATCTTCTATTAGAGCAAATCCATTTCCAATGGCTGTCAGCATCCTGCATTCTACTATACACCTTTGTGTTCCATCCAGCACCAACTACTCTGGCATCTCTTAAACACAGAAAATAGAAGCTTACATCAAATTGACATTTCAGCACCTGCAATTCCACTAATCTCTCATTTTAGTAAGAACAGAAATCTGATTTAGCCACAGTGCAAGTTATTAGGAGATAGTGGTGATTATGAAACTTCTGTCCTCTGACAGTTACTCTTAACTAAAAAATAATCTATATAATAAAAGCCTAAGTGACTGTTAAGGTGGAACAACCAGAATGGCTGGTCGCTATGAAGCACACTAATCACCAGAAGGCAGACACTCAACGCAGTAGCTGCCCGTGGTGGTCAGTGCACTCCCACAGGGGGTGGGGGGAGCACCACTCAGCCAGAAGCCAGGCTCATGGCTGGTGAGTGCAGTATTGGTGTTGGGAGCCTCTCCCACCTCCATGGCAGCACTAAGGAGCAGCAAGCTGAGCAGTAAGGAGCAGCAGGCAGGAAGGTGGTAAGGAGCAAGGGGTCCCAGACTGCAAGAGGACACAGGCTAGTCTGAGAGACCCCCCCCCCCCGCTGCACAAATTTCATGCACCAGGCCTCTAGTAATAATAATAATAATCTTTTAAGAAAATATGACTACTCTCTTCCTCCATCCCATATTTGTTTTGCACTCAGTGAATGAAGCCAAATAACACATTGAAGAAAATTCTTTTTTTTATTGTTTAAAGTATTACAAAAAGTAGTACATATGTCTTTTTTCTTTCTTTCCCATTGACCTCCCCCCGTCTCCTCTACCCCTCAGTACATGCTCTCACCAGCGTTCCCCAGCCCCCCAGTATCTTGTATCCATTGGTTATGCTGATATACATGCATATAAGTCCTTAGGTTGATCTCTTACAGCCCCACCCCCATAACCTCCCCTGCCTTCCCACTGTAGTTTGACAGTCTGTTCAATGCTCCTTTGCCTCTGTATCTATTCCCTCCACCCTGATTCTTTTCTTTAAAAAATCTTGCCTCTCCAGACTAGAAATAATCTATAAGAACAAAAAATGTTTGAGTCCCAATTTCAATGTCAAACAGTTCCTTATGTGTACATGTCAGCAATGGTATCTGGATGGTGGACAAATGGTGGCAAGTCCCAATTTCAATGTCAAACAGTTCCTTATGTGTACATGTCAGCAATGGTATCTGGATGGTGGACAAATGGTGGCAATGCAGGTCCAATCCTCTCTGGTTTGGTTCTAGGCATCCGATAGCAATGCACAGCTGCTGACTGTTGGCATGGCAAGGTGTCATCAGCATCTTCCATCTCTGGACTGTTTCTCCTCTTGTCTTCATGGTTGGAGCAGACCTGTCAATTCCTCTCTGTTGCAGGAGTCCACAGTTCTCGACAACAAGATTGAGCAGAAGACTTGTGTGACCTGAAACATTATCATTTCACTTGTCGTCTAGAATCTGATTAAAATTAGCTTTGGAGATTGTGGTGCAGTCTCTAGAGGGCCCTACAGGATAGTAAATCCATATTAAAAAGCCACTGTATGTGTGAATTTGTATTGATCTGATGGGACAGCTTATTTCCATTAAACAGGTTCAAGTACCACAGAACAGAATCACTTCTCTCTTTCTTTTGAGACTAAAAATGGAACCATTTTTAAACAGAATCCTTTGCCTGGTATTCCCTTTAATTATTTCTGTTTTCTCAGAATCATAGAATCTTTGTCTCCTGATGAACAGAAGTACCATAAATAGGAAGCCGTTTTAAAATGCATTCCTTCATTTTGGTTATAAAGGAGAATTACAAGGCTCCAACAGCCAACAACCAGTCTCCAGAATTAAAAAGTGTCACTTCAAGGTGGGAATCATATCTACTCAATGGGTCTCACTTTTCTGCCTATTGATGAATTAAACATTAAAAAATATCTTTATTGATTTCAGAGAAGAAGGGAGAGGGAGAAAGAGATATAAATATCAATAGTGAGAGAGAATCATTGATCAGTTACTTCCTGCACGTCCCCTGCTGGGGATCGAGCCTGCAACACGGGCATATGCCCTGACAGGGAATCAGTCTCTGACCTCCTGGTTCATACTCAACCACTGAGCCAAGCTGGTCAGCCTAAACACTTTTAATATTTAATATTTGGGAAATTAAAATGGATTTAGAGAGAAAATAAATTAATAGAAAGGCTTTTAAATAATATTTATTTATTTTCTTATTTTTATTTCTTCAGCATGGATTAGTGTTGAAAAAATCTTAAGGGAGAAGACTAGTTCCTTGAAAATTTATTAAAATATCTAACAACAATTTTTATGACCATAACAGCCTCTCTATTCATTTAGAATTTATATACACCTGAACCCAGACAGTGAAAGCAGAAGATAGTGAGTCTAAGAGCTGCGGATTAATATTCTACACAGTGAGCAGAGTAAACATTCAACATAGGAGCTTTGGATTCATCCAGACCAAAGTTAAAATTCTGCTGGTCCTCTCCTTATTAGCAACTTTAGCTAAATTATTTATCTTCACAATGTCTCAGTTCCCATATTTTTAGAATGGTGGTTTTAGTGCATATATTTTTAGGGTGTCTCCGAATAAGGTCCTTCAGGTCACTTCCTCTCATTGGGGGGGCGGGGGTCAGTGGTCATGTGTTGAGTCATGTGACTTTTGCCTGAAATGGGCACTTGACCCACACTAGAACCCTCAGGGTTCCTCTCCAGAAGTTACCCTTGAAATGGAGTAGCTGTCACTGAGTCTCTGCCTGGGTCTGGAACCAGAGGATAGTCAAAGTTCCCAGTGCAAGGAGAGGTGGAGCAAGACAGCAAAGAGAAAGGAAACTAGGAGTCAGATGTAGAGATAAAAATCAACGTGGTTCAGAAAAAGGGAGCAATGACTGTAGTGGCCATCTTGGTGCCCAATGACTTTCAATTTTTTTGGCATAAATCACACATGAGGACAAATTGCTCTTTAGAAAAATAGTAAACTTTAGTCAATCTCCTCTTTTGTTTGTTTTTAGATAGTTTAAAGTGTTTTTCCTACTGCTAGAAATCAAAATAACCATGACTACTAGAGAAATAATAGTATGTATATGAAAGAAATTGAGAAAGTTAATGATACAAGTAAAATGTTAGCTCAATTGCATTCAATAAATGGTAACTATTATTATTATATCACTTTCCTTAGAATAAAATGGCAATGCACTTGCAATAAAGACAAAAATTGGAGATTTATTAATAGAGAAAATAGTAAATTGGCAGAAAACACAATTTTTATAATTTATGCTAACATGCTTTTTTGTAACACAGACATGAAGTTTCTGCAATGTCTTTCTCAGTAGCATTGTTGATGGGTCACAGGACTCATGTGTGTGTCTATGTGTATGGTTGCTTGTGAATGTGTAAGGATGTGTATGTGTGTGTGTGTGTGTGTGTGTGTGCACATGAGTATTTATAGATTAAGATAATACATTTCTATCACTTATTGAAGTCAGATAACTATTATAATAAGGACAATTGAGTAGCATCTAAGGAAAATTACATTAGATTTCATTACACACTTATTCCATTTATACAATCACTAAGTAAGCTGATAATTACAAGTAATATTTATGAATACTAAAGTTTCAACTAAAACTAAGTAGTTAGCAGCAGCACTTAATACTACATAATTATAATGTTTGGCCAGTGGCAATCTTAGAAAAAAAAATGCTCTTATTTCATCACAAGGGTTCAAAAGCAAGAGCTTTCCCATCTTTCCAGTCACCAGATTCATTGACTCCCTCTATGTTCTGCCATCATCTGTGCCTCAAACCAGTCATCTCTTTCTTGTGATATTTCGCTAAATATGATAACACCTAATTAACGTTCCTAATTAATTAACTGTGCCCCAAGTATTTGCCTCAGAGCTAGAGTTTCAGTAGGCACTTTTTCTGCTCTCTAAGTTGTTGCCATGTCAGCTTGGCCAAATGTTTGGTTAAGCCTACAAAGCCTTTCCAGCCTTCTAGGCTGCTGGACCTGCTTCACCTGGCTGTGAGGTACCAAAACATAAGTTGAGAGAAAGAAGCAAGAGAGGAAGCCAAAAAATTAGTCTTGATGACTATATTGAGGAAAAAACGTGGACTTCAAAAGTAGCACAAAAAATCAACTAGAAATAATAAACAATCAGTCTTAAGTTTTTTTAAAAATATATTTTATTGATTTTTTTACAGAGAAGAAGGGAGAGAGATAGAAAGTCAGAAACATCGATGAGAGAGAAACATCGAACAGCCGCCTCTTGCACACCCCACTGTGGAGATGTGCCCGCAAGCAAGGTACATGCCCCCAACTGGAATCGAACTCGGGACCTTTCAGTCCACAAGCCAATGCTCTATCCACTGAGTCAAACCGGTCTCAGCGGTCTTCTTAAGTTTTTGAAGGAATCATATTACCAGAGAAGTCATGAACCCAGAATAAGAGAAATGCCTTTGATTGTTCACTTCTTAAAACATTCCTTAGTCTCCCTAATTTACACAACTAGGAAGTAATTATATATCCTCCAAAGAGGGACACACACACACACACACACACATACACACACACACACAATTGCAGAAGGAAATTGGATGAGGAAAAATCTCCTAGAAGGCTATGCTAGAGGTCATTAACAGGGGAATTCTCCAACAAGATGCATCAGGGACTAACATAAAATTCATGTATTTCAAAGAAAAGGACCTCACTCTACCACCCAGTCCCCATAGGATCTCATCACTGTGTTGGAATAGTGAATTCCTTTTTGTCTCATTCTTCTCTTTTCTCTTACAGGTTATTTATTATGGTTATCCTGACCATGAGGGCAAGAGGCACAGATAACTGGTCCTTTAATTCACAGATCTTCAAAATGACAAGAACCACATCTAGGCCATATGGAGAAGATTGCTCATTAACTAGAGACTCTGGTCTCTAAGATTGATTCAGGAACTGGATGCTATATTGGGGTGTCCTCCTTTGGGGAGAGAGTATGTGTATTGTATAGGTGGATGAAAAGTGTGCAAAAATGATATTTAATTTCAAGAGATTTCCAGCTGCTCATCCAAATCTGTTCTTTCTCTTTCCTACACAAATAGATGCCTTTTCTTACCCTTCTGTGTGGTATATATGGCTGCGTGACTCTGCCAGTGACATGTGAATAGAAGTGTTATGCACCATGTTCAGATCTGGCCCCATAAAGAGCACTCAAACCTGTACTCCTTGTTTGTTCCTTTCTGGTGAATAGATGTGAAGGCAAAATTTAGAAATCATATGTTGAAGACAATAGAACACAAAAAGCAAAGAGTCAGAGTCTTATTTCTACTTGGTACTGAGTTGCTTATTAATTATTTACTTTACAAAAATTAGAAATGAACATCAATATTGTTTGAACCATTGTATATCTTGAGGTTTGTTGGTTATGCTCACTTGCCTTACCTTACATCACTATAGCTAATATATTTTTATGGTTATTTTTTTATTAATTTTTATTAATTGTTATACATATCTCCCCCTTGCCCCTCCTCCCTCCCAGGCATACCCCAAACCCCCAGTGTCTGTGATCATTGGTTATGCTTACATAACCAATGTTATGCTTACTTGTATGCATGCATACAAGTCCTTTGATTGATCACTTATCTACCTCACCTAACTTTAATCTTTCTGCTGTAATTTCACAGTCTGTTTGATGCTTCATGATTTTTGTCCCCCTGAGAATTATCAGTCTACTCCCTTTCTGTCTCCTGATTCTATTATATTCACCAGTTTATTCTGTTGATCAAATTTTTAATTCACTTAATTTTTAGATTCACTTGTTGATAGATATGTATTTGTTGTTCATTAATTTTTTGTCTTTTACCTTTTTCTTCTTCCTCTTCTAAAAGAGTACCTTTCAGCATTTCATATAATACTGGTTTGGAGTTGATGAACTCCTTTAGCTTTTTCTTCTCTGTGAAGCTCTTTATCTGCCCTTCAATTCTGAATGATAGCTTTGCTGGATAGATTATTCTTGGTTGTAGGTTCTTGCTATTCATCACGTTGAATATTTCTTGCCACTCCCGTTTGGCCTGCATCGTTTCTGTTGAGAAATCAGATGACAGTAGTATGGGTGCTCCCTTGTAGGTAATGAACTGTTTTTCTCTTGCTGCTTTTAATATTCTCTCTTTGTCTTTTGCTCTTGGTATTTTAATGATGATGTGTCTTGGTGTGGTCCTCTTTGGATTCCTTTTATTTGGGGTCTGTGTGCTTCCTGGATTTGTAAGTCTATTTCTTTTACCAGATGTGGGAAGTTTTCAGTAATTATTTCTTTAAATAGGTTTTCAGTATCTTGCTCTCTCTCTTCTTCTGGCACCTCCACAATTCTGATGTTGGTACACTTGAAGCTGTCCCAGAGGCTCCTTACATTATCTTCACATTTTTGGATTCTTTTCTCTTCTTGTTTTTCCAGTTGAATGTTTTCTGCTTCTTTATATTTCAAATTTTTGACTTGATTCTTGCCATCCTCTAGTCTGCTGTTAGGACTCTGTATAATATTTTTTATTTCAGTCAGTGTCTCTAGTATGTCCTTTTTCATCTCCTCTTGGTTCTCACTAAATTTATCCAACTTTTCTAGCATATTCTTGAAAAACCTTATAAGCGTGGTTTTGAACTCTATATCCAGTCATTTTTTTCCTCCATTTCTTTTGTTTGTAATCCCTTCCCTTGTCTCGGCATTTTCACTATGCCGGGGAAACTTCTTTGTTGAATTCAGCTTTATGACACCAGATGTGCAAAGCCGCAGAAGCCTCTGTTGAGCTTGGGAGGGGTGGAGTCTCAGGGCTTAAGGGACCGCCTTGCCTTCCAGTCAGCCTCGCCCTCCATGGCCCCAGAGTCTCACGTGACTGGGTAATTGCTGGAGCAGTCCTTGTTCAAGCACCTGCAGTGCCTCTAACTGCTGCCTTTCCAGCTCCCCGGCGCACCAGGACCACACGAGTCTTAGTGAAGTTAGAAGTGGCACAGTTGGGAGGGTCTGTCTCCCGCCCACTCGTGAAAGCCAGCGGCACAATCAGCAATCTGTCCTGTGCGCAGTGCCGTGTGCACCACCAGGCCTTTGATCTTTTGCGACTCCCCTAAATTTCCGTGCACTTCTCCCTTTTCACAGTCCAAACTCCCCCCGTATGAGTTTTGGCTGGATCTGGGGTTTAGTGTTGTAAGAGAAGGGGTTCAATGATGTTGGGAGTCTCCGTTTCCCTCCCGCCAGAGAAAGCCAGCCAGGTACTCTGGCACCCGCTCTTTCCGAGCGTGCGTCTCCATACCTCAGCTTTTTGCAGCTGCTCTGGGTTTCTGTGAGCCCCTCTCTTTCCTTCTAGCTGTAGAATTTCCACTCAGCCAGCTTTCCTGTGGTTCTGGATGATGTCCGTTCTGTCTTTTAGTTGTAGTTTTGAAATTGTTGTGCGAGGCAGCAGTGTAGGTATTTACCTATGCCACCATCTTGGATTCTCCCCACATACCTAACATTTTTAATTCATCTAAATGTTTGATATAATTTGCTGATCAAAGTGATTGTGCTACATGTCAGAAATTTCTGGAAATGCAAATAATAAGAGAATAAGTATATTATACTTAGCAATAGTCCATAAAGGTAAATATCTGAAGAAATTCATTAAACAAATACTCTTTTAGAATACACATCAGTGAAGGTACAAAAATATGTATAGCACATTCTTATTATTATGAAACATAAATACTAAAATATCAATAATAGATATTGAATTTTAAGGAAATGGCCAGTAATGAACCAAGTGAATTTTTATAGCTTTTCAATGATTTAAGCATGAAGCAAAATTACAGAAATAACAATAATTTATATTTAAGAGCAAACACAAATGCATTAATTTTGCCACTTTCAAATGTTAATATTTTTAAACTCCACTTTAATATATCTTAAAAGCTAGTTATCATTGATTTATTTTGAAAAAATGCCAATTCAAGTATAGACTTCTAAAACCTATAAGAAGTTGCTATGATAGAGTCAATTACACTGCAACAAAAATAATGTAGGAGAAATGTAAGGTACCTACTAAAATTCCTCCACTCACAAATAAAAAATAAAAGACAATAATTTCTTTACCATAAGAAAGAAAATATAAGACACTTTACAGTATATTGTCTTGATTAATTGCAATCCTATCTAATAAAAAAGTAATATGCAAATTGACTGTACCTCCACTACACTCACAAGCCACACCCACCAGCCATGCCCACCAGTCAATCAGAGCAAGTATGCAAATTAACCCAACCAAGATGGCTATGGCCACAGAAAGAGCAGGAGAAAGGCTTGGGTTGCCCCTGGTGATGGAGGAAACCAAGCTTTTCATACATCCTGGCTGGCCCAGGCCTCCACTTAAGGCAACAAAGTTTCAATAGCTGCCGCCACAGAGTGAACAGAAGGCTTAGCTCCACTCCAGGCTACAAAGTTTCAATTGTAGAAGATAAATAAATCCTAGATATCAGGGCCTCCACTTGGGTCACCTGGGAGCATGGCTGGCCTGCAAACCACCACAGACCCCTCGCCCAGGCCACCCCATGTCCCAAGGGATCCCCTACCCTGATCTGGGACACCCTTCAGAGCAAACAAGCTGGCTCCCACCCATGTATCAGGCCTCTATCCTATCTAATAAAGGAGTAATATGCAGATTGACCATCACCCCAACACACAAGATGACTTCCCCTATGTGGTCAAAAGATCCTGCCCCCATGTGGTCAAAAGATACTGCTCCCAGGTGGACACAAGATGGCTACCACAAGATGGCCAGCAGGGTAAGGCTGTTGGGAGGGACCAGGCCTGCAAGGGAGGGCAGTTGGGGGTGATCAAGCCTGCAGGTGAGGTAAGTTAGGATGACCAGGCCAACAGAGGAGGGAAGTTGGGCATGACTGGGACTGCAGGGAAGGGCAGTTAGGGGTAACCAGGCCTGCAGTGGAGGACAGTTAGGAGCAAACAGGCTAGCAGGGGAGCAGTTAGGCATCAATCAAGCTGGCAGGGGCGTGGTTAGGGGGTGATCAGGCTGGCAGGCAAAAGCAGTTAGAGGCAATCAGGAAGGCAGGCAGGTGAGCAGTTGGGAGCCAGCAGTCCTGTATTATGAGAGGGATGTCCAACTGCCCAGAAGGATCGGGCCCAGGTAGAATCAGGTCAAAATGGGCAGTCAGACATCCCTCAGGGGGTCCCAGATTGGAGAGGGAGTAGGCTGGGCTAAAGGATGCCCTCCCCCCTTATACGAATTTTGTGCATAAATATAATATAAAGAAGTCTCTTTAAATATATAATATTGACTTGATTTAGTTAGAAGTTACATTTGCATATCATTCACTTTTAGTATTTTTCTCATTGACACATCTATGATTCACATTTTTAAAAAATACAAAAGGAATGTATGTGAGATGATAATAATGATGATGATAGCAATAGCTATATGTATTGAATCCTTATATACTTAACACTGTGTTTACCACTTTACATTAACCATTTAATCTTTCCCAAAGCCTAAGGGTAGGTACTGTTAATGACTGCACAACTCCAGGGGGTGCCACTCATGTAATGATATATGTAAATGGTGCCTCTTGGAGCTATGGGTGCACAGAGTCCTAAGCCACATATGGCAGTCCTGATTTTTATTAATCCTATATTAAAGATGAGGAAGTAGAGAGTCATAAAGGGAGAGGACAAAATTTTTTTAAAAGTAAAACCTATAGCAGAGGCTCTCTTTGTTTGAGAAGTAGGCTTTAAATTAATTCATTTTGAAACAATCAGTAACACTTGTGCAACTAATAGGTGTTAATGAAATTAAGTTTGGCAAGAGTCTAGAACCCCTGGCTAGTACTAGGAATCTTCTCTTAAATGGATGGTAAAATCTTTATCTACCAACCTTCAACCAGACATAGTTAGGGCACCTCTTTTATATCCCTATAGCTTTGCAAGCATTTATCTCTGATTAGATTGCTGCATTCTCTTATAATTTTTTAACATGCTAGTCTTCTCCCTGTACCCTTAAGGGAAAACTGTTCCATATTTGTCTTCCTACGAACCACATAATAGACATTATATTCACGTTAGGAGATGTAATGAAAGGAGCATTAGTTTTCATATGAAACAGAATGCTAGATATTAACATTGGTTTTCTATCAATCACATTTGAAAACCAACACCTCAACACAATTCAGAAGTCAAGATGAAAAGAAATAAAGGAAAATGTTATAACAATGAAAGGCAGCTTTCTAAAAGAATTTCCTTTTCATGAAATCCAATGAGTTGAACTATGTATGGTTATTTGGAAAAAATCAATATCATGTATTTCATATTAAGACAAAATTTAGCAGTAAAAATATGTGATTTTTTTTATCATGGTTCCAATTGTTCATTTCCTGAAATTTAAATGAATTTGAGCTCTTAAATTATTTAATATTGAAGGAAAAAATATTTATAGTTTAACCACTTCCAAAGTTTTTAAGACCACTTGAAGAAATAATTAGCCTTATCTAAAATTATTTGAAGTGTTATTTTGCTTCAAAAATATCCTCTTTTTTGTTTGTTTGCATGTTTGTTTTAAACCTGAACAAACACTCTCTACTGGTTTGTTGATTTCTTTTTAATAAAGTAAAAAGCTTTAGAGATGAGGACAATGAAGTGTCTAAGAGCATGCATCCCAGAGACCTTTTTTGGGACCTGGAAGATTGTTATGCACAGCAACACAGTCATGCTCATAAATTCAGTGGATCTGATACAGAGTGAAAACATTGGAAACATAGAGTATGACAGATTTGAGCTATGAAATCTTAGATATATGGAAAATAAAGTTAGAATATCACTGTCTCCTCAGAAATCTACCTTATCTGAAGTGTCTGAGGCAAGGCAGATGTTATGTTTAGTGTCAGCAATGCCACTGCTTACTGCTTATTATTATATTGTTTTGCAATCCCATTTATCTCAGAAAGTGACAAGTGATACCTCCATGTGTCCAATTTTAGTGTATATCTAGTGAGAAGCTTGATTTAAAAATAAAATTCATTGGTTGTGCTGGAATAATGTGGGAGCTGGGTTGAGCTTTGTGTCTTGCCTGGCCACAGGACCAATGTTGAGAGATCACAAAGTGCTGGCTCAACACAGAAAATTGAAATGAGTCATGAAGATCAGAATTCATTTGTTCCAACACATATAATGGAGAGGAAAGTAAGACATCTCTAGGATACATGCCTTGGGACCCTTCAGAGTTTGCTGTTCAAGGATATACTCAAACCAGGCTCTCTGTTCTGCTTGTAGAGGAGTGAAAGATGGGGAACCATAAAACCTCCCAGTCTTTAGTCATAACCCTTAGAAAGCTCATGACAAGATGAATGACTTAACCTTTTTCTTAGGGGCTTAATCACAAGGAACAATAGCCTGTAATTATTAGAATAGAGAGTCTAGGCATTGGAACAGAAGCCAGAGACTTTTGAAGACCCAAGGGTTCTGTTTTGTTAGATTCACTACAGTAACTTGATTGAATAATATTGTGGATGAGGAAACCTGACGACTCTCTTTTCTTACTCAGTTTCCTAATTTGCCACCAGAAGCTGTATAGAGTGTTTTAAAGCTGGCTCAAAATGAGTTATAATAATAAGAATTTTGTGAACATTTTCAGACTGCAGTTACTGACAAAATAACACTCATTGCTTAACTACAAATATGCCGAAGTACAGCGAAAACTAGAAAACATTCTCAGAAAAATCAATGCATTGTTCAAATGCACTACATAAGTAACAATCACATTCCTCGTCTAAAGTGGGGAGACAATCATAAAATTGGTTAGGAAGGAAACCTGGTCTCTGAAATCCATTACTAATTATACTGTATTTGTGTAAGAGAGTGACCTTATTATTAGAACACACATGCTGATTTAGAACAAAGGATCATGATATCCTCACTTTACCTTCAAATAAATAGTTGATTCTATGTACAGGGATATATGAAGTATTTATTATATTAATCTTGCTAATTTTCTGTAAGTTTACATATTTAAAAAGAAAAAGTTTAAGAATATAGGTTCTCCAGTCTTCCACTTATCAGCTGTATAATCTAGTTCAAAGTATTTATGTTTTGAAACCCCAATATTCTCATCTATAAAAATGAGAATGACACTAGTGACATCTCAAAAAATTCAATGAAATAATGACTCAGAAAAGTTGGTGATAGTTTAACATAAATCTTAAAAATTATTTTCTACCGATGCTTAAGTATACATTTTGTTTTGACCAATTAGAAGTAGCTTAGTACCTACATGAAATACACTATAACAAAATATGCTGGTATTATTTTTATGAAATATGACTCTCAGTGCTCAATGATATTCAATTTTTGTAATGCAAACATTATATAGCAGGGTATTATTGAAATGTTCTGTTTAACTACAAAACAACTATATTCATCCAAAGATATTCATGAAATAAAACTGAATCCATTAGGTATTCATGATACATTAAAATGTATCTAGAAATTGTGGAATTTTTAGTAGTTAAAAAAAAACACAGAAAAGACAGATAAAAAAATCAGGAAGAAAATTAACGTTTCCTTAAATTTTTCTAGATGCAATGAAAATGTTAATTCTTTGTCATTTATAGACAATGAAGCCGTTTACTGTTATCACTGTCATGGTGGTGGGAGAAATATTTTATCTACAAAGAAAATATTACTTTTCTAAAACTGGTACTGCTTACCCAAGTATCCTTTCTCTTGGGTAAGCTGTACCAGTTTTAGAATAAAATCAGATGCTATTTTTCACACAGTGGATTGTTTTTCACATCCTCATGAGAGCTATAACTACTCTAAGAACTTCAGTGTAACTTTAAATCTACTTATAAATATTTTGACAAACTGACAGTACTTAAAATGGTAAAACAATGAAAATGATAGATTGCCTTGCCTTTAAAACACTGAACAGATTAGCCTATGAAGATATTCTATGGGCAGGTATATCTATTCACATTCTTAGCATAGGAGATGAAGGACATTAGGTATGTTTACAGTCTTCAAAGAAAACTGGTATTAAAATGGCCTGAGGAGTCCCAGAACGGACCACATAGCCCTCTATGTGCTTGTCTAGAGAGCTGCACATTCAGAAAAAAAAATCCATTCACTCTGTAGACAAAAAAAACATTCAAAATCCAAGCAATTCTCATGAACTTTACACTGCAGTGAAAGCAGGTACCACTGTTCTCTTGGATCTCAGAGAGGTGGAAATATTATATCTCTGGCTAAGAGATTTTAAAACCATAATTTTAAACTTTTGATGAAATTATGTGATACAGCCACACTAAATCGCGTTTATGAAATTCTAATTTCAAATAATCTGGTACCACATATGCCAGCATTCAAATTGGACACTTCTGAGAATGAAAGGGGATAAACTAGACTGGGAAAACCAGGACATATTATTATTAATAATCAACTTTCAATGAACTATTACTTTATTTATTTTTCCTTTTTGTTTTTCAATGAACTATTACTTTAATGATGCATTCTCTTCACAGTACACTAGAGGATCAACAATTCATCTATGACTAAAACTACGTACTCCCTGCTGCTAATATATAGGAACCTGCTCTTTGGAAAGCCATGAGCATTAGTTTTTTTATACAAAGTTGTTAAAATATCACTATATTTGACCAAAGACAAGTAAACCCAGAAAAATGTTCTATAAGGTAAATTCTTAGTAGCTATTACTAAGACTGCACCTGAGCAAACATTTCATTTCACATATTTGATGAAAATTAACCAAGATACTGTCTTACAAGCAAAACAAATAAGAGTACTGGGTCCCACATATTACATTTTGATTAACACAAAAGAGAGATCAGTGCCCAAATTGAAAATTCAAAAGGTATCTTTCAAGTAAGAATTGCTTCTGGAGTGAATGCATTTAATGTATAGTAATTAATTTCATGAAAAAATGTAAATGTCACATAGCATATTTTATCTATGATCAGGTTTGCATATTAAGAAGCTTCAGGGCTTGAAAGACTATGGAATTTTGAGTCAGTACTATTTGGGCTCAAACTCCAATTCAATCACTTAGTAGATGAGTGACACAGGTCAAACTGGTTTTAGCAAGTATAGTTAGATGCCTGTGTAACATCAGCCCTGAATTTGTTCAAGTACACACTTGTTCCCCTTGATCCCAGGAACAGGATTAATTAATTAATCTTTATTGTTGGAAGTATTACAGACGTCCCCTTTTACACCCAATTGACCCCCTCCACTGCACTCTCTTCCCTTTTCTAGGCTTTCTCCGCAGGGACAGGGCTAATTTTTTTCAAGTTCATGCCATTTATTTATTTTTTATAGTTAGTTTCCTTTTTTGTATTAATTTTTTTGGGACAACATTGGTTAATATGGCCATGTAGGTTTCAGGTTGGTTTCTATGTTGCAAGATCTCTATATTTCACCATGTACCAACCACCCAAAGTAAAAATCTTCTTCCATCACCATATATTAAAACTCCCTTCTCCTCCCAACCTCTTCCCTTTGGCAACCACCACACTGCTGTTTTGTGTTCACAAGTTTCAGTTTTATACTCCACATATTAGTGAAATCATATGGTTCTTAGCTTTTTCTGACTTATTTCACTCAGCATAATATTCTCAAGGTCCATCCATATTGTTGCAAATGGCACTATTTCAGCCTTTCTTGTGGCTGAGTAGTATTCCATTGTGTATATGTACCACATCTTCTTTATCCAGTTCTCTATCACAGGTCACTTTGGTTATTTCCATGTCTTGACCACTGTGAATAATGCCGCAATGAACATAGGGATATATATATCATTGCCAATACATGTCTTTGAGTTTTTTCATATATATATATATATATATATATATATATATATATATATATATATCCAGGAGAAGGATTGTTAGCTTTTATGGTTGCTCTATTATTAATTTTTTTGAGGAATCACCAGACTGCTTTCCATAGTGATTGTTCCAGTCTACATTTCCACCAGCAGTGAGTGAGGGTTCCCTTTCTTCCACAACCTCTCCAACACTTGTTGCTTGTCTTGTTGATAATGGCCACTCTAACAGATGTGTCGTGGTATCTCCTTGTAGTTTTGATTTGCATTTATCTAATTACCAGTGAGGTTGAATATCTTTCCAATATCTATTTGGCTGTTTGTATGTCTTCTTGTGAGAGGTATATTTGCAGGTCCTCTGCTTACTTTTTGACTGGATTGTTTGTTTGGTGTTGAGTTTTATGAGTTATTTACATATTTTGGAAATTAAACTTTTGTCAGCATTACTGTTTGCAAATACCATCTTCCATCTGGTTGGCTGCTTCTTTGTTTTGTTGTCAGTTTCTTTTTGCTGTGCAGAATCTCTTCAGTTTGATATAGTCCCATTCATTTATTTTTGCCTTTACTTTTTTGCCTTTGGGGTCAAGTTCATAAAATGTTCTCTGTGACCAAGGTCCATAAGTTTTCTTCTATATAACTTATTGTTTCAGGTCTTATATTTAGGTCTTTGATCTATTTTGAATTATTTTTTGTACACAGAGACAAACTATACTCCAATTGCCTTCTTTTGCATGGGGCTTTCCAGTTTTCCCAGCACTATTTATTAAAGAGACTATCTTTACTCCATTCTGTGTTTCTGGCTCCTTTGTTGAAAATCATCTGCCATATACATGTGGTTTTATAGCTGGGCTCTCTATTCTGTTCCATTGATCTATGTGTCTGTATCTCTGCTAATACTATGCTGTGTTTTTATGTTTTGTTTTGTTTTTACTATTTTTTTATTGTTTAAAGTATTACAAATAGTAGTACATATGTTTCCTTTTTTCCCCCCAATGGACTTCCCCCTGGCCTCCCCTACCCCCAGTACATGCCCTAACCTACCCCCACCCCCAGTGTCTTGTATCCATTGGTTATGCTTACATACATGCATATAAGTCCTTTGGCTGATCTCTTACAGCCCCACCCTCCCAACATCCCCTGCCTTCCTGCTGTAGTTTGACAGTCTGTTCAATACTCTTTTGCCTCTGTATTTATTTTCTCCCGATTCTTTTCTTTAAGAAATCTTGCCTCTGCAGACTAGAAATAAACTTATAAGAAAAAAAAAATGTTTGAGTCCCAATTTCAATGTCTATCCATTCTGAGTCTCAGTTTCAATGTCAAACGGTTCCTTATGTGTACATGTCAGCAATGGTATCTGGATGGTGGATATGCAGTCCGACCCTCTCTGGTTTGGTTCTAGGCATCCTATAGCAATGCACAGCTGCTGAGTGCTGGCATGGCAAGGCGTCCTCAGCGTCTTCCATCTCTGGATTCCTCTTGTTTCTCCTCTTGTCTTCGTGACTGGAGCAGACCTGTCAATTCCTCTCTGTTGCAGGAGTCCACATGGTCTTGGAGTTGTTTTTGCTGCTGAGCGGTGTACCTTTGGAGGTTGGCAGTTCCATTTTAATTTTTGAGAAAATGCCATACTATTTTCCAAAGTGGCTACACCAGTCTGCATTCTCACCAGCAGTGAAGGAGGGTTCCTTTTTATCTGAATCCTTTCTAGCACTTGTCTGTTGATTTGTTGATGATAGCCATTCTCATAGGTGTGAGGTGGCACCTCGTTGTTTTGATTTGTATCTCTCTGATGATTAGTGACTTTGAGTATGTTTTCATATGTCTCTTGGCTTTCCGAATGTCCTCTTTTGAAAAGTGTCTATTTAGGTCCTTTGCCCATTTTTTTATTGGGTTGTTTATTTTCCTTTCATTAAGTTGTAGGAATTCCCTGTAAATTCTGGGTAAAAAATCAAAGATAACATTAGCAAATAGGTTCTCCCATGCAGTGGGCTTTCTTGTTGTTTTGTTGATGGTTTCTTTTGCTGTGCAGAAGCTTTTTATTTTGATATAGTCCCATTTGTTTATTTTCTCCTTAGTTTCCATTGCCCTAGGAGCTGTATTGTTAGATATATTGCTATGACAAATGTCTGCTATTTTGCTACCTATGGCTTCTTCTAAAATTTTTATGGTTTCCCACCTTATGTTTAAGTCCTTTATCTATTTTGGGTTTATTTTTGTGTATGGTGTAAGTTGGTGGTCTGATGCTGTTTTGATCATTGTAGCTCTGTAGTATGATTTGAAGTCAGGTGGTGTGATACCTCCAGCTTCATTCTTCTTACTCAGGATTGCTTTGGCTATTCAGGGTTTTGTGTGTGTGTGTGGTTCCATAAAAATATGATGATTTCTTGTTCTTTTCTTTAAAAAATGACATTGGGATTATATTAAATCTGTATATTGCTTTGGGTAATATGGCCATTTTAAGTATGTTTGTTCTTCCAATACATGAGCAAGGGATATTTTTCCATTTTGTTGTATCTTTTTCAATCTCTTTTAATAATGTTTTATAATTCTCAGTATATAGGTCTTTCACATTCTTTGTTAAATTTGTTTGTAGGTATTTTATTCTTTTGGTTGCAATTGCAAAAAAATTGTTTTTATTTTCATTTCTTTTTCTGAAGTTTTGTTGTTAGTACACAGGAAGGCAATGCATTTTTGCACATTGATTTTTGTATCCTGCAACTTAACTGTATTTGTTTATTGTTTCTAATAGTTTTTGGTGGAGTGTTTAGGGTTAAGGGTTTTCTGTATACAGAATCATGTCATTCTCAAAATATGACAGTTTTACTTCTTCCCTATTTGGATGCCTTTATTTCTTTCTCTTGCCTTAGTGCTCTGGCTAGGGCTCCCAGCACTTTGTTAAATAAGAGGTATCTTGTTCCTGATCTTAGAGGAAAGGTTTTTCACCATTGAGTATATTAGCTGAGGGTATATCATATTTGGCCTATATTATGTTGAGATACTTTTCTTCTAATCCTATTTTTGAGTTTTAATCACAAATGAATATTGTATCTTTTGAAATGCTTTTTCTGCATCTATTGATAAGATCATGTGGTTTTTATCCTTTCTTTTGTTAATGTGGTGTCTCACATTAATTGATTTGGGTCTATTGAACCATCCTGATGCTCCTTGATCCTGATTTCATATTTTTTGTCCTCACCATGATGGTAACTCCTGAGTTCTGTGGGGTCCCACGCCAAGCACTCCAGCTGTGGATCAGTCACAGAGAGAAACAGCAGTTCTACTACAATAGCTATTGTTTTACAGACAATGTGTGCTACACCTGACCTAAGAGCAACAAGAGGCTAGTTTTGGGAGTCCAAGTAGCGTGGGGCTCTGTGGTGCCTTTCTTTGTCTGAAACACCACTACTCGCTGAACAGTAGAGGGCCATATGGCAGAATCCCATGCTCTGTCAGCTGTCTGCTGGCTCAGACACTGTTCACTCCAATCACCCTGCTGGACTGTGCCCCACAGGTCTCTGCTCCTCCTGGCTAAAGGAAGTGCCTGCTCCTACCGGCTTCTCTCTCTCTCTAGGCCACAAGCTCCCAGATGTAGGGCTGCATCTGCAGGCTAACTATGCTCTCTTCTTTTCTTGTCTCCACATGTATTCCAAGTTGCCCACCTTAAGATGTTTCAATGAGCAGGTCTCTATGGCATGCCTTTGTATTGAGCAGGGAATTCTTTGTTGAATTACAGTTGGTGAACTTGTTGGCATTTCAGAGGCGAGAGACCAAGGGGATCTCTCACACCACCATTCCCCTGACATCCAGGACTAATTTTAAAGGTTAACTCCATATTCTCTTTATTCACTTTACCAGTTATTAGTTTAGGAATGTACATGTGACCAATTTGAATATTTTTGTCCTCACTGTAATGGTTATACCTGATTTCTGTGGGGACCCACCCCAACCATTCCACTGTGGAACCAGTCACAGAGAGAAACAAGGAAAAGTTTGCTGAGGCATTGGGGAAAGTTCTTCATCCTTCTGAGATATTGTCAAGAAGTTACTTTCTCCTCTTCTTTGAATATGTATAGGACTATATAAATGAGGCCTAAATGTACTGCTTTTGTTGAACTCTCAGTCTTAACATGAAATCAACATACAGAGGTAAACTGGACTAAGACTTTCACAGGAATATGGAGGCAGAACTAAAGTTCTTACTTACCTTTTCTCTGGACTTCTAGATCTCTGGGCAAAAAATTCTAAAGAATTTCAGCCAGTTTGACGGTGCTTTCTGATATTTTCAGCTAAAGATATTTGGATCTTCCTGAGTTAGTTTCTCATCTTTGAAAATCATATTGATAGCTATACTTCAGACTTGCAAGAATTCATGACATGTAAAGTATGCACAGTTCCTTGGTGCAATGCAAGCTTTCGGTAAATGATATGTGACTTAAGGTGCTGGTTGCCTACCTAACACACTAAGTGCCTTCTATTAACTTCGGTAAATCTTTAGCAGTCTTAATATTTGATTGCTCACTTTTTATATCATAAGAGGCTCGTGAGATTAGCCTCCAAAGACCACACTGTCATAGCTGAGGTAAGAATTTTATTTTTTTTCCAGGTCAAGAAAGTTTATTTGTTTAAAACTATTTATTGAATGGCTCCTGTACTTTAGATATTCTAACTAAAATTGATGGACAGAAATGGATACTAGGCATGGTCATTATACCTGTAATTGGTGACCTGTGTATGGTTTGTATTCTGAAATTATTTTCACACAGGAAGGAATGTTTTGTTGTACTCATGACTGATTGTACAATCATGACTTATGGTCAGGGGAAAAAAGGAAGACAGGATAAAAGGTAAGAATTTTAAATTTCTTTGAGATCCTCAAAAGACAAGGAGTAGAGTTCAAATACATTAGCATTTTTATTGGGTAACATAGACATACACAAACACATACACACATGCACACACATATACTTTAAAATAAATAAAATAAAATCAGACTGAAGAAAAGAACTTTATTTATTACATTAGATTCTCAAAAAGAACTAAAAATGCAACATATTGAATACTTAAAAAGTCATTAAACTTTAAAATATAATAGAATATATAAAAATTTATGGTGTAAGTTTAGTCATAATTCCTTAATTTAGAAAAACTAAAATTTAGAACTTATCAAGAATAAGAAGGAAATTTAAAAAGGAAAATCCAATGCAATGAAAATTTTTGAGTAGTCAACAACATCAACAACAATAAAACTAAAGACAAGATAAAATACTGATGAAACACACAAGTTTTGGGCATTCAATCTGAATTTGAAACTTGGCTCTGATACTTGTATACTATATAACCTTAGGCAAGTTTCTTAGCCTCCTTTAGCCTCAGTTTTCTTATATATAAAATTGTGACAATAAAATCTACCTCATATACACAGGTTTAAATATGATAAGATAATGTAAACCAAGTTCTTATATAGGTGTCAAGTGAATAGTAAGCACCCAATAGAAGATTTTTATTATATTCTTATAATAAAATCTATAATAAAACACTGGGTTTAAAAAATGATCACAAGTTTCAAATGGATAAGGGGAAATCCTGGAAGATATTTTCAGTAACCCCAACAAAAAGAGAAATGGCAAATACTATGAACATAGAATTATATGGGAACTTCTCCTTCTGGATGAGGGTAATAGGATTGGATTTAACTTCCTGTCTGAAACAACAACATTTAGATAAAATATATGCAACAATGGTTTTCAGACAGTGGACGTTGGACAACTCAGGATAGTGATACCAGACAAAAGGGAAATGGATGAAATGAGCCCAACAATTTGACCAAACTTACTGCCTAGAGCAGCGGTTCTCAACCTGTGGGTCGCGAGCAGCTAGCAGGGTCTCCTAAGACCATCAGAAAACACAGATATTTATATTAAGATTCATAACAGCAGCAAATTACAGTTATGAAGTAGCGACAAAAATAATTTTATGGCTGGGGGTCACCAAAACATGAGGGACTGTATTAAAAGGTCACAGTATTAGGAAGGTTGAGAACCACTGGCCTAGAGGATCTCTAGACCTTAGCACAAGAAGGAAAACTGAGGAAGTTCAGTGGTCTCTGTGAGTATAGGTTATAGACCTAGGAGTCTGTGTAGGCCAAGATAGACCCACAGTGGAGAGAATTTCACAGAGAAAAATCTCCACAGAGAATTCTTCTAGTCTTCAGTTGAATATTGATGAGCATATGTGAGTGAGGAAGCTACTGGAGTCTGGGGAACAGTAACCCAAAGGAGCAGAAGGAACAACAACTGATACTTAAAAAAAAAGAAAAAGAAAAAACACAAGAAATAAGTCATGTTTCCATCAGACAAAAGAGAGAATTTAGCAACATGGGCTTTTGAGTAGGGTATTATAAATATACTAGAGGCCCAGTGCACAAAATTCATACACAGGTGGTCTCCTCAGTCTAGCCTGTACCCTCTAAAATCCGGGTCATCCCTCTCACAATCTAGGACCACTGGTTCCTAACTGCTCACCTGCCTGCATGCCTGATTGCTCCTAACTTCCCCCAACCTTTCTTTCCCCCCCCCTCCCAACCAGCCTCTGCCTGCTGAGCTGATTGCCCCTAATTGCCTCCCTGCTGGCTTGGTCACCCCGTAACCTACCCCTCTTCTGGCCTGGTTGCTGCCAACTGTCCCTCCTGTTGGCCTGATTGCCCCTCACTGCCAGCCTGGCTGTCCCACACAGCCTGCTGTTCAGTTGTTCAGTTGTCCCTCACTAAACCCCTGTTGGCCTTGTTGCCCCACACAACCTGCTTGTTCAGTTGTTTGGTCATCTCTCACTAACCCTCTGTTGGCCTTGTCACCCCATACATCTGCTATTTGGTCATTACTGTGAGGGTGTCCTGACCAATATGCATATTATCCTTTTATTAGTATAGATCCCTTCTGTGTGGGAAAACAAATTACCTTAAAATAAATGCTGCTCCGGTTCCAACTGAGAGATTAAAAGTAAACCTCTGAAAGGAACAAACTGTTTAAAAGTAATTTAATTTCTTCTCAGAATAAATATTAACATATGTATTAAAACACTGAAATATTTAATATCCACTAAAGTAAAATTCACAATATCTGGCATTCAATAAAAAAATTATCAGACATTCAAAGGAGCAGGGAAAGAAGATTCATATTGAAGAGAAAAATCTATAAGTAGAAATAGATGCTGGGATTATACCAATGAAAGAATTAGAAGAAAATGACATAAAAGGGGTTTTAAATATATTCCATATGTTCCAAAAGGCAGAGCATGATCATATGTGTTAAATATAGACATGTAAGATATAAAAAGACCAAATTGAACTTCTACAATGTTTGAAATGAAAAACATACTGGATGGAATTAACTGAACATTAGACACTACAGAAAATATTAGTGAGCTTAAATAAATAGGAATAGGAACTATCCAAAATGAAGGACAGACTAGGAAAAGAAAAAGGAAAAAGAATATAATGAACAGAGAATCAGTGAGATACAGAAGTCCCTAAAAAGGGGGGTGGAGGGAAGAGGAGAGACAGAAAAAAAAAAAACATTTGAAAATAATGGTAAAAATCTTTTCAATCTGATGAAAGCTCTAAATTCACAGATGCAAGAAGCCAAAGAACCTCAAGTACAAAAAAAACCCCCAAAACATTTAAACGAGTACATCAATACACATCTTCCTCCTCCTCATCACAGTGCTCGAGCGATAAGAGAAAAATTTAAAAGGAACCAAAGGGGAAAAAAAGATACAGTTCACAGAAACAAAGATAAGAACAACAGACTTCTTGGGAAAACGAAGTCTTCATAATACTTTCAACATTAAAAATGTTTTAAAAAATAAAGAACAACAGACTTTTTTTTTATAAAACAAGGCCATTCAGAAGAGAGTCCTAATGAAAATGAAAATTTACACAAAATATGAAAAGCACTGGAAATGGTAAATAGATTGGTAAGTATAATTTCTTTTTAATTTTTAAAAAGATAACTGATACCCTGGCTGGTAGAGCATCAGTCCATGTACCAAAGGGTTGATTTCTGATCAAGAGCACATACCTAGGTTGCACGTTCAATCCCTGGCTGGTCAGGGTACATGCGTGAGGCAACCAGACACACTGATGCTTCTTTCTCTCTCTCCTCTCTCTAAAAATCACTGGAAAAAAATACCCTCAGTGAGAATTAACAACAACAACAAAAGATAATTGACACTTCAAAGTAAAAAAATATAATAAGGTATTGTGGCGTTTATAATATATATAGAAGCAAAATGTCTGACATTAAATCAAAATGATATAAATACATCAAGTAAAAGGTAGATATTCAGATTGGATTAAAAAAATAAGATCTAACTATATGATGTCTATAAGAACTCAACTTTCAACATAAAGAAACACATTTGTTCAAAGTAAAATGATAAAAAAAGAGTATCATGCTAATTCTATATAAAATATTTGGAGTGGCCATATCAATGTCAGTCAAAATAGATTTTATAGAAAATAGTATTACTAGAGATAAAGAAGATAATTTCATAATGATATGGGTCATTTATCAAGAGAACAATCTTAAACATTTATACATCACTAATAGAGCTTCAAAATACATGAAGCAAAAATTGATAGGGCCCTGATCACCAAATGGCTCAGTTGGTTAGAACATCATCCAAATACACCAAGGTTTTGGGTTCAGTCCCTGGTCAGGGCACATACTAGCACAAATATCAATCAATGATTACATAAATAACTGGAACAACAAATTGATATTTCTCTCTCTCTCCTTCCTCTCTCTCTAAAATTAATCAATAAATTAAAAATTGATAGAGCTGCATGAAGAAATAGATACATTTACAATTACAGTCAAAAAATTAACATTCATCTCTTAATAATGGACAGAATATCAGGAAAGACACTGAAGACTAGAACAACAATATCAACCAATCTGATCTAGTTGACATTAGCAGAATGCTCCCCCAACATCAGAGTACATATTCTTTTCAAGAGCACAAAGAATATTTACCAAGAAAGGCTATATTCTGGTCCATATAAATAAAGTTTCAATTAATTTAAGTAGATTCAATCATATAAAGCATTTTAACAGACAACACTGGAATTATTTAAAAATAATCTATGGTAATTCAAAATAATCTATACCTAAAACAATCCAGAAATATTTGAAATCTAAATAGTACACTTTCTAAAAAGAAAATATCAAAAGAAGATATCAAAATTCAGAAAGTAATTTGAACTGAATGAAAATGAACACATGACATATCAAAATTTGTGGGAAGCAGCTAAAATTTTTAGAGGAAAATTTATAGCACTAAAACCTATGTTAAAAACAAAAAGAGGTCACATCAATTACCTTAAACAACTCTAAAGAGAAAAGTAAATGAAATCCCAACTAAGGAGAAGTAAGGAAATAATAAAAACCAGAGCAGAAGTTAAAGACACCCAAAGCTGTTTCTTTTAGATGATAAATAAAATTGATAAATCTCTAACCATAAATTTAAGGAATAAAAGAGAGAAAGCAGACACAAATAACTAATACGAGAAATAAGATAGAGGGCATCACTGTAGATGTTACTATATTAAAAAGATAAGAGAATATTATGAACAACTTTATGACAATAAAAGCTGCAGCTTCAATGAAGGGTATAAATTCTCTAAAAGACATAGACTATCAAATATAAAGAAATAAATAGATAATCTGAATGGCCCCATATCTATTAAAAAATTGTTCATAATTAAAAATTTTCCCTCAAGGGAAATTGTAGAGCCAGGTAGCTTCACTGCTGAATTTTATCCAACATGTAAGAAATAAATAATAATTTTTACATAAACTCTTCCAGAATTGGCCCGCCCCCCCCACCCCCTCCCAATAAAAGCACACTGTAAAAGAATAAAATTGGAGGAGTCACAATGTCTTATAAAATTATATTAATCAAGATAGTATAGCATTGGCAAATAAATAGTATAGTAAAGACAAATAAATCAATGGAACAGAATAGAGAGCGCACAAATAAGTAAACTTAAATATAAATAAATTGATTTTCAACATAAGTGCCAAAGCAATACAATGAGGGAAGTCTCTTCAACAAATTCTTTTTGAACAATTGAATTGAGAATTTGAATTTTGACCTTTACCACACACAAAAAATATAAGAATGGCTCTAAATGTTAAGAGTCAAACTAAAAGCCTTCTAGAAAAAAAAAGAAAAAACAAAGAAAATTTCAGTGATCATGGGTTTGGCAAATATATATTTAAAAAATTTTTAAATTAACTTTAGAAAGAGGAAGGAAGGGAGAGAGAAACATCAACCAATTGCTTCCCGCACGCAAACTAACCATGGGTTGAACCTGGTCATGTGCCCTGACATGGGATCGAACCTGCCACACTTTGCATATGGCATAATGCTCCAACGAACTGAGCCACATGAAGTTGACACAAAAAAATTTAAAAACCAATAAACTAGATTTTACTAAAATTAAATTTTTGCTATTCACAAACCACAATTAAGATATTCAGGGCCAGTGCATGAATTCATGAATGGGTGGTGTCCGTTCAGCCTGGCCACGGGGAAGCAACATGGACGGTTGGCCAGTCTGCCTGCTGGTTGAATTCCTGATCAAGGAGACAATTTGCATATTAGCCTTTTATTATATAGGACATACACTGAGTGGCCAGATTATTATGTGTTCAGAGATCATAATATCCTCGCCACTCAGTGTATATCTGACAAAAGGCTTATATCTGCAATATATAAAGATCTCTGATAATTCAATTATAAAAAGATAATCCAATTAAAATTGATCAAAATATATGAACAGATACTTAGCCAAAATACACAAAGCAAATAAACATATGAAATACAAACATAAGGGAAATTCAAATTTAAATCATGAGAGCCACTATACACCCAACAGAATGTCTAACATTTAAAAGACTGACCATACCATTGGCAGTTACCAAATAGTCACTGGCTATAAAGTACAGCATAGGGAATACAGTCAATAATATTGTAATAACTATGTATGGTGTCAGGTGGATACTAGACTTATCATGGAGATCATCACTTCGTAAGATATATAAATGTCTCACCACTATACTGTACACCTGAAAATAATAGACTGCAATACTGAATGTTAACCAAAGCAAATGTCACATGATCTCACTTATAAGTGGAATCTAATGAACAAATTAAACCAATGAATAAAATAGAACCAGAGGCATGGAAGCAGACTGGCAAATCCCAGAGGGAAGGGGAATCCGGGAGGGAGGAGGGAACAGAAATAGATTAACCAAATTACTTATATACTTATTAGAGCCCCAATGCATGAAAATCATATAAGAGTAGGCCTTCCTTACCCTGGCTGTTGGCACCCGCTTCCCTCTGGCACATGGGACCTGAGCTTCTCTCACAGCCCCGGCTTCGTCTGGAAGGTGATCTGGTCTAATTAGCATATTATACTTTTATTATTGTAGCTCATGGACACAGACTATAGAGTGGTGGAGGCCTCAGGGGAGGCTGGAACCAGGTAGAGAAGGGGGCGATAGAGGATAAAAAGGAGGGGACCTCTGTAATACTTTCAACAATAAAGATTTTTTTAGAAGAAAATTAAAAACATTTTTAATAAAAAAATAAAAGACTGACCATACCAAATTTTATAAAAGATGTGAGGCAGCTGTAACTGGTATATGCTATGGATAAAAACATAGAATGTTACAGCCATATGAAAAACATTTGGTAGTTTTTAAAAAATGTTATGCATACATTGATCCTGTTCCCCAGCTGTTCCAATCCTAGATATTTGCACCAAAGAAATGAAAATATATGTCCACACAAACACGTGTACATTAAAGCTCATGATTAGCTATATTTTAACAGCCTAAACCTGGAGACAACTAAAATGTACATCAACAGGTGAATGGATAAACAAATTGTGTTTCATATGATAGAATTCTACTAGGCAAATGAATAAACTGTTGATTATACAAACAACATGAATAAATCTTATGTTGAGGGAAAGCAAGACTAGAAAACCTTTTGGGGTAATGGACATGTACATTGTTTATTGTGCAGATGATTTCATGAGTGTACACATGGCTTTAGAGTCAGACAGATGTGAGTTTGAATGTCAGCTCTCCTCATATAATGTAACCTTACAGAAGTTACCCACTTGAGTCCTAGCTTCTATAGTTATAAAGTAGTAAGACTATTTTTTGTTTGGATAAGAATAAATGTTTCCAAGGCTTGATCTATTAAATATTCTGACAGATAGAAAGTAACCCACATAGTTCTGGCATAATGTAGCTGTTCATTTCCATGTAGCATATATTTTCTCCTGCTCATTTGTACTGTATCTCCCCCTTCTATAACAATACCTCATTAACACTACAATTTTTCTGCCAAAGGATGTCTGTCCTCTCCTCTTGGAAGACAGAACATTTATTTTGATGTTGTTTTTACAACTTGGACTCTTTTCAAACTAACATATGTTCTTCCTTTTGACCTTATTTTATTTTTGCCTCAAATTGAGAGTTAAGCATTAGGATCTTGGTTCATGGCATAATCTGCAAGTTCCTTTCCTTGTGTTACTCATCCTCCTCCCCTTTATCCCTAAAACAACCCCCACTACTCTCTCCTAAATGGGCACTCTTCTAGTGTTTAATATATGTCCTTGAATATGTATATGTATTATGTATATATAGACTCTAATGTATCTAAGTAGCATTGTGCTATAGCTCTTATTTTCCCCATTACACTGTATTTTAAGGATCTATCTTAGCTGCTCTCTATATACGTAGAAGTTGCTTCTAATGTCTGCCCTTTATTCCATACTATGTATTTGTCAAAGTTAACTCATTAATTTCCTTAGACATGGTCAGCTGTGCACAAAATTCCTGCTATCACAAACAATAATGAAATAAATATCCTAGTATATTCTCCTTGTGAACATTTACAACAAGTTATCTGGGGCATGTACCCAACAGGTGGGATTGCTGGGCCACAGGATAAATAATTAATTTGACGAACTCAGTACTTCCAGACTACTTTCCAAAATGGTTGAATCGGTTTAAACTTTCACTAGCATTTGGAATTAATGACCTTACTAATTCTTGCCAATATAATATTTCTTTTTAATTTTTATTTCTCAGATACTAGTAAGCTTGAGCATCACTCTTTAATTAGCTATTTAACATTTTCCTAGAGGACCACATTCTTACCCTTTGCTCATTTTTATATCTTTTACTTCTTGATTTGCAACAATGTTTCTATAATGAATGGCATTAATTTAACACATTAAAAAAAGCTATTCCAGTCTTGTTCACTTTTTTAAGGTGCTGCTCATTAACTACAAATTGGCCATTTTAATATAGCCATCGACATTACTTCCCAACTGAATTTTTAAAACATTATTTTGGGTTATATTTACGAAGTATAGCCCCTCACTGTTAGTTTTGTTAGCTTTAGAGTTTACATTTGAATCCATCTTGAATCTATCTGGAGTCCAACTTTTTCTAACATGCAATGTAGGACTTCTTCTCCGTATCATGAACTAATGTTCCAAGATCATCTACTAAAGAGTTTATCTTTTCTTCATTATGTGAGCAATGCATCTTTATCATATATTACATTTTTTCGATTAAAAGCAGAATAGTTTTGGAAGAAATGACCCAGATAAGATACAATGGGCAAGAGAAAATTTCTTGCCCATACATTTTCAAAAGGGGAATGGCTACTTCGCCATGGAGTCAGCCTTTTGAAGCCACATGCAAATAGGAAACATCAAGAATAAAGAAATAAATCATCTTAGTAGATCAAAAGTTTCAGATAATTTATGTAATTCCTTTAGTGCTTAGTAGCATAACAATGTGTTTCATGTCATGTTACATAAATAAAATGTTTTGTTGTAACAATCCTTCTGCAGTAACTATTCAGGATATGAACAGGGCTGTTATCCACAAAATTTTCCAATTTTCCAAAGATTCCTGAGATTCATGAAATGATTTAAGGTACCTGACATGATAACGTATTTAACTGGTAAATTTTTTGTTGGTGAGGGAAAAAAATCTAGCCTTAAACGGATCTGATTTATGGCTTAATTCAGTATGCTATGGATAGAAAGTCCTCCAAAAAATGTCCTTGGCTGATTACCTGGCTGAGAGCGCACATGTTTACTGGGTTGGAATTTACATGCAGAAAGAAATCTTCTTTCATGACAGACATAATCTATGTGCTTTTCTCTTTTGTTAGGAGGGAAAAACACCAGAGACTTCAAGGACTAGTCTATTAGGTGGAACTTAGATCTCTGGAGTCCTTTCCAAAAGACTAGACAGCACTATGGACTACATGCTTCAATGACCATTGCTGCCTTACTTTTGGATTTGGATGGAAATCCTTTTTGACTCTCATTATTCAGTTACACTGCCCAGTGATGCTGCACGACAAGCAGAAAATAGAATTAAGCAAGCCAGCATTTCCCTTAGAAACTGGTGGCATCGGGTGTTAGGTTTGGTAGTCTCTAGCAGCAGTGCTCAGGCTTCCTCTCTTCAAGTCCACGGATGTACTTGAAGTTTAAGAGCAGACCCTGCTAACACCATTTAAGCAATACTCGTTACCCTGGGAGATTTCTTGAGAGTGTCACTGTCTGACCTGGTAGTGGTTCATGTGTAAATCTACAAGATGGAGTGCATAGCTTATTTTTTTGTTTTGATCTTGGTAAAAAAACAAAAACAAAACACACACAACTTAATAATAATTCACCAATCCAGAATAAAAATAACTGTGACTTATGATTTACCATTCTCATAAGCTAATATGTTACATTATAAAAATTCATGTTCTATTTTATTTTTTAAAAAAACTTAAAAATTCAGTTTAGAAAAAGGACATTATTGGCACATACTAGTGAACACGTGGAAGGAGAGGAAATGTTACGATGTGAATGAGGCCATCCACTCTGTTTATTTCTCCAGGACCCACTAACTACATCAAGGTGAAGGAGAGTTTCAACTCATGGCGGATAATTACAATGTGTTGAGATTTCACAACTGCTACAGACCCACTGGGGAAACAGAGACAAAAGATATACTTTTTTTTTAAACCAAAGACTTTTGATTAATGTGAATTTAGCTGGGATTCAACATGCAGTTAGGACGATAATACAAATGTGAAGATCAGTGTTAAACAAGAAATCAACTTCAGTTGTGCTCATGTAGATGGATCTACAATTTTCTCCATAGCTCAAACATTTGTTTTCTGCTGAACTTTTACTCAGACATGGGTTTCATTAGGACATTGCTCTTTAGTCTCATACCATTTGAATATTTATGAAATCCTGATCAGTGTCATTAAATATATTGTTTTGATATTCTAGGAGAAATTTCCAAAATTAAAATAAGAAGTTATATGGGAAAAATTTAAGCAAGCTCTAAATGATATAATCATATGTAATTAAAATACATTAAAATAAACTAATAACATCTCCCTATTATATATTTAATGATTTATTTCAGTATATTCTATTACTTTTACTCATCAATTATCTATTTCCAATACCATCAAAGTGAAAAGTTTAAGTCCTTACTCATCAGAAAAGATTTTACTAACTTTAAAGTATCAGAAAGCTCTGATCTATTTTTAATAAATCCATTGCTAGTAACATGATACAGACATTATCAATTTTGCTAGCATATTTTTTAAAGCTAATTAAATGCATTAGAAGCAGTAAAAATCAGCCACTTATTCATCACCAAAAAAGGAAGATAAATGAATTAGACTTTATGTAACTAAAAGGAAAGGTTTCTTTTGGAAAATACTTACATATGAACTTTTAATTAATTTATGGCCATAATGGGTATCATTTGCTAGGAAGAACAAATGAAAATGTGAACTGAGACTAGCATCACAATAAAAGTAAAGATGTACTTTATAAAAATAAGCAATTTACAACATTTAGTAAAACCATAATCTGGCCAAGGTAAAAATTTAGTATTAGAATTGTAATTAATTCAACATGCTGCCCAGGCTATTCCACTCCTATTTCTGCTCACCTGGAGATGGTACGAAGCCAAGCAGGAAAGCATGCATATAATTGTCATAGGCATCAGCAAAGGTGCTGGACAGCCGCATGAGTTGAAGAGAGAGGGCTGTCTTGGAGGAAGGAATTCAAATGAGTGACCTGGGACAATTCCATTGTAGTAAAACCAATTTATTAAAGAAGTAAAGCAAGTAAATTTATTAAAGAAGCAAGTTAAGCAAATCTATATATTTGACTTATGAAGCACAGAGGGACTTCCCCGCTAGTCTGAGAAGTGAGCCTGGCAGAGATTTGGCTTTTTATATTTTTCTGTCTACAGGTTTTAAAATTTTTCTGCTGGATATCTTGGTTCATATGAACTTTTAACATCTCCCTTTTACTCTGCTATGGCTTTCTCAGAATTTATGAGAAGCATCTGGTAATTTTATCTTTCACAAGCTCCAAGACTGTTGGCTTCTCTGTTTAAACAGTGAAAACTCCCTCCTCTTTTCTCCTTTCCAAACAGCTGACTTCTTTGTTAAGTGGATGAGACAAATTTCTCCCTTCTTTCTCCCACTTCCCTCCTCCTGCCTTAGCACTTCCAGGGAGATTTACATGAAGTATTCTCTAGTTAAGGAAAAGGGTCATTAATACTCCCTCTTCTTTACTGAATTCTTTGGTTAGAGAATTAGAGAGGAGAGGTATTAGCCATTTGTTCTCAAGATAAGATTTTGCTACAACTTGGCTGAAAGCTTTCTAAATTGTTTGGTCTTGTTTAATTTTCTTATCTGAGTTTCCCTATCCCTTCTGCCCTAGAATTTTCTTAGCTCCTCACTATCCTCTGACATATATATAATTTTTTTTCTTCTTAATCCTTTCACCTTTTTCACCCAGTCCTGCAACCTCCAGGTATCATCATAATGTAAGGAAATGTTGTGAAAATGCTAATATTCCATATTTATGCAAGCTTCATTTTAGATTGATGTTTAAGTGATTAGTCTTATTTCTCATGTGAACACATACCTTTCCTTATGAGAATTAAGTTTTCATGTTTTAATCATGACAGTTTTCCTGTAAAATCTTTCAGGTTGGTATCATTCCCATTTCACAGTTGTGGGCCCAAGCCAATAATACCAACACAGTTTGTATCCTACCCTCATGGGGCAGTTTTTTTGAGCAAAGAATGTGACCTACCTTCAAATATGCTAGTTTTGATGAATCAGAATCAAGGCGACAGCTTTTTCCCCTATACTATTCCCTCTATCCAGAGTTATCTTAATTTTCTAAAACCTTACTCACCTTTTCTCTGAAATAAAATTCTATGAAGTAGATTTAATTATTCCTGCCTCTGTTCCTAACAATTCTTTATTCCTAGCTATTGTAGTAACATTTATCACACCAGATCATAGTGATGACATGCGTGTCCACTCTCTCCTGCAGGACCTCTGTATCCCTCTCACAGTGCTTGCTACAGGGTTGGCATAAAGTAGCTATTCAATGATTTTAAAAAAATTAATTAAATAAGTGAGGGCACAGATAAGTCAACAAGAAAAACTGGACGTTGTAACCATTCATATCCTTGAAGTAGATCCTGTCAGTGAGAGAGGAAAAGACTTAAGAGTGAAGAAGTCAAACTAAAAAGTGATTTTAAAATGTAGATAAAGGAGAAAAAGAATTGGCCTAAAATTTCCAACCGATACCAGGCATCACAGCGAAGGACACAGTGAATGTAAGCGGAAGCAGGCACATCAGCATACAAAGAGAAGGATTTCATTCCTGAATAGTCAAGGGATTCTTATTTTAGTACATAATTTTCTTAAATGCCCTCTTTAAGACAGGAGAAAAGATGAGAAGGATAGTCTTGGTAAGAGAGAGGCCAGTCAGAGAAACAACCTCAGTGAGTACTGGGTAGTTCAGGTGTTCTCTCAAAAAAGGGTTTCCAAACAGCAAACCTTTTATTATCAGTCTGGTGAGGGTGGAAATGTTGTAACTATCAAAAGGAAGCAGACTTTGAATACTTAACTCAGGCAAATAGTTTACCAAGAATTTTCATAGATTTTTCTCACTTTCCTAGATTTTCTCATTGTCCAGTCAGAGAAATTGAAGATCAGAACAATTGAATGAGTTGAAGAGGTTACACAATTTGTGGGGAGCTTTGATCAAATTAAGTATGGGGCTTCTCCTCCTAATATATCCTACAACCACCAGTTTTTGTGTTCGCAAATATTGTTACTCACCTATATTACATTAAAACTATTACCATTTTAAGTCACTTTGGTTAGGCTATTTCACATTTGCTAAATTGTAATTTGAGGATTCCTTTCATGTGAAGTTGGAGAATTTGGCTGTATTCCTTGGGCATCTCATGGAAACCAGGTTTAGGTAAACTGTTGTCATAGTAGTGATGGCTGATAGGTGTGTCCTGCACAGTTTTAGAAAAGGGCCAAAATCCATACAGTTTCACGTTCTCACACAGCTCAATGGCCACACTTGTGATCATCAGGCCAGAGGACAGGCGGTACTCTATCACACCTTTAGCTCTCCAGAAGAAGGCAAGATTCCTCAGGTACTTGGGATTGAAATATACAACCTTTTGTTTTGCCTTAGATTCTTCCAGCGTGCTGTATACTTTAAAGGAGGAATACGTGTTGGCCCTGTAGGAAAATGCTGGCAGTAGAAGAAATGCATCTCCATAGGCTTCAAGGTCCTCCAGAAATACTGCTTTCTTTTTCTTTAAGTCCCCATACCTGCCAAATTTAATAATGATAGTAATAATAATAATATTAATAACCACCATCAAAATAATGGTTTTGGTAACACAGACTAAATTTACCTCTAGCCAAAAAAAATGGAACCATGCATATCACTGTGTACAAAAAGACAAACCATAGACTCAGGAAAAACTCATAGTAAGTATCTTGTAAATATAAAAAGCTAGGCCTTAATTTCTTTTCTTGGTATTTCTAGGATTTAATTTCTACTTTCTTACTGGGCCATAACCTTAACTGGACACACATTTCTTATATTCTCTGATCTTCTATCTCAATAATCTAAGGTTGCTTTATGATTCTGAAACACTTTCTACGTCTATAATGATGAAATGTTTTCTCAAACATAGGACTTTCTTAAAATATCTATACATTTTTTAAAAATTCATCAAGTTGTACTCTTGTGATTTGTGTATTTTTTGAACATGTGATTATAAAAGAAAAGTTTCCTTTAGAAAATCTAAAAATAATATACATACAAACATTTTTAAAATTTCCTCTACTTAAATTGTGATAGCTTTACATGTTAAATTTAAATAGTTACACAATTTTGTGTATTTTGAAAGTAAGCTTTAGGGAGAAAGATACTGAAAGGTTTGAAGTGGCCTGGGGTCGTGCACCCATGACATGAGGCCATAATGTATCAAAAGAAGTTTTATTTCAGGCACCTGGGTGCAGGTGGGCTGAGTCCGAAAAAGGAATCAGCAAAGACTGAAGGGAGAGGCAAGTTTTTATTAACTTCTGCTAGCTGCAAACAGTTCTGCTGACATAAGGGTCCAGTCCTTCGTTCCTCCCATTGCCAGATGTTCAGTGGTTATCTGGGCTATGTAGTGTTCAGGCTGCAAGCTTTCTGCAAGATATCTGCTAAGCACAATAAGTCTCCTCTGCTCCATTTCATTCTCTTTAACTCTTTCAGATACAGTCTATATAATAAAAGCCTAAGTGACCATTAAGGCGAAACAACTGGAACAACCAGATGCTATGATGTGCATTGGACCACCAGGGGGAAGATGCTCAACGTAGAAGCTGTCCCCTTATGGTCAGTGTGCTCCCACAGAGGGAGCACTGCTTAGCCAGAAGCCAAGCTCATGGCTGGTGAATGTAGCAGTGGTGGCGGGAGCCCCTGCTGCCTCTGTGGCAGCACTAAGGAGCAGTGAGCCAAGAGATAAGGAACAGCAAACAGACAGGTAGTAAGGAGCAAGGGATTCCAGACTGTGAGAGGGTGCAGGCCCTTCTCATTCAGTGCATGAATTTCATGCACTAGGCTTCTAGTATTTTATATTCTCTTAAGAAATACCAGAACTATTTGAAGGGTGTATTCTAGCAATAATTATTACTAGTCACTTTTGGTTTTAATAATATAGCAAAACTACTATACAGAATTTTTATTAACCAACCAATATTTCATGGTAATTACATGTGGAAAATGAATCATGGGAATAATTTTTTAGTATTATACTATCCAAAGTGAAAATCAAATTGAGCCAGGTCCTCCTAAGGTCTGCTATCTCAAGTTTCCAAATAGATTAGGTTTTATCAAGAAAATACTACCAAGATAAAAGAGTAACACTAAAATTCTGAAAGCAAACTAAAAAAAGTAACTTCAATACTATAAAAAATGGTAAAGAAACAGAAAGTTTTCATTTGATGAGCAACATTCAGCTTATGACATTGGAAGTACAACTGGTCATGACTTCCTATGAGCCATAACCTTAATAGCAATTCAAAAATTACAAATGTATATATTTTCTCTTAAAGTTATGCCAGTTGAATTGCAGGTCAGTCTTAGCAATAAGATTGGTGCTCAGCCCTAACTGGTTTGGCCCAGTGGATAAAGTGTCAGCCTGTAGACTGAAAGGTCCCAGGGTCAATTCCAGTCAAGGGCATATATCTTGGCTGTGGACACATCCCCAGTAGGAGGTGTACAGGAAGCAGCTGATCGATATTTCTCTTTATCTCTCTCCCTTCTTCTCTGTAAAAAATCAATAAAATATATTTTTTAAAAATGTGTTCAGATTAAGAAACATGCTAAACAATGAACAAATGTTCTTGAGCTGTTATGTAAGTTGGAGATACTTACTTTAGTCTTATGATACTGGGATTTATGGTCACAAGGTTAGTTTTACTGCCAACATCTTTCCTAACATTTCCTGTTGTTGGAGGAAGGTTACACCTGAAATTTTGAAGAAATTATTTTCAAAATACAACTTGAAAAAATAAAATACATACACACAAATACATTCATACATATGTGATATATCATTTTTTGAATTTATTGAATTTATTGGGGCAACACTGGTTCATAAAATTATACAGGTTTCAGGTGCACAATTCCACATCATATCATCTGCAAATTTTTTGTGTTTACCACCCCAAGTCAAGTCTCCGTCTATCACCATTTATCTGTCATACACCATCCTCTACCTCCCCTGCCCATTACCACTTTTATTTTAGAAAACACATCTAATTTGCATTTTAAACTATTTAAAAGTACTGAACTCTAAAAAAAATAAATAAATAAAAATAAATAAATAAATAAATAAAAGTACTGAACTCTTAGTTGATTCAACATTGCATATAATATACAAATTTGATAAATGACTTCAACATTGCTTAAGACCTTTATAAGTAACAATGCTAGAAATGACAATTAAACCTTGCCTAGCTTTTGAAGAGTTCACACTTTTCTGATTAAAATTATTTATATTGATTATATTCCCACAATGGTATAATCAGCAATTTACAGATTTTAAAACATTGAGGCATCGTACTGAAGGTTACAGAATCTGCCACAATAAAGATTACATTAAAAAAAATTAAAATCTCCTGATTCCCATATGGATAGTTTTCCCACCAAATTACGCTATTAATAAATAAAATCTTAATGCTCTTATAATGATGTTTACACTCTTCTGAATACTCATTTTTTAAATTGAAAAACAAATTAAAAATTGTAAGTTTGATTAATTCTATTCCTATCACACACACAAAAAAGGAAGTTAGTTATGACTCCCTAAGTATCGTTTACAGAATTTCAAGTAGACCAATTCTTTAAAACTATACATACAAAGGGAGCATCTCTGGGTATTTCCTTAAGGAAGGCTACTGAAAGTTTTGTGTGTTCTGAGGAATGAATGAAGTTGAAAATTCTATTACATGCTCTATTAAACATGCAAACAAATGAAACAAGCACTTCCCATCTTGATAAGAAGATTTATCTGAAAACAATTAAATATAGCAATTTGGAATAATGCTAATCATAGGTAATAGATCAGAAATATGGCTTCCTGTAACAAATCTACTTTCTAGGATAGTCTCATATTCTGTTGAAGAATAAAAGATAATTTTCACATACAATAGTATCAAAGGAGATTTCTGGAGGAAATACTGGGTGTTGTATATCTATAGCAGTATAGGAAAGCCACTCATCCCCTATCTTTGTTCCTTACATTCTTAACTTGTAGCTCCCAATTTTTTTAAATGAAAAAATTAATAATAAGCACTTTCCAGATTGTTTTATAAAATGTACATCTGAGTATGCAGACTTAAAAATTAAATAAATTTTAATGATACCAAACAAGTCTAGCTCTTATTTTGCCTTTTGCTTTGAAAGGCAAACTTCAAAGGAAACTCTATATGCAGAAAGATGCCTGGCATCAGCAAATATAGACTCTAGAAATACATGCATTTTTTAAAGTTATAAATTAAGTAACTGTTGAGATTTTAGAAACTTAAAAACTAGACTAGTATTTCCTATATTTGCATAAAGTCAAATGGATGTTTAGGTGTGATACCACAGATAGTTTGGGAATTTTAAGTTAATAAAGTCTTTTACAAGAATTATTTATCTTTATGATGCCTTTTTTAATACTGAGTACTTTAACCAAATGGCTAAATCATTCAGATATTGGCGATTTTAACATTTATTATGAGGAACACACCCATTAACTGTTGAACTGCTGGGTGTGTTTATCTGTCATGATCTTCAGCATAAAAACTTTAAATGAGATTAAAGTGAGGTAGGAACTACGCTTCACATTTTTTTTTATTTGCTAAAAAGGAGCAGCATTGAATGGATAAGGATCAAAGGATCTCCTTTGATGTTTAAATTAGTGTTCCTGAAACAGGAAACCAGATTCTAATTTACTGTTTTTTATATGTACAATGCAATGATTTTATTTCTATTTATTTATTTATTTTATTAAAATTTTTAATGTTTCCATAATTGTAGGTGTCACCCTTTTCCCCACCCTTTGTCTACCTCTGCCCACCCCACCTCTCCCTCCCTTGGCCTTTACCAAACTTTTATTCATTGCCAAGGCATCTTCCCATGCACCAAAAGATCGCTGGTTCCATTTCTGGTCAGGGTTCATGCCTGGGTTGTGGGCTTGACCTCCAACATGGGGTGTGCAGGAGGCAACCAATCAATGTTTTGCTATCACATTGGTGTTTCTCTTTCTCTCTCCCACTCTCCCTTCTTTTCTTTCTAAAAATCAATAAAGATATGTATATATTTTTAAAAGGTGCATTTCAACTGAAAAAAGGTGCATTTCAACAGAAAGGAATGAATCACCTTTCCTTCATATTCTGAAATACAGATATCCTATAACATGGTTTATGAATACAGGCACACATGGAAACCACTTTTGTTTCTATTTTTATAAGCTAGCTATTACTAAGATATAAAGATTTTAAAAGAGCACAATTAAGAAGCTGCACAATTTTTTAAAATTTCAAGTCAGAAAACTAAATAAACAATAATGTTGCTTGGCTGTATGAACAGTTCCCAGTTCAGCATTTTCTCAAATATTATCTGGGAACAAAACTTCCTTGAAATGCTCTTTTTAAAAAAAGCACAAAAAGGTTTTTAAGGTCAGGTGAAATGTTGCTCCATGGAGTTCTCTCAAGGAGAGAGAACTTAATACATTGAAGGCTCTGACAAGTCCTGCAATGCAGACCCTCTTTCACCATGATTTCACCCAGAGGTTCTGAAAGTAAATGATCACAGAATATTTATATCTTTCTAGTATCCATGTTCAGAAGAACTAATGATCCATTTAACACTGCAGGAAAGCCTATCAAAATAATTTGTAGTTTGAGTCCTGACTGGTTATTCTCAGTGGTTAGAGCCTACCCCCAGACCAAAGGGTCACAGATTTGCTTCCTGGTCAAGGGCATATACCTGGGTTGCAGGTTTGATCCCTGGCCCAAGTGGGGTGTGTGTGGGAGGCAACCAATAGATGCGTATCTCTCACATCAATGTTTCTCTCTGTCTCTCTCTCTCTGTTTCCCTTCTACTCTCTCTAAAAAATCAATGGGGAAAAAAATATCCTTAGAGGAGAGTTAACAAACAAACATTTTTAAAGAAAAAACTTCTCAAAAAGAAATCTACACTAATAAAAGAGAAAGATGTAAATTGACCATACCTTCATGATGCCCACCAGCCAATCAGGACTGAGTATGCAAATTAACCTAACAAAGATGGTGGATTGATTTGCATATGTAGGGACCGAGTGGCCTGGGGCGGGGTGGGATGCAGGTGTTTTGCACTGCCCTAACCACTCCAGGCCTCTTGGCCCTTAGGGAAGGCAGAAAGGCAGCTCTGGACCTGGACCTGCGGCAGCCAGGGAAGGAAAGCCCATTCTTGCCCGAATCTTTGTGCATTGGGCCTCTAGTATAATAATAATTAATAATAATAATTTGTAGACTTAACACATCTCAAAATGTACAGATTATCTTTATACAAACCCTGTAAAATATCCAACTGATCTTGGGATCAAAAAACCCAGTTGAACAGGTCTTACCTAAAAACGAAGTCAGATTTATCTATTTCAGCTCCACAGAGAGACTTATTTAGAATCCCCCCATTTCCAACTACTGCACACTGATTGTAAGGGCGCTCCACAAAAGGCTGTGACTAGGAAAAAAAAAAGAGAAAATTACCATGAACAGCTTTACTTTTAAAACCATAAACATTAACAGCTTAATTCAAGTAGCTTAATTTTTATGCACACTAAGTAAAAAAGAACAAGAAAAAGAGTAGTACTATCATAACATGTTGATCAACTTAAGACTTATAATAAAAAAATCTCCTAAACCTTTTATTTCTCTGCAGAGAAATATACAGCATATCACATACAATGTAATGTAATAATAACATATTTGTATATAAAAGTATAATGCAGTTTACATCACATAATTAAATAAAATGAGAATAACAAAATCCCACACTATGCTTTACCAATAAGAACATTTTCAGCAAAAAACAGAGAAAAAAAGCAGTTGGAAAGTAGAGTAACATCCCCTATTCTGGGAAATAAAGTTAATAGCTAATTTAGCAACATTTCCTCTGCTTCTTAAATAGTTAGGTCTTCAGGCTCAGCGACGATAGGAGATTTATGCCTGCCATTGAGAAGGCTAACCCCTATTTTGTAAAACTACTGTTTGGAATTCTCTGCTGTTTTTCTTAGACGGTCTCTTATTCTAAAACAACAACAACAACAACAACTTTGCTTTCTAGCCTGCTTTAGCCTGCTTGAATAACGAGGAAGATAAACATAAGCTGTCTGACCTTGTAGGCTAGAGTCTAGACATGCCCATAATTTCAATGCCATGTCAGGTGCATTTTTAATTGGATAGAAATATGTTGTTTTCAAGGTCAGCAGCGAGATAACCACTATGTGCACATAAAGCTGGCTCTTTAACAAAAAGGGAAGTTCTTCTTGTAGCTTTGCTTAGAATTTGAATTCATGTTCTCTAAGCCCACCGTGGTGAATAAAATGTAACTCCAAACTCTCTGGCATTGTTTGATTGTTCTGATTCTCTGTAACACCATCTCCACAAGTGACCAGCCACGGCATTTCAGAAAGGCCTACTCATTCTATATTCACATATTTCAAATTAATTTCCCAGGCCTAAGTCTTTTAAAATTTTTCCAATAAGCACCATCTTTGTTAGGTTAATTTGCCTACCTCAAAAGACTCCCACTTTTACCAAATTCTCCCCAGTCTGAAGCATAACCTTTCATTTCAACACTGTACTTTGCTGGTCACTTTCCCTGAAGGAATGGTGTGACCCTGACCAGTAGCAAGAGTGCCAGTTCATATTCTACAGTGACAAGGTCTTGATTCACTTACTTTTTTTCTTTAGAATTTGAGTGTGAGTCCTCAGGCAGAGAGTGTGTTTATTATATTTCATTGTTCCTCAGCTTGCACTGCAGACCTAGCACAGTGCAATGTATGCAGGGACTTTTAAATAAGTGCTTGCTGGCCGAGTGTCTCACCTGGTACAACTCCCTCGCCCCCGCCCCTGCACTGAGCTGAAGCCCATTTGTGAGGAGCTTGTGAGAACCAACTTGGAAATATCCAGAAGTTTTGTGAGGGGATTGTTAAACCACTGGTTAAGTTAAAATTGGCCACAGTGGGGGTGTTTACATCACTACTAGTAAAATCAGCAAATGTTACAAGTCAGGGCACCCACTCCCCACAGCCAGTTTATGAGCACTACTAGCAACACCCAGGGACCAGCAAGCAGACCCTGAATCACTGTGACGGCCATCTGTTCCTGCCGGTGCACCTAGGAGATGCCTCACAAGCAAAGAGAACTCTATTTCAGCACTTCTAGGATTGTCTTTAAAAATTAAAAATCATAAGGTGCTTATTATGCAAGGCGACCAAGTGCATCACTTGTTAAGGCATTTAATTCACACAACAGTACAAGCACTTTTACAGATGGGAAGCTGGTGGCATGAGTTAAAGCTAAAAAGTGGCAGAGCTGGGATTCAAACCCAGGCAATCTGCGTCAGAGTGCATGCTCTTAACCCAAACACATTACATAGCTCCTCATATTCAATGCCTAAAACACTTAAAACCATCCCTTTTCTCTCTTTATATCCCCAATGCCTAGCAGATTGCCTGGATCTTAAATGAATAGTTCCCAAATATCTCAGGGAATTTTAAGTCACTAAACTTTTTAGCTCAAAATATTTTAAGACTGTGTTTACTATATTTATCCCAATAAATTCTGAATTTTATAGACAGAGTAGAATGCAAATATGCTCTTTATGCCACAATAGAAGAGATTACTGGAGGAAACATGTCTACAATTAAGCAGTCAAAATAACATATGTTTTTCTCCGGCTTTTTGGTCAACTGGGGGAAAACATCCATATGCTTTGGTACCTCAGAGTTCAGGATGTGTTTAAATAAATTACTAACATCAACATTCCCTAACTTATACCTCCCAAGAAAATGCAAATTTGCCCAACTCCAGTGTCTGCACATTGCTCACTCTGGTTGGAAAGCACTTTGTTGTTTTCCTTTGCAAGTTACTTAGCAAAGTTTTTGGAGAAAGCAACCTTACCACATTTAATCAAAAGCAACTACTGAGATATCTGTGTTGCCCAGCAGTTCTGAGCTGAGTGCAGCAGAGCAGAACTGAGCAGGGAAGACAGATAGGAAGCAAGGTGGGAGAGAGGTCAGCTCCCCCAGGAGCCATAGCCATGGAACCTGGATGTTTAAACAACAAAAATCCTGTTACCTAGCTTTGCAATTGTTACTGAATTGACTTCAGAAATTTCTCCTCCCAATATAAATTTAACAAGTGAATTTGACAAGTGAATGTTGCTAATTGCATGCTGAATTATCCAGTCTCTGTCAAGTTTTTTTTTTTTGAAGGTGCCAATTAGAAGCAAGAAACACCTCCCGTTCCTCTGTTCTGGTCAGTCTCAAGCAAAACAACAACAACAAAACAAACAAACGAAAAAACAATAGCAAAAATTGCATGGGTGAAAGGATTGCTCCTTGGAGAGCTCTCCCTAGCCTTCCAAGATAGGGAATATAAATATACTTTAGTTATTATCTTTCCAATTATTGGTATTGCAATGCTTCCTGGGGGTGTCATAGAATGTTTTATGAGTTATTTTTTGCCCTACTTTTCTTTCAGAAAATGTGTAATATTTTTTTACTACTGTTTTCTGTTTATTTTCATTTATTCCCAGAAAATTATTTTTTTAATTGTAATAATTAAAAAATGGAGCAACTTACATGACAAACAATAAATTAGCTGTAAGAAATCAAAGGTTCAAAAAATAATTGTAAGGCTCTAATAGTCTACAATTGGTAAATTGCATATATTAAGTGATCCCATTTAGATCATATTGACTTGCCCTAAGGGCCTTTAATAAAATCAATTACAAAAGATTCCGGAGAGTGTATGTTTTTAAGCAATGGGCTGTCCTTCCTGACAAAAATTTCCCCCAACTTTGGATTTATATTAAGGGACTGATTTCTTATAATGATACTGTATCATTACTCATCAGTTAATTTAACAAATATGTGATGAATGCATATGTACTAGGGAGTGTTCTAGGAGCTTGGGATCCAGCAGTAAATACACAAGGCAAAAATCCATCTATGGGGTTATGTCTACTGACTAATAATTCTTACATATTTACTTCCCAAAGGTTAATGGAATAAATCTACAGTTCTTTGTAAAGGAGTTGACTCAGTCACCCAAACTGACAACTGGGAGAATCCTGTTCCAGGTGAGAAATGGTCATCTTCTTAAGCCCCAGCAATTACCATGCAGAGAGCCCAAGTACTTCATTTCATTTGAGGATGAGTCATGAAGACTCAAGAAGTGGAAATGTTTATCTGTTAAGATATAAATTCTGTCCCTTGCAGAGCTAGCATGCATTCAAAACTGCCTTTTAAAGTGGACTACTATTCATGTTATACAACAGAGTATGGTATTTTAATTCATTAACTCCTCCATTATCATAAATTATAACTTGAATTGAGAGAAAATTCACCTGGAATGATGATACAAATAAACCACAACAAATCTTTACTCACCACTGGAAACATATTAAAAATCTTCTTTCTAATTATGATTGTGTTTTCACTTTCCGCCTCGTAACTTATGTTAGTTCCAACTGGAGTGTTATTTTGAGAAACAATAAAGTTTTGCACAGCGTCACAACAGGAAGCAAGTTTTGCTCTGAAAAATATAATAATAAAAGGGAATAAGGTGGAGAAAACAAAAACAGAGACTACCATGGGAAAAGCAAACAAAGATTTTTTTTTTCCATTTTGACTTTCCAAAGGAAGAGAAATCATTCACAAAGATGACATTTTTATTTCAGTTCATGCTAAGTGGCCCTGGATGGTGAAATGGTGAATTGGTGGAATAAAATAGCAAAGAAAGACAAATACTCATTAATACAATGATTTAAATATAAAAATTCCATTCTAATGATAATGTTCTAATATTAAAGAGAAAAATAACAGAATACATTATAATTATTTTGTAATAATTATAAAATGCAGAAACTAAATTAAGAACATTGAACGCAGTTGCAAATAGTTACCAAAGCAATATGCAATCATTTATTATGAGACAAATCCAATGAAAAGAATAATTACAGTGACTTTTTTCCAAGCTCTAGAGGCATAACTTACAAATACAAATTGTATTTAAAGTGTACAACTTTATGTTTTGATATGCATATACATTGTGAGGTAATCACCACAATCAAGCAAATTAATATACCCATCACCTCATTTGGTTATTATTTTTTCTTTTTTTGTGTGTGTGAACATTAAGATATACCCCTTACCAAATTTCAAGTATACAATACAGTATTGCTAATTATAGTTAATAATGCTATACCTTAATACAGCAAATCTTTGTTAATATATATATATTTAATTTTTATTGTTATCAGAGAGAAAGGGAGAGAGAGATAGAAATATAAATGATGAGAAAGAATCATTGATTGGCTGCCTCCTGCACATCCCACACTGGCGACCGAGCCCACAACCTTGGTATGTGCCTTTGACTGGAATCAAACCTGGGAATCTTCAGTCCACAGGCTGACACTATCCATTGGACCAAACCAGCTAAGGCAATACAGTGAATTTTTAAATGAATCAAAATTAAATTGCCATTTTTATAGAAAACCCAGAAAAACTGTAACTCAGTATAAAGCTATATTTCAAAACTACTACTGTGGAGTGAAACAACAAAATTCTAGTAAGTTGGATCAGCAGTAAATCAGAAAGATCATAAATCATAACCAAATAGGATTTATCCCAGGGATGCAAGGATGGTACAATATCCACATATCAATAAACATGATACATCACATAAAAAAATTTAGAGATAAAAATCATATATTTATATCAATTGATGCAGAGAAAGCATTTGACAAAATCCAACACCCTTTCTTAATAAAAATTCTCAGCAAGGTGGGAATAGAAGGATCATACCTCAACATAATAAAAGCTATATATGATAAACTCACAGATAACATCATACTCAATGGGCAAAACCTAAAACTATTTCCCCTAAGAACAGGAACAAGACAGGGATGCCCACTCTCACCATTTCTGTTCAATGTAGTACTGGAAGTATCAGCCATTGAAATTAGACAAGAAGAAGAAATAAAAGGCATCCAAATTGGAAAAGAAGAAGTAAAGCTGTCCTTATTTGCAGATGACATGATGTTATACATAAAAACCTGAAAGACTCCATCAAAAAACTAATAGACTTAATAAATAAACTCTGCAATGTAGCAGGATACAAAATTAATGCCAAGAAATCTATGGCATTTCTATACACCAATAGTGAACTTACAGAAAGAGAGACTAAAAAGCAATTCCATTTACCATCACACCAAATAAATTAAGATACCTAGGAATAAACCTAACTAAAGAGGTAAAAGACCTATGCATGGAAAAACTACAGGACACTGAAAAAAGAGATAGAGGAAGACGTAAACAGATGGAAAACATACAGTGCTCCATGGACTAGAAGAATCAACATCATTAAAATGTCCATACTACCCAAAGCAATCTATAGATTCAATGTACTCCCCATTAAAATACCAATGGCATATTTCTCAGACCTAGATAGAACTCTCAAAAAATTCATCTGAAATAAAAAAAGACCCCAAATAACCACAGCAATCCTGAGAAACAAGAATAAAGTAGGTGGAATCTCAATACCAGATTTCAAGCGGTATTACAAAGCCACTGTTCTCAAAACAGCCTGGTACTGGCACAAGAACAGAAATATAGGCCAATGGAATAGAATAGAGAATCCAGATATTGACCCAAACCACTATGCTCAATTAATATTTGACAAAAGAGGCATGAACATATAATGGAGTCAAGACAGTCTCTTCAATAAGTGGTGTTGGGAAAATTGGACAGATACATGCAAAAAAATGAAACTAGACTACCAAATTATCCCATACACAAAAATAAACTCAAAATGGATACAGGACTTAAACATAAGATGGGAAATCATAAAAATACTAGAGGAATCCACAGGCAGAGAAATCTCAGACATATGCAGAAGGAACTTCTTCACTGATCCTGCTCCTAGGGCAATGGAAACTAATGAGCAAATAAACAAGTGGGACTACATCAAAATAAAAAGCTTTTGCACAGCAAAAGAAACCATTAACAAAACAAGAAGAAAGATCACTGTATGGGAGAACAGATTTGCAAATGTTATCACTGATAAAGGTTTAATCTCCAACATCTACAGCCAACTATACAACTTAATAAAAGGAAGATAAATGATCCAATAAAAAAATGGGCAATGGACCTAAATAGAATCTTTTCAAAAGACGACAGAAGGAAGGCCAAGAGACACATGAAAACTTGCTCAAAGCCACTAATTATCTGAGAGATGCAAATCAAAATAACAATGCAATAACATCTCACAGCTGTCAGAATGGCAATCATCAACAAATCAACAAATGACAAGTGTTGGTGAGGATTTGGAGAAAAAGGAATCCTTATGCACTGCTGGTGGGAAAGCAGAGTGGTGCAGCCACTGTGGAGAACAGTATGGAGTTTCCTCAAAAAACTAAAAATGGAACTCCCATTGGACCCAGTAATTCCACTCCTAGGAATATATCCTAAGAAACTAGAAACACCAATCAGAAAGTATATATGCATCGTTATGTTCATAGCAGCACAATTCAATATAGCTAAGATTTGGAAACAGCCTAGGTGTCTGTCAGCTGATGACTGGATCAGAAAACTATTGTATATCTACACAATGGATACTATGCTGCAATAAAAAAAGAAGGAATTCTTACCATTTGCAGCAACCTGGATGGAACTGGAGAGCACTATGCTAAGTGAAATAAGTCAGTCAATGAAAGAAAAATACCACATGATCTTACTCATTTGTGGATAAGAAAGAACATTATAAACTGATGAACAAAAAGATAGATACAGAGGCAGTAAAGCATCAAAAAGACTGTCAAATTACAGTGGGAAGGTTAGGGAGAAGTTGTGTAGATAAGAGATCAACGTAAGGACTTGTATGCATGCATACAAGGATAACCAATGGACGCAAGACACTGGGGGGTGAGGGCATGTATGGGAGTAGAGTGGAGGGGGAGGCAATGGGAAGATATGTACACATATAATTCATTAGTTTAAAAAATGGAAAAAAACAAAGCAAAATAAAGAGGACCACATCAAGACACATGGTAATTAAAATGCCAAGAGCAAAAGATAAAGAGAGAATATTAAAAGCCACAAGAATAAAACAGTTACCTAAAAGGGAGCACCCGTATGATTGTCAGCTAATTTCTCAACAGAAACTATGCAGGCCAGATGGGAGTGGCAAGAAAAATTCAAAGTGATGAATAGCAAGAATCTACAATGAAGTTTATTCTACCCAGGAAAGCTATCATTCTGAATTGAAGGTCATATAAAGAACTTCACAAATAAGAAAAAATTAAAGGAGTTCATCAATACCAAACCAGTATTGTATGAAATGCTGTAAGGTATTCTTTAAGAAGAGGAAGAAGAAAAAGGTAAAGATAAAAATTATGAACAACCAATACATATCTATCAACAAATAATTCTAAAAATCAAGTGAATAAAAAAATCTGATGAACAGAAAAAAAGAAAAAAGAATTAAAATGAAATGAGGTATAGTCAAAATATAATACTAAGTAGTTTTTAATTATAAATTTAATTTCTTAAGCATTCATGTGCCATAACGCAAGCTCAGAAATCCTTATGTGTTTTATGGTTTCACTTATATATAAGTGCATTCTACAGAACAAAACAAATGAACAAATGCAACTGAAACAGACTCATAGATGCAGAGGACAGACTGATGGTTGCCAAGAGGGATGATAAAACAGTTGAAAGGATTAAGATGTACAAACTGGGAGTCACAAATAGTTATGGGAATGAAAAATATACCATAGGGAATATAGTCACTAATACTGTGATAACTACCAATGACATATTTCACAGACATAAAATATGGGGCCAGATGAGTACTTCAGACATTGGGGGCATCACTTTATAAAGTAAATGATTGTCTTACTATGCTATCCACCTGAAACAAATACAGAATAATATTGAATATAAAGTATAATTGAAAAAAAATGAATCTTTATTTGTTTATAATTTTAAATATCTCTTTTAGGCTTCATTTTGAGAAAAGGTAATGGAATAAATTATCATTTAGCTTTGACAAGGAATTTAATTTCTCTAATGATAGTCAGTGCTTAAAAGAATATTACATCACCAAAAAAACACAACACTAACCAGGGTACCCTTTGTGGTTTTTAAATATTAATAGTTTTTATTCTGAAGTTATATTTTTAACATTGATTATAAAATTTTCAAAACTTCAGGAAAGTTGAAAGAATTGGACAATGAGCACTTGAATAATCACCAGCTACTCTCTACTGTTAACTTTTACTCTATTTGTCTTATTGTGTATTTATCCATTGTTGTAGGTATTATAAGTTAAAGTAAATTGCAGGTGTCAGATCACTTTACCCTTAAACACTTCAGCATGTATACTGTTATTTTGTTTATATTTTGGGGTAAAAGTTACAACAAAATCATAAGTATATTCAGTGAATTTTGAGAGATGCATATAACCCTGTTACCAAATCACCTATATCAAGATATAGAATACTACTAACACCCAGATAATTCCCTCATACCCCTTTCCAGTTTAACTTCAGTCCCTCCCCATCTCAAAGCAACCACATTTGTAATCTTTTTAACTAAAGATTAGTTTTGTCTGTCCTAGAGTCTATATAAACAGAATCATATAGTATGCATGCTTTTGAAAAAGACTTTTTCTCTCAGAATAAATTTTTTGCAATTTGTGTATATTGCTGCATGTGTAGTAAGTATTCCATTTTATTGTTGAAGTAGTATTCCATTGCTTGGATGTGTCAGAGTTTGGGTTAACTATCTCCCTTGCACTTCTAAAGAAATCACTATCAAAAATCAAAGTTCAACACCTGATCATGCATATAACCTCTCAGAAAAAAATAGTAGAATAATTATCAAAAATGTTATTTCTGAAGCCTGCTTTGTTTCACTAACCAATGGGACTTTTGAGGCTTTATATTCAATGGCAGAATTATAAATGTATGCTTTTTGTCACTTCTCAGATCACCATGTGATAGAGATCCCTGTAAGAACCAGTGTTAGTATTAAGCTGAGCTGCTCATAAAAATACAAAATGGAATTTTATGTCTGTTTTCCATTTATCATCACTCCCCAAAACAGTGGATTTTGATAATTGGTGATTAGATATGTTCACAACAATGGGTGTGGCAATTTCCCCCCTCTTGTGTGAAAAGAACAGGAGACATTAAGAAATGAAGGACATGATATTAATTAGATGTGATGATTAATTTTATGTCAACTTGAGAGGGCCGAGTCTATGCCCAGATAGCTGGTAAGATGTTATTTCTGGGTGCATCTGTGAGAGTATTTCTGGAAGAGATTAGCATTTCCATCAATAAACTTGAGTAAAGAAGATCACCCTCACCAATGCAATGGGCATCATCCAATCCATTGAGGGTCTCAATAGAATAAAAGGCAGAAGAGGAAGGCAAATGTGCTCTACTTGAGCTAGGACATCCATGTTCTCCTGTCCTTGGTCACTGTGCTCATTTTCAGATCTTCAGACTCAGACCATTGGCCCTCCACCTCTTGGGCTTTCAAACTCAGACTGGGACTTTATTGCATCAGTTTTCCTGGGTCTCCAGCTTGCAGTAGCGGATAATAGGACTTAGTCTCCATAATTACATGATCCAACCCTTTATAATAAATTTCTTCCTGTATACCTATACATTTCCAATTGGTTCTATTTTCCCATAAAACCCTAAGTAAAAGATATTGGTACAGAGAAGTGGAGGTGTTGCTATAAGAAATACCTGGAAGTGGCTTTGCATCTGGGTAGTAAGTAGAGATTGGAAGTTTTATGTGCATGCTAGAAAAGGTCTGGATTGGCATGCAAAGGACTGTAAAGGCAATTCTGATGAGAGCTCAGATAGAAAAGAGGCCTCTATCTTCTTGGAGAAAACCTAAATGGTCCTGAGCAGAAAAAACACTGGTCAGTATATGGGTGGTGGAGGCCATTCTGATAAGGTCTCACAGGAAAATGAGGAACACATTATTGAACAATAGAGAAAATTCAATCCTTGTTATAAAGTGGCAAAGAACTTGGCTGAATTGTATTACAATTCTAGTGTTTTGTGGAAGGTGGAAGTTGTGAGCAAAGAATTGGATACTGGATTGGGGAGTTTCCTAAGCAAAATATTGAAGAAGAGACTTGCTTCTTTCTGATTGCTTAACATGCAAGAAGAGAGAAGTGACTTGAAACAGACCTATCAATTAAAAAGGGAAGCAGAATTTAAAGATTTGTAAATTCTCAGCCTGTCCACATGGCAAAAATGAGGAATTATGCTCAGGAGAGAATACTAAAGGAGGGGCCAACTTTACATTTGGTAAAGAAATTAAGATGGGTGTGAACCATGGAGCCAGCCACACCTGTAGGAAATAAAAACCAACAATTTGAATTGAAGAGGAATGAGATGGAAAGGAATGAAGGAAAAGTGTTGAGCTTGATTTTTATAAGAATGGGATTCCAGAGCTATTTGGTTACAAGCACATGCATTTTTCTTCAAGACAAGGAAAGAATGACCATAAAAGGGATTCAGAAATCAATAGGGCTGAGTTCTCAGTTACAAAAGGAGAGAACTGTTTTCAACAGGCCAGGTGGCCTCTGCCCAAAGCCATGAGGGCAGGGCCACTGAAAAACATGGGGATGGGGATGCCTGGCAGAGCTGCAGGGACAGGACCATTTCCACAGTGGGACCAAGGGACAGAGCATGGAAACAAAGATTACCTTGAGCATTGAGATATGATGGAGTTTGCTTTACTACATTTTGGATTTGGTTGGGACTGTCACCCTTCCTTCTTTTCTTTTCTCCTTTTAGGTATAGGAATGTCTATCCTATGTCCTTCCAATCATTGTATTTTGGAAGCACAAACATTGTTTGCTTTCACAGGTTGACAGCCAGAGAGGACTTTGCCTCAGGATGAATGGTGCCTGAAGTCTCATCCACACCTGAATTACATGCCTTTAGATGAGACTTTGGACTTTAGACTTTGGAATTGATGCTGGAACATATTTAAGACTTCTGGGGCCTGAGCATGCAGGAGGCAGCCTATTGATGATATTTCTTTCTCTTGATGTTTCTATCTCTATCCCTCTCCCTTCTCACTTTCTAAAGATCAATAAAAATATTATATATATTATATAAAAATATTATATATATAAAGACTTCTGGGGTTGTTGGAATGGAATTAATACATTTTTGTGTGTGAGAAGGAAATGATTTTGGGGGGGCAGAAAATCATGGACTAGACATTTGTGTCTTCCCCAAACTCATGTTGACACCCTAGTTCCTATATGATGGTATTAGGAGATAGGGCCTTTAGGAGATGATTAGAATTAGATGAGGTCATGAAGTGAAGTTCTCATGAATGGGATTAGTGCCCTTATAATGGTCACAAGAGAGCTTGCTTCCTTTCTCTGCTCTCTGCCATTGAGAATACAATGAAAAGGCTGCCATCAATAACCTGAAGAGGGCTCTTACCAAAACCCAACCAACCTTGATCTCACATGTCCAGACTATAGAACTGTGAGAAATAAATTTCTGTTGTTTATTAGCCACCTAGTCTATGATACCTTGTGGCAGCAGCTAAAAGACACTAGAAGACATTCTGTGACCATGACACCTACATTGCCTATAATGTGTGGTTTCACTTTCCACAATAGTAAATATCCAATCAGATCAGGATGCACAAACCTTATACTTGTAAAGCACTATGCACTTTCCAGAGCATTTTCATACCCATTACTTCATCTGATTCTCACAACAGCTAGGGAGGTAGAAAATATTAGATGAGAAAACTGATGTTGAGAGAAGTGAAGTGACATGACCAAGGCACACAGGCTGTAAATAATGGAGTCTATGTCTTTTGACATTCAATTCACTGTAGTTTACACTAGCATATGTTGTAGTTGTGGGTGGGAGCGTAATGCCCTAACTTGAGCTTCTTCCTTTAAGATGCTTTTCATAATGGCACCACAATAATACAGAGGCCCCCAAAATAATGTAGGCAGCACTTTGCTGACAACTCGCCCAGACACAATTCAAAGGTTGCAAATACATCTATGACATATAAATGCTCCTACTTATAACTGAGATACTCAAGGCTCTCATTCTACATAGATGAGATTCAGGATCCCCTATGAGAACAAGGGTGTCAAGTGCTCTGGGCAATGTGTCCCAGTAGTAAATGGAAAAGGATCCTCTGGATTGATGAGGATCTAATCCTCCCTGTGTCATACCTTCAGGAACTTTCTCCATACAATCCAGTTTCAAAAAGTAAATACTGTATGCACCTTTCTACCTCAAGAAAGAAAAGGAACCCTTTGCATTGTACTATGTTCCAAAATTGAAAGCAGTTCACATACTTTCAAAAGTGCTTAACTCTCAAGAAGTAGGTTGGTCCTGGGAGAATCAGGCTTAATATATTTAACCTTGATAAAGATATAATCAAATGTGAAAAATCATCTTTTGCATCACAGTTGGTGTTATAAATCTACTTTTGAGAAAGGGATTTTTGTTAAAACAGTGAAAATTCCTTTTCCTTTTACAGCATAAGTGCTATTTTCTTTTATTTTTTGTTTTGTTTTATCAATTCATTTAAAGTCTCAGGTCAAAATTGTTTCTTAGTTCTAAATGGAATGCTTCCTGGATTTCCATGAAATATTAATAACTGCGTGAGGCTTAAAGTGTGCAACACACTATAGGACATTCTGACTATTAACAACCTAAAGTGGCCCAGCCCAGAGCTCACAGATATCTCTGCTGTTTATCAAATTCTCTAAGACTCTGTAATGAGCTATGAGACAGAAGTTATAGGTACTTTTCAAGTTTTAAGGAGCTATCTTTTGGGATGACCTTCTCTATGATTATAATAAGGTTCCTAGGAAAAGGAGTTTTAAAATATAAACCCCTTAAGAAATTCAAGGGACTTATTTATCACCCTAATCATTTCTGAAACAGTCAAATTTCTTTTTCTTTACTATAGCCACAGTGCTTAGGCCAAGCAATACACCAACTACTTCTTTCCTGTTGCTGCTTCCCCCCCCTTTTTTTGCTTTATTCTGTTCCTATCCTATATTATATAATTCACTGATTGATCAATATTTATTTAGTGCACTGTCTTTATGTACTAAGCACACATATATTATCTCATCTAAGACTCATAATTACCCTACAAAATAGGTACAGTTGAGAACTCAGGCTTATAAAAGGTAAGTAGCTCACATATCACATTATTCATTAATTTATATTTATTTAGCACCTAAAAAGATGTTAAGCACTGTGAGATGTGCTGTCTATAGAATGGTGAATAAAATCCTCAGTCTCTGCCTTTATGGTACTTATGATCTAATAAGGAAGAAAATAGAAAGGTTTATAAGGATGAATTTTAAGGTTAGCAGAATATGTCATTTTGGTATATTCATTATTTTGAGTGCTGGGCTCTAAAAGGTGGCAAATGCAGAAAAAGGTTTTCTCTGAACTGGTCCTATCTGCCTAAAGGAGCTCAGCTCTCACAAATCCCCTACTGAGCAGTTTCATCAACCAGAGAAGATGGGCTCTGACCAGAAGAGAGGAAGTGAGAAATCGACAACACACCAAGACAGACTTTGTCACAAATAGTACACCTCTCATTTAGTCTTCTAAGACCTTAATCTTCTCTCAAAATCATTTACTCTCCTGTAAAATACCTACATTCTCCTCTCTTTTCCTTATTAGGGTGTTATTTACATCTGAATTCTAAGCCAACTCAGGGAGTTCCTCATCTTTCCCTGCATGTCTCCCATGTATACATGAGATTTATTATCAATGAATTCTGTTTTATTTTTTAATCTATCTCTTATTAAAGGGATAGCAACTAATAACTCAGAATTTTAGAGCCAAAATTACTTTTCCTCCTCTATCTACACTAATAAAAGAGAAACATGCAAATTGACCATCACTTCGCTACACCCACCAGCCAATCAGGAGCATGCAAAGTAACCCAACCAAGATGGCGGCAGTCACGGAGCTGGAGAAAGCAGGACTCTTGGGTTGCCCCAGTGATGGAGGAAGCCAAGCTTCCCACCCTTCCTGGTCGTCCCTGGCCTCCGTTCAAGGCTATAACGTTTCAATTATAGAAGATAAATAAATCCCAGATACCTGCTTCCAGCTGGTCCTGGCCTCCACTCAAGGAGGCACCTAAAAAAAAAAAAAAAAAAGGAGGGGCTGGGAGCTTGGTTCACCAGGGGTGTGGCCAACCTGCAAACAGCCCTCAGCCTCTCACCCAGGCTGGCCACACCCCCATGGCTGGATCCCTGAAAACAGGCAGTCGAACATCCCTTGAGAGGTCCCAGATTGGAGAGGGTACAGGCTGGGATGAGGGACACCTCCTTCCACCCCTAACAAATTTCATGCATTGGTCCTCTAATAAATTACAAGATAGTATAAGTGGTAAACCTAGATTCAAACCCTTGCTCTGAAGCCCATTCTCTGTCAATCCCTTACAAAGCATCATGGTATGCACTGCTCCATACAAAGATTGAAGGGGAGATTAAATGAGTAAAATGCTATTGTCTGAACTACCATATCTTCCTGCCTGACAGATTTTTCTAGAATCCTCTAGTTCATAATTGGAAACACATTTAAAAATAAAAGTAAGAGTGTTGTGGGCTCAGAGTGCCTTTTATGTCCCGTAAATGTTGCTTTCCAACCATGTAGAAGACCTTCAGACAGCCTCTGTGCACAGTCATCATGCCCCAGTGAGTGCAAGACTCTGGGTAAGTGTGTGTGCTTGCATGTGGACCTGTGTGTGCAGCTCTGCAGAGAGGACCAGAGGAAGGGGGAAATAAAATAATCATTTGGTTTTGGACATTGAGAATACATCATCCCTGGTCAGAGGCCATTTAAGAAATGACAAGATATGTAGGCTTTAAATTGATTTGATATAACTCAGCAGTGTGCACTGGCTTACTAAAATTCAAATGTGATCTGAAATAATATAATTAAAATAGTGGCTGGAAGAAGTGTGGAGGGAGACATTCTACTCTGTGATGCTCAAACTACACTCAGTGAATTTGGTCTGTTATGAAAACTTTGCTTTTAAAAGTATATTAAGAAACCAGGGAACATCTGCATTGGTAGAGGAATTGAAATCCATGACAGATGAACACTGATAATGCCCAGACCAGTGAAAAACGAACTGAGGGAGATTCAACAGCTACCTTCAATACTGTACAGACTTAGGAGGACTTAGATTTAACTTGTATAATTTCAAGATACAGTTCTCGGACTAATGCCTAGAACAATTCAGCTCATATTTACTGAGCACCTATTGAGTAATGGCCTGGTTCAAGATCATGAGGATTTCAACTTATAAATTATTAAATACAAATATGAATAACATGTAGATGGGCTCTACCTTGCGGGAGTTTACCAACATTAGGAGGTGAAATAACAAGAGTAAGCTGATAAACAAAAGCTGCCAGGAGGTAAAACAATGGCTCTGAGACATGATACTCCTCTCCATCTCCCCTTAACCCTCAGCATCCCTCCAGTGTAATTCCTTAATTTTACCAATATCTATGAAGAGCATTCTGTGCTGGACTCTGGGACTATGTCCAGGACTAAGAAACTTTGTCCCTGATCTCATCTTGCACCTGAGGCAGCACAATTTAAAGAAGTAGGAAATGGAAAACTGCTTCAGGGTGAAGCAATAAAGGTGGTTAAAGGTTCGTTAACTGTTTGGGAAGGAACGGTCAGCAACATAGGGGAATCCTTTTGGCATAAGGGGTCACTGAACTGCAAGCGCAGAAAATTAATACAAGGTTGTGTAAGCAAAGAACAATAGAATATATTGTCTACAGAGGTTCTAAAATTTTGAAAAGAACAGAAACTCTTTAATGAATTCAGAAAATAATTTTTACTTGCTAGTTCTTATATTATAGGGAACTATAGATAATAAGTAGAGAGATGAAAGAGGAGCAAAATAACTGTTAAAAATAAACAGCAACAAACCCAGGGGAAAAACAAAACAAAACAAATATGGCATGAGAAAAAGAAGAAAAAGAAAAGAGACACATAAAAGTGAAAAAAAAAAACCTGAGAAAAGCAGAGGAGATGAAGACAGAAGGTAAAAGATAGTTACACACCAAGTATCAGGATGTAGAGATCCATGAAATATCCAGCAAGACATGCTAACACTCATATGATCACACAGAAACACAGGTTTAGAGAGAGAACATTCAATAGAAAATGTTAAGAAAGAGAGCCATGAAACAGAGGCTCAGATCAGAAAATGAAAAGAAAAACATGTGTTTGAGTTCAAGCACATTAATGCATATAAATACATGCATGGCTCTTACTATGTTCCAAGTATTTGGCTAATCACTTTACATAGTAACTTACTTAATCTTCATCACAGCCCTATGAGGAAAACACTATTATTATCATTATTTTTGATCCTCATTTTACAGACATGGAAGCTGAGAAACAGAAAGGCTAAAGTATTTGCCTGAGGTCATACAGCTAGTAAATGACATGACTTGAACTCAAGTCTTTTTTTTAAATATATTTTATTGATTTTTTACAGAGAGGAAGAGAGAGAAATAAAAAGTCAGAAACATTGGTGAGAGAAAGACATTGATCAGCTGCCTCCTACATGCTCCACAGTGGAGATGTGCCCGAAAGCAAGGTACATGCCCCTAACCGGAATCAAACCTGGGACCTTTCAGTCCACAAGCCGACACTCTATCCACTGAGCCAAACCAGTCTCGGCGAACCCAAGTCTTAATGTCTGTGTATTTTTAATCACTGCCTAGCCTCTCTGTAAATGTTGCCTTATTATATATATAAGCAAACTATATAACACAGATACACAGAGAGAGTAAAGCTAATAACATAGCCCCTACAGCCACTGTCACAAAATCCTATCTAATAAAAGAGTAATATGCAAATTGACCATATCTTCCACTACACCCACAAGCTATGCCCACCAGCCAATCAGAAGCGAGTATGCAAATTAACCCAACCAAGATGGCTGCGGTCATAGTACGAGCAGGAGGCTTGGGTTTCCCCGGCGATGGAGGAACCCAAACTTCCCTCAGCCCTGGCCTCCACTCAAGGGGGGAAGATGGGGGCAACCAGGCTTTCAGGAGGGAAGTTAGGGGTGACCAGGCTGGCAGGAGGGTAGTAAGAGATGTCGAGGGCAGCAGTGGGAGGACACTTAGGGCAACCAGGCCCATGGGGGTAGGGGATGCAGTTGGAGGTGACCAGGTCAGTACGCAGAGGCAGTGAGGGGCAGTCAGGCTGGCAGGGGAGAGGGGGAGGCAGTTAGGGGCAACCAGACAGGTAGGCAGGTGAGCAATTAGGAGCCAGTGGTCCAGGATTGTGAGAGGGATATCCGACTGCCAGTTTAGGCCCGATATCTGGGATCAGGCCTAAACTAGCAGTCAAACATTCCACAAGGGGTTCCAGATTGGAGAGGATGTGGGCTGGGCTGATGGCCCCCCTCTCCCATGCATGAATTTTATGCACCAGGCCTACAGTATGTAAATAAACTCCCTCATCTTCATGGGAAAATATCTATATCTGAGACATTTTATAAATTGTGATGAAATATTTTCAAACTGTGCTGAATTTTCACAACTTATATGCATAAAAGAAACAGTGTCCAATCAAGGTAGTTCTTAAGAAAAAAGATAGGGTCAGACACTAAAGAAAACAGATATGAACAGCAAGGACCAAGAGGGTAGAGTCAGAAATCAAGTTTAGTGATATAGAATAGTTTTCGGGATAAATTGAAGATTTCATTCATTCATTCATTCATTCATACATTTATTCAGCAAATCAAGCTCTTACTACTTTTCTTAGTACTAGAGATACAACAACAAAAAGACAGAGTGAATGCTTATGAAAAGCTTGTCATCTAGTAGGAAAGAAACATCATGTTATCAGTTCTATACTGCAAAGGGGGACCAGAAAGTGAGTACTTGGGCTAGGCTGTGCCAGGCTTGCTGTATCCACTGATGCACAAGAAAAAAACAAAATGGCAAAGGTGACACTGTAGCCCAATGGGAACCACCTTTTATGATAAGAGAATAGACCTTTGAGACTGACATGTCTACCAATAGAAGGAAGGGAGCTCACAGTTTTGAATCTGGGCTCTTTACTCACCCCCAAGGGCTGTATACTATAGAACTAGATGCTGCTTGGAGTTAACAATGCATTTGCTCGAGTCCTTTATCTTGTATTTATGTATTACTGGTTCAGGAATAAAACAAAGTGAAAGCAAGTTTAATGGAGTCCAATTCCACATTCATGCAAACCCAAGGACAGGAGCTGGGCCAGTGCTGTGGGCAGAGTACCTGGGAAGGTAGCCAATCCAAAATTAGGGTGTCAGGCCTCAGCTCCCCAGAAGAAATAAAGCTTAAGCTGAAAACCAAAAGATGAGTAGAAGTTAGCCAGACAGGCAAGAAAAAGAGATGGAGGGGTGAAGGCTGTTTGAGAAGAAGTAAATAGGGAATATAAAAGCCAGGAGTGGAGAGAGGGAGAGGGAGATAAAGGAATGGTGAAAGAAATGCTATCTGTGTCAGGAGGTAGAGTGCTAGGTGGAGGACACTGCAGAAGTCTTATAAGCAAGACAAGATAAATGATTAGACTTTCTTCTGTGGGAAAGGGAAAATAATTGGAAGTCTTAGTTATGCAGATCCAGAGACAGAGAAACATGGACCAGACTGTCAAACCTCAGAGGGAAGATAGGGGAGGGTGGGGATAAGGCGGATAGCTCAAATAAAGGACTTGTATGCATGCATATGGGCCTAACCAATGGACACAGACACTGGGGGGTGGGGAGGGGGGCAAAGGGAGGATAAGGACACATATGTAATGCCTTAATCAATAAAAAAAGAAAGTCTTAATTACGATAGTGACACAATGAGATACTAGTATGTATTTTAGGATGTGCACCCCCACAGATGAGGAGCATAGATTACAGTGGCAGGGGGTGATCTGAATAAAGGTGGCGTGGCCAATTATGAGAATATAGCAGTGACCCAGTATTGTAGATAGTCTCGAAAGATGGCCACCATCAATTCCTTCTCTCCCTACACATACATGTTACTCCTCATCAAAACAGAAACAAACTCATAGGTACAGAGTATAAGCTGTTGATTGACAGATGACAGTGGGGTTGGGAGGATGGGTGAAAAAAGGGAAAGATGAAGAAGTACAAATTGGCAGTTACCAAATAGTCATAGGGATGTAAAAGTACAGCATTGAGAATATAGTCAATAATATTGTAATAACCATATGTGGTGTGAGATGGGTACTAGACTTATCAGGGTGACCACTGTGTGAGTTATATAACTATCTAGTCACTTGCTGTACATCTGAAAATAATGAAATATTATATATTACTGTAATTGAAAAATAAAATGTTTTTCCAAAAACAAAAAACAAGTGTTACTCCCCACATCAAGAAGTACAATTTAAACTCTTCCCCTTGAATCTAGGCTGAACCTCATAACTACTAAGAGAATGTAACAGCAGTGGTCTTCCTGGGCTTCCAAAAACTAGGTCATAACAAGTCTTGTGGATTCTGCCTGGGTCTCTTGAATTATTCACGCTTTGGACACTGCTTCAGAGAATCCAACCACCATATCAAGCTCAAGTCACATGCAGAGGCTTTTTGGAAGGTGATCTATGGCAGCCTTATAAACGTCAGTGTCACCTGGTGGCTACCTGAGTGAGCCATCTTGGATGTCCAGTCCAGGCAACCTTTTAGATGACTCCCAGCTCCAGTTACCTCTAGACTGCAATTGTATGAAAGTCCCCAACTAAGAGCTCCCCAGCTAAGCCCACAGTTTTTTGTCAGCCCACAAAACTGTAAAAGAATAATAAACTGTTGCTTTAAGCCACCAAGTTTGGGGGCACTTTATTATACAGTGATAGATAACCAGGACACTGGTTAAGAATTATTTAGTAAGAGTTAATATATAATGATTGCAGCTATATCAGGTAGGACTCTCCAGAGAAAAAGAACCAATGGGGTACCTAAATCTATCTATCTATCTATCTATCTATCTATCTATCTATCTATCTATCCTCTGATTATTAAAGGTAATCTCTTTTACTCAAAGTCAACTGTTAACCACACCTACAACCTTATGCTTTCACAACAGCACCTTCAATTAGCACTTGATTAAATATCTGAATACTCCAGCCTAGTCAAGAAGACATATAAAATTAACCATCACAGTCACTTAGACTGGAGTTGTGGTGGGGAAAGAGAAAAGTAAATAGATTTGAAAGATCTTTAGAATGGGAAATTGCTAAAGTTTGATATTGATTGGAATTGTTCATTGAAAGAGAAGACATTAAGGGTAATACACAGATTTCTGATTCAGGGATCTGGGAGAAGATGGTGCCTTCCCTGACATAAGGAGGAAAACGGCCTCTTCATAATGAAGTGGTGACCTGTTATAGTTTCAATTCATACTAGGACTCATAAAGGGAAAAGGGGATTACACTGCCGCAGTAGAACTAATCTAGAAGCTAGACTGTGAAAGCAGTGTTGTGAAGTCTCTGAAAGTACAAAAGCTATTCAACCACCTGGTTGGTTTTAGATGCCATTCTGAATGAGCACCAAGCTCTGATCTGACTGACCTCTCAAGGTCTCTTGTGGTGTTCTAGCCGCATGATTTGGCTCTGCCTTCTTTAAATTGTGAAGTCAATTGTGTATTATATAAGTGTGGAAAACACAAGTTCTAAAAATACAGAATCAAATGTTCAGGTGAATGCTAAGATTTCTGAATATATTTTACTTTGCAGATGAAAAAAAATCCAGGTCACTGACATTATTGTTCAATGTGTGAAGAGAATGTAAAGAAGTCATTTATATCAAACTTTGCAGACAGAGTTTATATTTCTATTCAGTTAGATATTTTGAAGGAGAGGAGTAAAAAACTACTTTTTTTTTCAGACATCATCTAGCAACATATTTAAGATCCTGAATTAACCCTCTGAATCCTACAAAAACAGTTTTATCATTGCAATGCTGTATCAATCTTAAGCATAATTGCACCAACGTGCCAATTATTGCACCAACGTGCCAATTATGAGGGATGGAGGTGAAGCATTTCCTAAAGAAAATTATTCCAGTGCCTTTTGTGTTTATACCCCTTTCTTTTATAAAAAGTCTCATTATTTCCTGATCCTTAACTTACCAAATCAAAGCTTATTTGTATTTTTCAGTAAAAAAGCAATGCATATGTGTACAAAGGGCACCTTCTGTGCTAAGGATGGGTCTGTGTCCTGCACAGATGGAAAGACAGATAGGAGGCCAGCTCTGCTCACATACATTTAATGAGCCTGGTTTACGTGCTCACATGGGCCCTACGTGGTTCTAGAAAGCCTCTCCAGGTCAGCTACATCTCAGGCACTTTTCCAGGACAGCTCTGAAGGCTCACTGTGGAATTCATCTTCTTCTGCTTTTTGGCTTCAGCCCCAAACTCAGCTTCTGTTTCTGCCTGGACTCTAGGAAATGTACAGTCAGTTTCCTGCCTTTGGCCTCTGGCTTCCCTGCCCGTCCTGACTTTTCATCTCTGGCCTCAGGCTTGGCCCAGCAGATAAGAATGACCCAGTCCTACCCTGAGCTGCCAGCCCTTAGTCACATCGCAAGGTGGGGGGATGGGAGGGAGACAACACCAAATCATCTGAAGAAAGGAAGAAAGGGTGGGATGTGAAACTCTGCTTTGTCTATCATCCTTAGACCTCAGAGCATGTTTCCAAATATGATTTGATCAGCCACCGATTGTTCAGATAAAGGTAAATCCTTTTGTCCTACAAATAATATACAGGAAGATTGTAACCTAGGAAGTTGGAGGTTAATATTTTCTGTTCTTTGCAACCTATTTTCCACCTAGAAAAGATCAAAGAATATCAAAGGCCTGAGGTAATCCACTGAAATGCACCACCAAAGCCATCTTGGGGCTCGGAGATATTCACATGCCTCCCCAGGCAGAGGAGTGGACCTGAACTGATTATAGTTTTATTGCTACTCTGGAACTTGCTATGTTTAGTACAGATGCCAAAAGTTTAAAGTAGTTTTAGTAAAATATTAATTGTTAACTTAGGGAAATGATATGACACTTAACATACTAATAGCAATAGTTTATTGAGACTTTAATATGTAACAGATTTGGCACTGAACATATACATCTTGAATATTCATGAAAAACTTATGGAGAAAGTATTGAGAGGAGTTAGCTTGACATGCAGGCAGACAGGGCAGGGGTCCAATGGGAAACAAAGGCAGGTGGAACATAGGCAGGGGCCTAACCATAGGAACCAACCATGCTGAAATAACTAAATGTTTCTGGACTCAAAGCAGAAGATATGGGAAAACAAGGGAGGGCCTGCTTCAACAAGGAGTATGAACACAGAGAAAGTTCAGGTCCGTTGCTGGGCAAGAACAATGAGAGAATCGATCAGGTAGCGACATAGACAGACATAAAGCAGGCTTATAGCAAATATATACCCTTGGACTACAAGTCTTCGTGGGCAGCCCATTATTGGGTCCCTATGCAGGGAGTTTGAATCTGCTTGTAATAAATTTTCCACTTTTGCTTAAATCTTCTAGTCAGAGGAGCTCATTCTTCTGCTTCGTGAGGTAGGACTCTGGAAAAAACCCTTGGCCTACTGTTCTGGTTATCAGTATCATCTTCATTTTACTAATAAAGAGACTGTGCAGTGAAGTGGCTTTGCCTAATAATTATAATGATGATGCTACAAATAACCAACTGCCTCAATGCTTCTTCTCAAAGGTAAAATTATGCTTTATGATGTTCTAGTAGGAACTCAGCCACTCATGGGGGGTACAGAATTTAAAATAACATCAAAGACTATTGAAACAAAAAGAAAGGTTAATAATAAAATGCTTGGAACTCACTTGAAGCTGAGCTTATGTTCCTGAACCCAGAAACTTAACTATGCTTTCCAAGGCTTTTTTCTATACTGAGCCTTGACTAGTTTTTAGAACCATCTAGAAAGATTCTGGGCTTCTCCTGATATTTTGCATCATTATTTTGCACTCTTTAAAATGCATGGATCACAGATTGTCCAGGCTTCTAAATTAATCACACACACAAAATGGAAATTCACACTGTCATCAGTGTTATGAAGAAGAATCTCATTATAGGACAGCAGCAGTGACTTGACCAGGTTGTTCAGGGAAGGGCTGACTAACTTGAGAACTGAGAGATTAGTACACATTTACTAGGAGAGATGGGGAGGCAGAAAGGACAGCAATGTCAATGCTCTGTGGCTGAAGCAAGTATAATACATTTAATGAAGAATGAGATAAACATGAGTGAAGCAAGAGCCAGGAGCTTGGTGTGTTCAGAGAATTAGGTAGTGAACAGGCAACACAGGGTCTTAGTTTTGGTGTTGAATGTAATTAAAAAAACAACAAAAAACAATGATTCCAAATTGACAGGGGTGGAGGGTGCAGTGGCAGAAGTGAGTTGTAACCACAGACTGTAGTCAATCTTTCATTGTTAAAAAAATCCACTGGGCTGTTGTGTGAAAAATGGATGAAGATGATACCAACATGGTGTGTGATGACCAGGGTGCAGGTGACCACAACAGTCCAAAGGAGAGGTAATGAAGAAGCAAGTCCCAGCAACCCTAGTCAGTCATGGATGCCACCTATGTGCCAGCAGAGATTTGTATGTTCTAGAGAGAGAGACTTCTAAAATACAAACAGGACTTGAGGAAGAATTGAGATGGGCATCAGGAAGAAGGAGCTGAAAGGTCAGACAGAGTGGACTCAGAAACCAAGTGTGAGAATCTTTCAAACAATGAGGAATGGTCTACAAATTCAAAATACTGATAATAGGTGGAAAGTTGAGCTAAATAGGAATGGGAAATGTCTTGGATTTAACAATGTGGGTCTCCGCTGCCCATAGGTGAAGTGGTGTAATTCAAGATGTGGGTGGAAAATAGAAAAGATACAGACAACTCTTTCTAGGGTACTGGTTCTCACCCTGTTGGTTGCAACATGCCGGAAACCAAACATTGTTCTTACTAAATGGATGTGAACAGGAAACCAGAAGGCGGGTCAACTTTAATTGCTCTGAAAGGTCCGAGCTAATCACTCACTGTTTAGTTGAAAACATTGTTAGCTGAAGCAGCCTCTACCAGTTTGTTTCATGTTAATTTCTGTTTTGTTATTTCCTGCCTAAAGGCTATAGGTGTGTCCCAAAGCCTTAATAAAAGGGAGAAAAAGGCCAGAGCAAAGGGTACTCCTTTCCACTAGAGCAGTGGTTCTCAACCTTCCTAAGACCTTGACCCTTGCACATAGTTCCTCATGTGGTGGTGACCCCCAACCATCAAATTTTGCTACTGTTATGCATTGTGATGTAAATATCTGCATTTTCCGATGGTCTTAGGCGACCCCTGTGAAAGGGTTGTTCGACCCCCAAAAGGGGTCTCAACCCACAGGTTGAGAACCACTGCACTAGAGGAAGGCTTCCGTCTGGCCCCCCAATATTGCCAAGTTAATGTTTTCTAGTCTCTCATTTCATTTGCGTTCGGCCTCCTTCAGAACCCAAACCCTGAACCCGGGAACCCTGAACCACGCAGGACGTGGAAAGGGGCTCCCATATCTGACGCCTGACCTTGGGACGTCTGGAGGAGAAGGTATTTTTTCGCCTAAGAGCGAAGGAAGGAAAATTCACCAAGGAAAATGGTGAGGGAAGATTCACCTAGGAAAAGGTGAGGGGAATTCAATGTACGCAAAGCCCAGGGATTAACTGCAGAGTTGAGATCTGTAAGTAGGGTGGGAACGTCTTTTGCAGCCAGGCTAATGGGGAAGAATTAGGTTATAAATATAAAGTAAACTTTATTATAGACTTTTGGTTTGCATGCTTAAATAATGTGGTTTATTGTTTAAATTAAAATCTTAGTTTGTATTTGGAATCTGAAATCTGTAATAAGTGAAACTCCACTGCTGAAACCGCCTCTGGTGCAGAGAAATTCAAAGGTGGCAGGAGAGGGCAAGGCTATCTGCTCTCCTGCAATGAGATTACTGAAGGTTTCATTTAAAAATTATAAGAAAACTCGCAGGGAAATGCAAATCTTGGCCAAATTAGGTGCTAGTTATTACTTTGGAAAGCGAAAAAGAAAGAAAAAATTTAAGATATCTTTATCTTTTAAGCATGAAAAGAAATTCGGCCAAATCTGTTTCAGATGCTTTCCCCTGAAGTAAGCAGGATGTGGGGGAAGGGAGAGACACGTGGCAATACAATATGAAAGCCCACTCTCCCAGTATACTAAATTTAAAGTCTCCTTTTTCGCCATGAAAAAGTTTTAAATATTTAGAGATGTGTCTGGAATTTCTGTACTCATGGGGAGAGAAGCCCGGCTTAAAAAGAAATTCGCGCAATTGTCCACCTTTTTGGACATATTAGACAGGGTTTTAAGCTGGAATATTTCCGCAAAAGCGGCAGAAAAAGAAAAATCCAGAACTGGTCTTTATTTTTTAAGAAAAATGGTGTAAAGGAACCAAAAGGAGAAAATTTCATTTTCAGCTAAATGCAAATTAAATTGGGAGAAAATAAAATAAAATCTCTATAATAATTAGGAATTTAAAATATGTTGTTTATTGGTCTAATTAAAAAAGAATTCTGTGATTTCCAACTGAAAAACTTTAATATAAAAAAGTTTAAAAATATAATTGATATCTTAATTATAAAAAGTATTATCTTTAAATCATATATGAATATATATATTTGATGGTCTTTTCCACGTTAAAATTTCAAGGCTTTAACAGAGATGATTCTTGGAAAGCTCCATGGGCCTGAAGTAATACAAGAAATTTGTTCTCTCTTCTTAAAGGAAATCTTTTTAAATTTAACCAATTTAATATACTTGAAATTTCATGGGAAACTTTATCAAATGAGAATTAATAAGTATATTTTAAATGATATGAAGGTTTTGGTCTCTAAGAAGGGCAAAATGAAGTAACTAAATGTTTCTTAAAATTCCACCAGCAGAATTTAAAATAACAAAAAGTCCATAGCCACCTGTATTCTTAAGCTAGAGGCGACATTTGTGGCTTGTGACTCAGACATAAACATTTACTAAATTTGCTTTGCTTTTTAAATGAAGACACCTACTTTAATTAATAAATTAGCTTTTTAAATAAAAATCAAGGTTTTCAGCTAAATAAAAAGCCAATGTCTTTGTAAGCAATTTGATTAAGTATTCTAATAAAGTAACTAAGACCTTGTCTACACAAAAAGAAATTGATAGCCAGTTTGAAATTGAATTGCCATGGCCTAGAACAAAGAATATCCTTACATGATATTATTCTACAATGTCATTATAATTTTTTGACAAATATCCCAAACAAACCTACAATCTAATTCTCTGAATATTTGGTAGCAATTTTAAAAAATAACATAAAAGGAATTAAGGCAGTGAGAAGGCACTTGAGCATTCTATATTGGCTTTTCTTGCTCTTTTTGCCAAGAGGGATCCTCCCACAGCTGTCGCCTGAACTTTCTGTTCATGCTGAGGTTGAAGCCTCTTGTTGGCTGGTACCATGAATCTGTCTCTCATCCAGTGGTGTGAACTGGGCTCTCCCTGGAGAAGAAACCTGGGTTCCCCAAGATATGTGATCATGCTGGGACCCTGCCAGCAGGCAGGGAGATCCCGAGGAGGCCACAAGGGCATCGGCTACCAAGGAGACGGAACTGAACCTCACATCACCCTGCTTGGCCCCGGACGATGGCTGGTTATCCAGAGACGGGTAAGATTCCTCAAGGAAGGAACAACCTAAGACAGGCACAGTTACAGAGGGGCCATCAGGAGAAAACTTGGGGATCAACAGAGGTGAGGCACAGATCCTCACCCCCCCCAACATTGCAGGGGGGGGTGAGGATCTCCTGCCCCAGGGCTACTTAACTTCCCATGCCCAGCTCCGATCGGGACCCAGGTGACAAGACAGAGATTTGGCCCAGCTCAGTTCAGGACACAGGTGACAGACAAAGATTTGGTGCAGCTCAGTTCAGGACCCAGCAACAGACAGCGACTTGGCCAACAGCTGCCCTATATTCTAAATCCAATCTAACACCAGGAATGCTCAGGGCCTACTCAAGAATGCAAATAATCCTTTCCACTAATATTTATAGGATAAAACTAAGATTGTTGTTAGAATATTAAATTTGACAATAAAATAGTAGTTAAGTTTTCAAATTAACTTAATTGGCTAATTAAAATAAGTGAATATTCAAGAAAATTTAATTGTAATGGAAAAAAGTTGTTCCTAAAGTATTAACTAAAATTTCTATTGGTAGTTCATTGCATGGTAAAACTACTTAACATGCAATAAACATAAAGCAGTCATATTTGCATTATAAAAATATTCAAAAAGCCTCCTAATAATTAAATAAAAAAAGGGGGGATAGTAAAGTAATATTATGTAAGGAAAAGTAATATTATGTAAGGAAAAGTATCCTGTAAGCAAATTACATCTAGAAATTTTTTTTTTGCTTAACAGCAAGATACCCATAAAAAACATACATAGTGATAAAATAAGCCAAAGGAAAAATCATTTGGGCAAAAATAAAAAGGATCCAAAGTCAAATTTATAAAAAAAATTCCTTTACTAACTTTTGGTCGAGAATGTTTGTATATTTTCAGAAAAACAGCTCCAAGACCATGTGAATTCCTACAACAGAAAATGCTTCAGCTATGAAGACAAGAGGAGAAATGGTCCAGAGATGGAAAATGCTGATGACACCTTGCCATCCTAGCAGTCAGCAGCTGTGCATCGATGCAGGTTGCCCAGGACCAAACCAGAGAGGGTCGGCTCTGCATTACCACCATTTGTCCACCATCCAGAACTGAAATATCATTGCTAACATGTACACTCAAAAAAATGTTGGACATTGAAACTGGGACTCAAAGGACTATTGGCCCAGAATGAAACTTACTACAGACTTATTCATTTACCTCTTAGCATGGCCATTGTTGCTTGTCTTATTTTTTTGTTCTTAATGTTTATTTCTAGTCTGCAGATGCAAGACTTTTTAGAGGAAAGAAAATGAGGGAGATGCTGGAAACCAAACATTGTTCTCACTAAATGGATGTAAACAGGAGGCCAGAAGGCTGGTCAACCTTAACTCTCTGAAAAGTCAGAGCTAATCACTCACTGTTTAGATGAAACATTGTTAGCTGAAGCAGCCTCTACCTGTTTGTTTCATGTTAATTTCTGTTTTGTTATTTCCTGCCTAAAGGCTATGGGTGTGTCCCAAAGCCTTAATAAAAGGGAGAAAAAGGCCAGAGCAAAGGGGAGTCCTTTCCACTAGACTCTAGAGGAAGTGACTAGAGGAAGGCTCCCGCCTGGCCCCCCAATATCGCCAAATTAATGTTTTCTAGTCTCTCATTTCATTTGCATGCAGCCTCCTTCAGAACCCGAACTCTGAACCGGGAACCCTGAACAACGTGGGGCGTGGAAAGAGGTTCCCACAGCAACACACAGGTTGAGAACCGCTAGCAGGGTTGTCTAAGACCATCGGAAAACACAGATATTTACATTACAATTCATAACAATAGCAAAATTACAGTTATAAAGTAGCAACAAAAATAATTTTATTTTGTGGGGGTCACCATAACATGAGGAACTGTATTAAAGGATTGTGGCATTAGGAAGGTTGAGAAACACTGGTCTAGGGTTTGGCTATGTAGTGGAAGAGAAAGAGTCATGTAAGAAGTGAAATGGAAAAAAAATTAGGTGGAAAGCTAAAATATTGAGATTTTAGAATTAATTGGCTTACAATGAATGCATGTTTCAAACTAAAGTAGTTTTTTTTTTATGTTGTGGTGTTTGTTTGTTTTTTAATGAAGAATACAATGATCAGCCAAAACCGGGTTGGCTCAGTGGAAAGAGCACCGGTCTGTGGACTGAAAGGCCCCAGGTTCGATTCCAGTCAAGGGCATGTACCTTGGTTGTGGGCACATCCCTAGTAGGGGGCATGCAAGAGGCAGCTGATTGATGTCTCTCTCATCGATGTTTCTAACTCTATCCCTCTCCCTTCCTCTCTGTAAAAAATCAATAAAATATATTAAAAAAAAGAAAGAATACAATGATCAAAGACTTTCATTGCTTAACAGGATTTGCAAAGGCATGGAAACACTGTTTCGACCCCAGCAGACCAGAAGAATTAAGTGTTTCAAATAGATACTAGCTCTTTTTAGCAACATGCCTGTGCCTACCAGAAAATACAGCCATCCAACTGGGAAAGATTCCAGCAACCCAAGGAGAATCTGTTATTAGTGTGTGTGACTATTGGGTTGGCATCATAGTGAAATATGGGGCACTGATAGTTATCACTGGTACAAGTTAATTTATGACACTAATCACACAGAGAAGTTTTGCCTTCAGCTTCCTGGCTCTCTCAAAATTATGAAGGTGGGATGGCCTATACATTCAGAATCTAGAAGTCAGATTTGGTGATTATCCTTAATGACTGCAATTAGAATGGTAGACATGACATTCAGAAAAACCATTGATCATTCACAACTTAATATGAATTAGCGCATCACATGTCAGTGGAAATCTTGCACAAAGAAACTGGAATTTTGAGGAAGAATGATGGAGAAAACTTTTGGGAACATGGAAACCACGTTGTGTGTTCTTGGCCCTGGAGGCATTGAGAAGAGAGAGAGGTGAAGAAGCTAGGACAATTTACATAAAATCAAAAAAGGAAGGCACCTGCATCTTAAAATATAAAACAAATGAATGAGCATTCACATACTTTGCAAGTTTGCTGAAGGTTCATTCTAGCTATATCTCAACCCACTCAAAGTCCTTCATAACTTGGCAGCCATAGAAATGTCCAGGAGAATATATAATTCACAGTTCAACATGGAATCAGCACAAGTTTCAGGCTAAGGAAGAGAATGAATAAAGACCAAATTCAGTCAGCATCTCAAATGACTGAATTTTTCCCTGGTTGACTAATTTAGGCACTGGTATTTTTAAGTTTATAAAAGATTAGCTCATGTATTTGAGTAAAATGTAAAAACTAAACCAAGCTAAAATAAAATATAAAAGACAAAGGAAGGCAATTGAGATATAAAATGTTATTAAATCACTAAAGGAAGATCTGTAGGCTGAGACTTTGTACCAGGGTTTAAACCATGTAAGACACCAATAAAGACACAGCAAGCAACACAATAAGAACAGAGGGTTTGAAAGGCAGGGCAGTCTAGGAGGCTTATCTGACATGGGAGCATCAAGTAAGATAGTTAATATTGCCTACAACATGGGAGATAAGTTTTGAAATAAAATTTAGAATATCAGTGAATCCTATGTGGGTTTGATGCATTTTTATGGCAATTATACTTTGAAGATTAAGAGAGGAACCAGTTCCTAAATGTACAAGAACTAGTTTCTATTATTAAATACACAGGCACAATGACAGGGTGTGGTTTTTGTTGCTTTTCTAAATGCACAGGAGTACTGTATGGCATGACAAATAGATGATATGACAGGATATTAATAGTGAAAAATGGTCTGGATGCAGAAGAAACAAGAAAAAGAAGCTTCTTCAATCTGACAACTGACCCAAAACATTTATCATAAAGTGCACACATCTTCTTAATCTTAAAAAAAAGTATTTCTTTAAGCCGTCATTGTAGTTACCCTGTATGAATCATAAACAGCAAACATTTAAAGAGTCTGAGGATGATGGGAACTCTGCTCAGAAAAATAAACATGGTCTTGTAAAAATCAAAAGAACTCTCTAATACGGATGATTTTTGCTTCTCTCCAAGAAATCTGTGCTATAAAATAAAATGCCTGAGACATAACTGTGCTCAATAAATGTTGACTAAATAAGTAAAAAAAAAAAGTCTAATCTCACAAAAATGCTAACTCAAATCAAACTATAATTACTTCTTTTGGAGAAATATATCAGAAAACAGTACCCAAACCGGTTTGGCTCAGTGGATATAGTGTTGGCCTGCAGACTGGAGGGTTCCAGGTTTGATTCCAGTCATGTGCACATGTTTGCGTTGTGGGCTCAAACCCCAGTTGGGGTGTACAGGATTCTGGTCAATGATTCTCCCTCATCATTGATGTTTCTATCTCTCTTTCCCTTTCCCTTCCTCTCTGAAATGAATAAAAATATATTTTAAAAAAGAAAATAGCTTCAAATATTGGTTAAACCAAGTTTGGTTGCTCAGTTCTATGATTTTTCAAAATCTATTTACTTGCAGAATTTACATCCTTTCACACAGCCAAATCACTAAATGTCACTGTAGTGTGATATAGTATGTAAGTATATTTTGTTTGCACTGTATTTTTTCCAAGGAGCTCAACTAAAAATGAAAATAACAACTTGGCTGTTGTTTTTTAAATATCCATGCATCTACTAATACAGCATTATAATCTTTTCCTATATATCCAACACAAAAATTCAAAGGAATAACTTTCAAGAAATTGTAATCTAATCAAACTTGAGGGGATAATTCAAGACTTAATAAAACTGCTGCCATGTGATAGTTATCTGTAGCAAAGTAACTGGGCACAAAATACCTGCCTTACAAATAATTTAAAAGGCATTTCATGCATGAAACTTTAAACACACATATGCATTTACATACTAGCATAGTTTTCTGTTCTAAGTTTTCAATAAATATCTGACTGATAATATTTAGTTATTTTAGATTCAAACTCACATGTATGAAACATGGGAGTATCTAAAGAAACACTGATGTTAGTGATCCAAAAGAAAATAAAAGAATGTTATGAGTACTTATGGGAAAAGATGAAAGTAAAATAAAAATTAGGCCTTGTTGCTTGCGTACCTATTAGTTTTCAGTAATTGATTATACAAATGAACACATTTCTTTTAAGTTAGAAAACAATTCATGAAAGCTAATGCAGTTTGTGCAAATTAAGACAAATTACTGAAGCCCTAAGATCTTCTGCTTGAATAAAATCAGCTTACCAGAAGTTTCCAGGCTTCGCAAGGGGCTTTCAAGAAACAATAGATGTGAGAAAAAAGAGTCAGGGATGTTATATACCATATTTAATTTTAATTTAAAAATCTCTATGTACTTCTCAAATATCTGAGTTCAAGCAAATGATTATCCATCAGTTTCTAAAAATGAGAAGAAGAAAATGGAAAGAGCAATAATTTCTTTAACTGAAGGGGGTCAAGAGGTAAAAAATAAAATAAGAAATGTGAATGGTCAATAAATGCATGTTAAATGCTAAATGTCATTAGTTGTCAGGGATATATAAATTGAAAATACCATGAAATAGCAGTCAGGCTAAAATTCAAAGGTCTGAGAACACCAAGTGGTGGTGAGGATGTAGAACAACAGGAATTCTTATACATTGTTTCTTGGAGTGTAAAATGTTACACTTACTTTGGAAAATAATTTCTCAGTTTCTTATAGTTAAATATACAACCACCCTATCAAAAATTGCTTAAACTAAAATCCAGGTAGATTTTTCATGAAGTATTATATGTATGTCAACTGTGTTTAAGGAAAAAAACTGAAATAGAATTTTAAAAGGTGAAATTGGGCATGTCAGCATTCTTTATACAAATATCCTATATAATAAAGAGGTAATATGCAAATTGACCATCATGCCCTCACACAAGATGGCAGCCCCCATGTGGTCACAAGATGGGCAGCAGGGGAGGGCAGTTTGGGGCCATCCGGCCAGCAGGGGAGCAGTTAGGTGTCAATCAGTTTGGCAGGGATGTGGTTAGGGGGTGGTAAGGTTGGCAGGCAGAAGCAGTTAGGGGCAGTCAGGCACACAGGCAGGCAGGCAGTTGGGAGCCAGCAGCCCCAGATTGTGAGAGGGATGTCCGACTGTTGAAGATCTAAAACATCTTCCATTGCCATAAACTGGCAGTCGGACATCCCTTGAGGGGTCCCAGATTAGAGAGGGTGCAGGCTGGGCTGAGGGACATTCCCCCCGCCCTCCAGTGCACAAATTTCATGCACCAGGCCTCTAGTATGTAAATAAAATTAAATGACAAAGAAAAACCAAGGAAATGGAACATCAACTCTTACTTAAATCCCTCTTTAACTAGGTTCAACTAAGGTTTAACAGAAATATCAACTCATTACTGAAACTTAAAATGTCCAGATTTTAGGTAAGGATCAACTGGAGGGAGGATCATCCTAAGCTTATAATAACCATGCTTACTAGGAAGGTGAGACAAGCAACAAAATCCCAAAGTAAACAGGGCCTCATGTTTGGAAGAGTTCTTAGCAATATTTTAGTCCATTTGGGAATCCTAGGCTCCGTGGAAATTGAATGAAAGTTAAGGATTTTTTTCCAAAATATATACTATTTCACATACAATTGCAAAAGCTTATGGAACCATTGATATGAACCTCAGCTGTTTCCAGTGAAAGGCTGTGAAAAGTTAGGGACACAAACCCCAGCTACAAGTTCTCAGATGCACAATTAAGTGCTGAATGAGTAAAAGCTTAATAACCTATAAGAAGAAGACAAAAGCTGTTAAGCAGGGGAAAAAGATTGCTGAGAAGATAGGCTTTTAAAGGTCCATATTTCTTACATAAAGTGACTTTAAACAGCACTCACCTTTCTTTTTCAGAAAAGTCCATTTTCTCTTAACATTTTATTTATTCCAAAGAAAGAACATGTCTTCTGCATCAGGTTGTCCCAATGATAGCTCAAATGCAGTCTGTCCCCATGGGTTCATCTTCTCAAAAGCATTTTCCCCTTGAAATCTACTTTTCAGTAGCACCACTATTATCCCAATCAATCAGACCCAACAGTTCCATTTGTCTTTTTCTTTATTTGTTAAGCCTCACCTGAGGATATTTTTCAATTGATTTTTAGAGAGAGTGGAAAGGAGCGGGAGAGACAGAGAAACAACAATGTGAAAGAGACACATCGATAGGTTGCTTCCCATATGCACCCTAACCAGGGCCAGGGATCAAGCCTGCAACTGAGTTATGTGTCTTTGACCAGAATCAAACCCGGGGCTCTTTAGTCACAGTCCAATGCTCTAGCCACTGAGCCAAAGTGGCTGGAGCCAACTCTTTATTTTCCTTTTCCTTCAATTAGAAAACTAGGAATTAATGACCAATTAAGTCCCACCAATTCTTTAGGTATGTATACTACAACTATTTATTGGTACCACTTGTGTGATGGGCATAAGAGATACAAAGATAAATAAAACACACCATGACACCGAGGTGCTCACAGTCAAGAGTCCCTCCCGTGATATTTTTATGGCAAAGAAAGATAGTTTTAGATCTTCAACATTCTAAGGTCACCTTTCTACAAGCTGCCCCTGACTGCTCTGTCTTTCTTCAGTCTATTAATTTCCTTCTAAAACTCTAATTTAAATAATTTGCTGACTGAAACATCCTCTAAAATAATAAACTCATCACATAATTCTGATGCTAGAAATATCTCTCTTGGGTTCTTGGTATCTACAGAAAACTCTGTTCATCAGAGACCCTGTGTGTCATCAGGAGCACCTACTGACCTCTGAGTATCCCTTTATTCCAAGCACTCTCTAGAATGAGTTCACTGCTTTAGTAAAGTTGGTCCTGAAACTTACTCTCTTTATGCCTGGCTTCATGAATCCACATTGCTCTCTCCCTTCCTTTCTATCCACCCTCAGAGTTACAGCACAAGTCCTGCCCCTTTCTACAAAACATCCTAAGAAATTATATTCCACGGTTATTGGGCTTTGCTGTATTATAGTATTTGTATAAATCACTCATTTTGACACTAAATCATACATATTCATTGTTTTATTTTTTATTTTTCCAAACTAACTACAATTTCTTTGAGGTCAATGAGAAAAGCATGCATTTTTCTTATTTACTTTCATGCATCCATTCATTTAATATACATTCACTGGTATCTTACATTGCTCCCTGGCACTGTACCAGGCTGAAGGGTATAGTGCTTGGGCATGGAAAATCCTAAATAAATATTTGTTGATAAATAAAATTTAACTCTTCTGCTATCAAGAAGCATATTTATTTAAGAAAAAGAATTCAGATCACAACATCACAAGAAGAAGGAGATTTATAAGCAGCTAATAGGAGGAACCAAGATGGCAACATAGGTAAACATCAGTACTCACCACCTCCCACAACCACATCAAAATTACAACTAAAATATAGAACCACCACTAATCACAGCTGCCTAAAATATGGCTAAGTGGAAATCCTACAATTAGAGAGTAAAGAAGAAAGTACATAGAGACTGGTAGGAAGGGTGGAGGCATAGAATTGATTGGTCCGACATCCACGTGTGGCATCTTTTTAATCAGGAGGGATGGGAACTGGGTGGAGGTGGGTAATGGGAAGATGCAAGGGGACATTTGGAATATTGTCAACAACAATGATTAAAAATAATAATTCATACAAGTTCTCTTATTTTTATGCCATTGACCACAGAAACCCCATCATTTTCAAATAGCTCCTAGATATCAGATGTTGAGAGCTTTAGTAACCAGGTTGCAGATGGACTTAGAAATTATTCATTTGCTTTTACTATTCAGAATTTAATGTTTTATAATTCCTACTAAAAGAATAATACCTCCTTTTTAAGGCTTGCATTTCACTTTCCTCCAATCTGATATAAAATGCTGCATAAAAATACAGTAGTAAATGATTTAGCTACTTTACATCTATCATAATAGGAGGCATTTCTATAATTCAGATTTATAAATAAGCTAGAAACTCCCCAGATTTGGCCAGCTGTATTGGTAAAAATTTAGGAAATTAGGCAGTTTATTATGATTTACTTGAACAGACTTCAGTTGAGGGGTTATATAATTTAGTTTACTAATATGCCCATAAAAAGAAAATTACAATAAAATAAATATTCAAGTGTATAAATATCACCATAACTGTTCTCTTGAATAAAAATAAGCAATGTATAGTCTCAGCTGTTTACTTTAATAGAGCCTGAAGACACAGATAGGCTGTTGAGTGATCATCACAGTTACTGATGCACTTTTTATACCAAGATGATACTAAACAGAAAATGGCCATTCTGTTTGCATGCCATCCATCACCTTTCTTCCTTTTTTATTTCCTGGAGCATCAGGTTTGTTATAAAATTTGATAAAAAAATAATTTAATAAGGACCTCCACAAGCATGGGAACAAAGGAGAACAGGGAAGGGTGAAGGGTCCCAGGAAAAGCAGACCAGTCTCTGAATTTTCATTCAGGTCGGGGCTCCAGGCAATCTTCCAAATTCACAGGATATTGTGGCTAAGATGCTTCTGAAGTCCATGGAGATGCCAGATACCATTCTGATGTGAATCTCATGCAGAGAACACCTTGGCAGTTTGCCCACCTCCATGGTCCACTGGACCAAGTCTTCTCACCTTGTACCCATAGCATGCATTTCTAGCTCTGCTCTCACCACAGCAGATTGTGTTCAGCCATTGTCTCCTCCTCCACACCACAGGGCTGGCCTCCCTGAAGGCCAGCATCTTTTAAGTTCGACACTTAAAATGCAAAGAGTGCTTGCTTGATTTCCTCAGCATCATTCACGGTGGTCCTGCTTTGGCTGTCCACTATTGTAAAAAATTATATTGGCGTCACTCTTGTCCTTTTCAGATGCTGCTTTTCAGTGGACAGCCTACAGCATAGGAATCTTAAGAAAAACCTGAACACCCTCCTAGCCAATCCCTGCTGGCCCTAGCTGTGGCTGGAGGAAGAGACTGGGGTCCTACCATCTTGCTGCCCAGCTTGAAGGCAGTTTTACTGGTGGTTTCTCTGGGATCCCACCACCACGGCTGGTGCTGCTGCTGTGGGTAGTGAGGAGGCCCCAGGGCCACGCTGGAAGGCTGGGCTCAGAGTGGCAGTCCTTGATTCTAGGCTGCCTTGAGGAGTTGTAGTCCTTGCTTGTACACTTGCTGGGGTAATGATTGTCCTCACTTGCAGACAGCCTGGGGGAGTGGTGGTGCTTCCAGGCTGCCTGTGGGGAGTGGGCATATTTGACTCTAGGTTGGGTGATGGAGTCTCAGGGTCTCTGCCCTTCTGCCCTGATGCCTGAAACCCCTGGATTGGAAAAAGACTAATGCTGGGGTCAGGGGTAGGGTATGGAGTTACCCTGATCTTGTGGCCACAAATCTTGGTTTTCTTGCTATCAAAGATGAGATAAGTGCCCATGATATTGTGAGTGACTCCTGTATCTCATGATGCTCATATCCTATGTTCTTCATTATTTGGGCTACCTGGGGGGTCTAACTCACACCAGGATGGCTCGGAGCATGGATTCAGTTCCCCTGACTGGCCAATGTTGACCCAGTAGTCTTTCATTATATATTCCAGGGTTGGTCTTTGGAAGAGGGTAAGTGTTATTAATTTTCATAAAAGTTTTTGACATTGTAGACAGAAGTATGGTATAAAGAAGCAACCATTAAAGATGTGCTACGTTCTTCAAAATTCTTTCCCCACAAGTAGTAGTTCACCTATCACCATCCTAAGGAGCACTATCCCCATGCTCCAGATGTCCACCTTCGGGCCCTCATAGGGTTTGAACTGGGGCCATTTAAGAGGCAGTGCCACAGAAGGTGGCCAGTTTCTCTTCTGTAAATTCTCCATTGAAGCCAAAGTCTTTAATTTGACATTCATCTCACTATTTAGAACTATGTTCTCCAGCTTTAGGTCCGGATGGACAATGTGTCTCTGGTGACAGTGATGTTTCACCATATAGCAATTGTCAGAATGGTGCCTGGCTTCTTTCTCCTTCCTGGGGCCACAGTTCTCTAAATCCTATATAATAAAAGGGTAATATGGAATTTGACCCTAAAAGCCAAATGACTTGAAACAAATAGTTGCTTTGACACACACTGACCACCAGGGGGCAGACAAGCTGCGCCCTGGTGGTCAGTGTACTTCCAAAGGTGGAGCGCTGTTCAGCCAGAAGGCGGCTCATGGTTGGCCATTCAGCGTCAGAGGCAGGAGCTCTGCAGCAGGCTAAGGCTATCCAACTAATGGCTTAGGCCTGCTCCTCGCAGGCTGTTAGACATCCCACGAAGGCTCCCAGGCTGTCAGAGGGATGTCTAACTGCCAGCTTAGGCATGTTCCCCCATGGAATGGGCCTAAGCTGATGGGTGGCATCCTCTGACAGGTCCTAGACTGCGAGAGGGCACAGGCCGGGCTGAGGGACTACCCTCCCAAGTGCACCAATTTTTGTGCACAGGGCCTCTAATAGTCAAATAAGGTTCCTTTACTCATATGCTCCATGAAGAGATACACCTGTTCTTAGATGGTAAAACCTCAAACAACTTCGTGATGTTAGAATGATTTAGTTTCTTAAGTGAATGAATTTCTTGGAGAACATCACAGGAACCATCTTAATTCACAACTTTCACAGCCACCTCTGTTGGCAACAATGTGCCAAGCCAGCCTAACCTCTACAAAGGATCTCTTGACAATGGTGTTGGATGAGGCAGTTGCCAATATGGCACTCCTCACTGGCAGAGATGGCTGCAAAGTCATCACACATGGTGACTTAAAAAAAATAAAAAATGTTATCTGATATCCATCCCCACTAAAGTGGATCAGTGGTGAAAATAGAAAAAGAAAAAAGCAAAGGAGAAGAAGGAGGAAGAGGAGAAAAAATAAAAACTAATGAGAAGATAAGCCAACTAGTTCACATCCAACAGATCACTACCAATCAGCTTCCTGGGCTCCAATGGGTTAAAACCTCAGCCCAGCCAGGGCCTTATAAGAGGAGTGGTTTGCAATTCCATCAAAATGACACCTAATGAGGTCAGAGCAAGAAATGGACCAATTGCCGAAACCAGTTTGGCTCAGTGGATAGAGCGTCGGTCTGCGGACTGAAAGGTCCCAGGTTCGATTCCAGTCAAGGGCATGTACCTTGGTTGTGGGCACATCCTCAGTAGGGGACGTGCAGGAGGCAGCTGATTGATGTCTCTCTCTCATCGATGTTTCTAACTCTCTATTTCTCTCCCTTCTTCTCTGTAGAAAATCAATAAAAATATATTAAAAAAAAAAAAAAAAGAAATGGACCAATCATGGCTAGGGATGAACCACAATGGCTTTCCCACATTTTGTCCTCATGAGCCTTTTGTTCTGGAAAAATCATTAAAGGACCCCCTAAGATCTGGAAACAGCTCAAGTGCCCGTCAATAGATGAGTGGATATAAAAGCTGAGGCACATTACACAATGGAATACTTCACAGCTGTAGAAAAGAAAGCTCTCTTACTATTTGCAACAACATGGATGGATCTGGAGAGTATTATGCTAAGCAAAATAAGCCGGTCAGAGAAAGTCATGTCACATGATCTCACTCATATGTGGAATCTAATGAACAAAATAGATCCAGAGACATAGAAGCATGGAACAGACTGATGTATTAAAGATTAAAGATTAATAGTTACTGTATTAAAAATTAAAATCTCTAAGATGCAAAAACAAAAGAAAAAGAAAGAAAGAAAAGGCTGACTTATTCTACTGCTCCAGGTCTCAGTTCAAACCTGCTTAGAGAGGGCTTCCCTAATCCATCCATTCCTACCTACCTTACCCAGTGTATCATATTTTTTATTTTCATAGCACTGACCACATTGTAAATGAGCATAGGGGTGCATACATTCTTTCTGATTAGTTTTTCTGATTTCTTAGGATATATTCCTAGAAGTAGGACCACTGGGTCAAACAGGAGTTCCATTTTTAATTTGTTGAGGAAACTCCATACTGTTTTTCACAGAGGCTGCACCAGTCTGTATTCCCATCAATAGTATACTAGGGTTCCCTTTTCTCCATATCCTTGTCAACACTTGCTGTTTGTTGATTTGTTGATTATAGCCATTCTGACAGGTGTGAGGTGATGTCATGTTAATTTGCACCTCTCTGATGATCAGTGACTGAGAATTTTTTCATATGTCTCTTGGCCTTCTGTATGTCTACTTTGGAGAAGTGTCTACTTAGGTCCTTTGCCCAATTTTTAATTGGATTGTTTGTCTTCCTTTTGTTAAGTTCAGTGAGTTCCTTATATATTTTGGAAATTAACCACTTATTGGATGTATCATTGGCAAATATGTTCTCTCATGCAGTGGGCTCCATTTTTGTTTTGTTGATTGTTTTTTGTTTGTTTGTTTGTTTCTGGCTGGGCAAAAGCTTTTTATTTTGTTGTATTCCCATTTATTTTATTTTCTCATTAGTTTCCTTTCCCATAGGAGAGTGGTCAGCAAACAACAGCTCACAAGCCGCAGTTTGCCACTCTGTTGACTGATGAGTTTGCTGACCATTGCCCTAGGAGATGTATTAGTAAACATATTGCTACAAGCGATGTCTGAGATTTTGCTGCCTATTGTTTCTTCTAGGTCTGTGAAATACACCGTGATATTTTAATAGGGATTGCATTGAATCTATAGATTGCTTTGAGTAGTATTGACATTTTAATGATGCTAATTCTACCATTCCATGAACATCTTATATTCTTACACTTGTTTATATTTTCCTCTGTCTCTTTTTTCAATGCCCTGTACAGGTATTGTAGCTCCTTGGTTATGTTTATTCCTAAAGTATCTTATTTTTTTTTTTGCAATGGTTTCATGATTTACATTTAAGTCTTTTATTCATTTTGAGCTTATTTTTGTAGATGGTGTAAGCTGGTGATTAAGTTTCAATTTTTTTGTATGTATCTGTCCAATTTTCCCAACACCATTTACTAAACAGACTGTCTTTACTCCATTGTATGCTCTTGCCTCCTTTGTCAAATATTAACTGAGCATAATGGTGTGGATCAATTTTTTGAGTCTGTGTTCTGTTCCGTTGATCTATAAGCCTGTTCTTGAGCCAGTACCAAGCTGTTTTGACTACAGTAGCTTTGTAGTATAGCTTGATGTCTGGTATTGTAATTCCTCTAACTTTGTTCTTCTTTTTCAAGATTGCTGTAGATATTTGGAGTAATTTCCTTCTGGTTTCCTTATCAGTAAGATCTCTCAAATCTAGTGCTGAGTAAGACCATGTCTTAGTCTGTTTGACTCACTATAACAGAACAGTATGGTTGGGTGGGTAGAAACAACAGAAATTTAAATATTAATTTACTGATTTGAGAGAGGGAGAGAGAGAGAGAGGGAGAAAGATCAATTTGTTCCCTTATTTATGCATTCATTGGTTGCTTCTAGTATGTGCTTAGGCCCACAACCTTTGTGCAATCTTGACATATCAGGATGACACTCTAAACAAATGAGCTACTCAACCAGGGCATTAACAGAAATTAATTTTTACAGTTCTGGAGGCTGGGAAGTTCAAGATCAAGGAGTTGGCAGATTTCATATCTGGTGAGAACCCACTTCCTGGTTCACGGATGTCTGTCTTCTTACTGTGTCCTTACATGATGGAAGGCTTAAGAGAGCAGTTTGGGGTCTCTTTTATAAAATCATCAATCCCACTTACGAGGGCTCTAATAACCTCATCACCTCCTAAAGGCACCACCATCAAACACTAACACATTGGGGATTAGGTTTTCAACTTATGACTTTTGAGGGGACATATTCAGAATGTAGGATGGGGCAAAAGTAGGCTTACAGTTGTGAGTATGCAAAACAGTGTTTATGCTTGTATTATTATTTATTAATTATTGTATTATTTTCCATACAAACAACTGTAAACTTATTTTTTAAACATTTAATAACCTTTATTTATTTATTTTTTCTTTGTTTGTTTTTGTTAATCCTTACCCAAGGATATTTTTCCATTGATTTTTGGAGAGAATGGGAGAGGGAAAGACAGAGAGAAAGATTCGATGTGAGAGAAACACATTGATTGGTTGCTTCCTTCAGGAGCCCTAACTAGGGCTTGGGTCACAGAGAAGCCTGCAACCATGGTACATGCCCTTGAACAGGAATCGAACCCGGGATCCTTTTGTCTGCAGGCTGATGCTCTATACACTGAGCCAAACTGGCTAGAGCTGTAAACATAATTTTGTCCCACATTGCATAACACACTGTAGCATAAAACATCTTGAAAATGAAATAAACAGGAACCACCTTTCTCACCCCTCATCCTGAAGTTAAAGGAAAGATGCTTAATGGTATATTAAGGAAGTCACAACATCTACAGGTCTACCCCCATGGAAAAATATATTCATTTTTAGTTTTGATCCAATCAGGAAGTTACTTTTACACCCAATGGGAGTTGACCAGAACCCCTCTCAAAATGGCAGCAGAATAAAAGGCAGCTAGTCGTAGTATGCTGACTGCAGGAAGTGCAGGCAGAGCCACAGCACCATGCAAACAGGAGGAGCTGCCTTCCCACAGTAAAGAAAGTCGAGCAGCAGATATTTCCTAGAGAATCTTAGCAGAAAGCAAAGTGTCCTTAATAAGAATTTTAAAAGATACGATACGTAAAGTAAACTTTGAAAATATGAACCCGTAAAACAAAAACAAAAATGTATTTCTGGATTATAATATAGACAAAAAAAAACTTGGCATAAGACAAAACTTGTATTGATACAAACAAAAAATCAGAATGTGGGCAAAGCGAAGCAGAGCAATGTAGGCCAAGCAAGCACAGAGACTATGGCCTAGCTGCAGGTATTGGGGGAAATGGGTGCCAGATAAGCATTCATGCACAAACCACAGCATAGTATTTCACATACTTTATCTCTGTCTAGGCGGGCTCCAAGTTATCCAAACACAGGATAGCTCTATAATCATCAACTGACAACCTCCTTGAGCAACTCATACTCCTGAATATTGCTAGTATTAGAAAGACAATAAAAATTGTAAGAGAATATGCAGAAAATAACACAGCTTTTGTCCTAAAGTGATGATATTATGGATGACTTTTCCCTCCATTGTTTTCCAAATAATCCTAATGCATATTACATTTTATTTCCAAAATAAATAAATAGACATCAAATACAACTGGTACAAAAAAAAGAAGCAATATGCTCTTAAAAAGCATTAAAAATCTTTCACTTTAAACTTGGGAATTTTATAATTAATTCCAGCAACAAAATTACAAATGTCTATATACATGGTGGGGATGGAGTGCCATGTGACTCACGAGAGGGTCTTAGAGTGAAATCATCCTGAATATCACTTGGTTCCTTCTACTTTTCTTTTTAACATGTTGCTAATTTCCCTACAAAGCAAATCTCAGATTATCACATATTATTTATGAAGAAAACTTTTACCTAAAATCCTTATATTCTTCTACTTGTCGTTTCCATGGACAGCTCTGTACATTTGTGATAATCTGAAGATAGTCATCCTCCGAATACCTAAGAATCAAATATTAATAAAGTTAGAAAATAAAGATCTCACATACTGCTAAGCAAATATAGACATGTTCTAAAGGAAACTTTTAAAATATACTAATTTTAATCCTCTAAGTCTTTTCTAAAATAAAGGAGAAATAAGTAAATGTATACCCATTTCAAAACTTCTAGGAACATACAATTCACAAAGAAGTACTATGCTGACTTAAGAATATGAACTACATCATATCTAGTATTACAAACAATGATAGCATACCAATCTATATTCATATCTTATGGCCATTTCATTTTAGCTTCAACTCATTGTCAAACAAATATACTTTTATAAATGTTTATCACAAATATATAGTTTATCATTTTTTTCAGAGTCTAAGTTAATGGATTTACCTTGGAATATATAGATAAAATTTCTCCAAAAGAATCATCTTAAATTTTAAATATGAATAGTATATTAAAAAAACAGATTGGGCACAGTGGTACAGTTTGGTAGGATCCCAGTATCCCATAGATTTCCTTCTATCTGAAATTTCATCATCAAGTATCAATCCCTTTAATTACAGTTTATTCTTTAGTCTTTAAGGGTTAACATTTAAAATGAAACTATACCTTTGGGTTAAAAAAATCCTCAAATGTCTACAACAGGAAGAAAGAGTATATGTTGGTGAGGGTGTGGAGAAGAAAGAGGACAGTAAAGAATGTTGTCAGGAAAATCACTCCCCTCATCCCTATACAGCAAAATGTAGATTCTCCAAAGTTATCTCAGAAAAGAGGTATTTATTATAGGTGGGAAGGTAATCAACCAAGTAGCTCCTTTGTCCCTGAAATTACCTCCCTTTTGGGTTTCTCTCTCTTTTCATTTTGCTGCCAATGGTAATAACAAATATTTTTCCTTGGTTTCTATTGGCCCAGCTAAGAATAGCTAAAAAACAAAACAAAACTCAAAAAAATTTAGCTAAATACAAAAGAAGAAGCTGAGCATAGAACTACCACAGGAAAGATTAAAAATAGTTGTATTTGTGCCCTGGCTGGTGGTTCAGCTGATTGGAGTGATCATCTCATGCATGAGTTTGATTCCTGATCAGCTGCTTTCTCAACAGAAACTTTTCAGGCCAAAAGAGAGTGGCAATAAATATTCAAAGCAATGAGCAGCAAGGACCTCAAGCAATATTCTTCTACCCAGCAAAGCTATCAATTAGAATTGAAGTCAAATAAAGAGCTTTACAGACAAGAAAAAGCTAAAGGACTTCATCACCACAAACCAGTGTTACATGAAATGTTGAAGGGTATTCTTAGGGAAAAGGAAGAAGCAACAAAAGAAAAAGATTAAAAAAATAATAAAATGGCAATAAAATATATCTATTAACAATTGAATCTAAAAATCAAAGTAAATGAACAAGGAATCTAATGAAAAAAATAAACAGATGAATAATCTCTTCTTGTCCTCCCTTATGAATCCCCGAGGAAAGGGAGGACAAGAAGAGATTAACCAAAAATTGTAGATGCATATATGCACTACCTATGAATACAGATAATAGGGTGGTGAAGGCCTGGGGTGGGGTGGAAATTGGATGGATGGGGGCAATGGGGATGTAAAGAGGAGACATCCAGGATACTCTCAGCAATAAAAATTTAAAAACACAGACTGCTTATCTCCACCTAGTGATTGACACCGAGAAACCCTCTGCTAGACAGAGTGAGTGAAAAATTTACAATCATTCAGTTGTGAGACCATCTCTAGTGGCCAAAATATATATGAAATAATAGTCTTAGCAGGAAAGAAGAGCTAAAAAATATTTCTGAAAAATTTATGGACAAATTTCCAAATCTAACAAAATCTATAAATCCACTGATGCAAAAAGCTCAACAAACCTAAAGCACAAAAACACAGGTGAAAAAATACACCAAGGCACATAATTTATTTAAATCTGTAATAAAGAGAAGATCTTAAAAGTAGTTAAAGAAAAAAGACACATTATACACATAGAAACAAAGTGAAAAATTACAACAGACTTTGTATGAGGAACAATATAAGTCAGAAGGCAGAGAAACAATGTCATTAAAATACAAAACAGGATTTGGGGAAACTGTCAACCAAGAATTCTATACTTAGCAAACCTTACAACAAATGAAGGCAATCTCTCTCCCTCTCTCAAATCTTCATATACTTTTTCAGATATATGAAGCCTGAATGAATTTATACCACCAAACCTGCAGTGCAGAGAATGCTAAAGGAAATCCTTCAGGCAGAAGAAAAATGAAGCCAGATTGAAAACTGGCTTACACAAAATAATGAAGGGCATTGAGAATATCTATATATATAACCCTAATATGCAAATAGACCAAACAGTGGAAAAACTGAACAACTGAACAACCAGTCATTGTGACATGTGCTGATCACAAGAGGGCACACGCAGAACATGGCGGGCATTGGTAGCAGATGGTAGAGTGCAAAACATAGTGGGCATCAGCCATGGTGGGATGGTAGAGCAGGTGAGGGGGGTGACAGACCATGGCGGGGCACTGGTCATTGTCATTGAGGAAGCCTCTGGTGAATACGAAAAATTCTTTGCTTCTGAGGACCATCGTCCCACCAGATACTCGCACCTACTGCCAGTGCTGGCCTTGCTTGTACCCACTACCAGTGCTTGGTGCTGGCCCTGACTGCTCCGAGCCATCAGTGGGTGTAAGCAGCAGCTGCCAGCCTGACTGCCCCTGAGGGGGTCTCCACCTCCCCCTGCTCTTGAGGGGTGATTGGGACAGCAGCCACCACTCCCACCTATTGCTGGTGCCAGCCCTATTTGCACCCACTGTTGGTGCCAGCCCTGCTGGCACCCGCTGCTGGTGCTAGCCCCAATTGCTCTGTGCCATCAGCAGGTGTAAAGGGGGCTGATGCCATCAACACATGGGAGCAGTAGTGGTGGGAGTGGGGCTGTCGGCAGGCAGGGGACTGGGGGCCACAATGGGAGAGGCCAGGTGGGGGCAGGAAGATGGGCTGAGACCTGCCCCTGTGCCCATTGCAGCCTCATGGCCCACAGTTCCTTTCAGGGTGCACAAATCTGTGCACTGGGCCCCTAGTATAAATATATTCAAAAGGTTTTTCATATTTTTCTAGGTCTCTTTAATAGGTAATTGACTGTTTAATAATATATTAGGGATTTTATAATAAATATAGAAATAGATGCATGACAACTATAGAATAGAGACCAAAAGAGTTTTGGGGGATGTGTAGAAGGATAGAAGGGATATAAATCACTTGAAAGTGGATGATAATAAAAAAGAAATTGTATAGTGTTCACTTAAAGCAACCAGTAAAACAAAACAAACCATAAAAAGTGTTAAAATCTTTTTTTAAAATATATTTTATAGTTTTGTTTTTTTACAGAGAGGTAGGGAGAGGGATAGAGTTGGAAACATCAATGAGAGAGAAACATTGATCAGCTGCTTCCTGCACACCTCCTATTGGGGATGTGCCTGCAACCAAGGTACATGCCCTTGACCGGAATCGAACCTGGGACCTTTAAGTCCACAGGCCGATGCTCTATCCCTAAGCCAAACCAGTTAGGGCAAAAGTATTAAAATCTTATATAAAAAAAGCCTAATAAGCAAATTGTCCCCTTGGGTGGGCAGTTGACTGGGAGTTCAACCAGGAGACCAGGAGTTTAACCGGGAGACTGGGAGTTCAACCACTCACTATGATGTGCACTGACCACCAGGGAGCGGTGCAGAACATGGCAAGTGTCAGTGATGCAGTGCTGGCAGCAGGCAGCAGTAAAGGTGCTGCCAGCCCCGATGGTCCCCAATGAGAGTGGGACCATGGCAGGATGATGGAGTAGGTGAGCGTGAGGTGCCAGGTCAAGGCAGGGGTGAGCAGGGGCCCAAATGCCCCGAAGAAAATGATCAGTGGCAGCGACGGGAGGCGGGACTGCCACCCACCTCCCAGGTGTGGAGGGAGACAGGCAGTGTCCGGTCACCCCACTGATCGCTCTGCAGATGGCGACCAGTGGCAGCTCTGACACTTCTATTACAGAGAAAGGGCAAACAGCAATATTAAAATATTTCTTCTAATCATTTTCCTTTCAATATGCATGAATCCGTGAACCAGGCCACTATTATAACTATAAAGTCCAAAATAAAGCAGAAAAAGAGGGAAAGGGAACAAATAGTAGGAAAATAAAAAAAAAGATGGTGGATTTAAACCCAACCATGTGAATAATCAGAGTAAATACAAATAATCTAAGCACACCAGTTAAAAAATAGAGAATGTCAGAATGGATTTTTAAAAAACAGGAGCCACTCATATATCATATATATGAAATTTATTTCATATAAATAGGTATTAAAAGTAAAATGATAGGCCGGGCCAGTGTGGTTCAGTGGTTGAGCATGAACCCATGCATCAAGAGGTCACCAGTTGAATTCCTGTTGAGGTACATGCCTGGGTTATAGGCTCAACCCCCAGAGGGGCCTTACAGGAGGCACCTATCGATTTTGATGATTCTTTTTCATCAATGTTTTGTATCTCTTTCTCCTTCCCTCTTTCTCTCAAATCAATAAAAACATTTTTTAGCCCTAGCCGGTTTGGCTCAGTGGATACAGCGTCAGCCTGTGGACTGAGGGGTCCCAGGTTCGATTCCAGTCAAGGGCACATACCTGGTTTGAGGGCTTGTTCCCTAGTGTGGGGTGTGCAGGAGGCAGCCAATCAATGATTGTCTCATAATTGATGTTTCTATCTCTTTTTCTCTCTCTCTTCCTCTCTGAAATCAATATTTTTAAAAAGTAAAATGATAAGGAAAAGATGTACCACAGAATTAATTAAAATGAAGCTGGAGTGGCTACATTCATATCAGAGAGTAGATTTCTGAGCAAGAAATAGGACCATAAAAATAGAGTAAGAGCATAAATTGATAAAATGGGGGAGATCGATAAAAATTGAATGCTGATTCACTGAAAAATCAATAAAATAGATAAAGTTCTTGCCACATTAATCAAATAAAAAAAAGAGAGAATAAACAAATGACCAATATGTGACCAGTGAGAGAGGTTGCAGCACTAAAAGTTCTACAAACATTAAAATCATAATAACAACTTAATGCCAAAGAATACCACATGAAGGATAAAAACTAACAGAGCTCACTCAAGAAGAATAGTCCTATAGCTATTAATAAAATTGAATTTTTTATTAAAATCCATCGTACAGAAAAAAAAATGCCATGTCCAGATAGTTTCAATGGAGAATTTTATCCAACATTTGAAAAATATTAATATGAAGTCTACACAAATTTTCTTATCTATAAAATTGAAGTAGGGGAATATTTCCCAACTTTAATTTATAAAAGTAGTTGTTACCCTGAAACCAAAACAGAAAAAAAAACACATTAAAAATAAAGAAAATGAATATAGGCTAATATCCTCCATAAACATAAATGAAAAATCCTCAACAAAATATCAGCAAATTGAGTTCCACAATATATAAAAACGATAAGGCATTCTGACCAAGTGGGTAATATCTCAGGAATGAAAGATTGATTTATTTGAAAATCCATTGATGGAACTCACTATAATAGATTTAAAAAAAAATAATAATATTGTCCGGCCAGTGTTGCTTATTGGTTGAGTTTCAACCCACGAACCAATTGGTCACTGGTTCAATTCTTTGTCAAGGCACATGTCCAGGTTGCAGGCTCAATCCCCAGTATGGGGTGTGCGGGAGGCAGCCAAAAGAAGATGTTTCTCTCTTACCAATGTTTCTATCTCTCTATCCCTCTCCCTTCCTCTACCTCTCCAAATATTAATAAAAACATATTAAGAAAAAATAATACTCTCAATACAAGAAAGGGAAAAAAAGCATTAAATCCAATTCAACGTTCAACCATGACAAACACGCTCAGCAAACTCAGTATAGAAGTGAATTTATACAACTTGATAAAGGACATTCATGAAAAAACACTTAAGCTAGGCTCATACATAATTGTGAAGGACTGAATGCTTTCTCCTAAGATCAGGATCAAGTCAAGAATGTCCACTCTCATTATCTCTGTAACACATTGCACTGGACGTCTAGCCAATACAATAAGGCAAGAAAAAGAAGTAACACCATTAAGATTAAAAAGAAAAACTCAACTGTTTTATTCAGAGAGAACATGATCATCTGAGAAATGCACAAAAAAGCTATTAGGACTAATAATCTAGCAAAATTTTCAGAGTATCAGATCAACATACTGAATCAATTATATTTTAATACACTAGGAACAAACAACCTGAATTAAAATTTTAATTCAATTTATAGTAACATAAAAATATAAAATACCTAAGAATAAATTTGACTGAAGATGTGCAGGACCATACACTTATATGTACAAAAATTGCTAAGAGCAATTAAATAAGACCATAAGATATTTAGGTCTTATGGATATGCCATCTCCATAGGTTAAAAAGTCAGGATTTATTAAGATTTTAATTTTCCCCCAGTGGATTTATATGTTTGGTGCAATTTTAATAAAAAAAAAATTCTAGCAGTATTTTTTGTAAAAATTGAAAAACTGATTCTAAAATTCGCATGAAAATTTAAAGACCTGGAATAGCCAACAGAATTTAAAAATGAACAACAAATTTGGAAGAGTTATACTATCTGATTTTAGAACTTACCACAGTGTTACAATAATCAGAGCAGTGCCTTATTTATGTGAAGACAGATAAAGAAATTAATGAAAAATTAGAAAAACCAAGAAGAAAGCTTTCAACAAGGTAATTCAATGGAAAAAAGAATAATCTTTTCAACAAATGCTGCTAAAATGATTGGCTAGATACCTATTTTTAAAATTCTCAACTCTTACTTCACTCCAATATGAACCCAAATTGTACCATTAATCTAAGTGTAAGAACTAAAATTGGAAAACTTCTAAAAGAAAACATTTTTAAAATCTTAATGATCTTGGGTTTTGTATACCTTTACATAAAATGTAGAAACTATAAAAGATATCTATAAGTTAAACATCATCAAAATTAAAGGTTACTTTTCAAAAACACAATAAAGAAAAAGAAAATGCAAATCACGTATTAGAAAAAAATATTTGTACAACACATACCTGATAAAGAACTTGAAGCCACTACATACAAAGGATTTTTAAAACTCAATGATAAGACAAACAACCCATTTAAAATATTGGCAAAAGATTTGAATATTCTCCATCAAAGATGATAGATGAATGGCAAATCAACACATGAAAAGATGCTCAACAATACTAGTTACTAGGGAAATGTAAATTTGAATCACAATGAGATACCACTACATAGCCACTATAAAAACTAAAATTGAAAAATCAGGTCATACTGACTTTGGCAAGAAGTGGAGTAACTGGAACTCTCATAAACTACTGGTGGTAATGTAAAATATACAATTACTTCACAAAGCCATTTGGTAATTTCTTCAAAAGGTAAATATATACCTAGCATGTAAGCCAACTATTCTACTCCTATGTGTTTACTGAAGAGAAATGAAACCTTATATCCACACAAAGATTTGTACACTGATGTCCATGCAGCTTTACTTGTAACAACCAAAACTGTAAAAAAAACTACATGTCCATTCAACCCTAACTGGTTTGGCTCAGTGGCTAGTGTCAGCCTACGATTCTGGTCAAGGGCACATACTTGGGTTGTGGGCTCAATCCCTAACGGGGTGGGGGACTTGCAGGAACCAATTCATGATTCTCTCTCATCATGGCTGTTTCTATCTCTCTCTACCTCTTCCTTCCTCTCTGAAATCAATAAAAATAAATGAATAAATAAATAAATATCCATTCAGAGGTGAATGGATAGACAAATTGTGTATAGATACTATGGAATGTTGTTATTTGGTAATAAAAATTAAGGAATTATTGAAATCTACAGGAACATGGATCAATCTCAGAATAATTATGAAAACAGCCCTGCCAAAATCTACCCAATGTAGATTCTATTCAAGGAAATGAAAACTAGTCTATAGTGACAGAAAGTATATTAGGGGTTACCTGAATATAAAGGCTGGAATGTAGTGGTAGGAAGAACAGATGAAAAGAGTATCTTTTGGGTAGTAGATATGTTCAAATTAGATTGGAGTGTTGGTGTATACATTGTACATTTGAGTTATAGTGTGCTGTTCATCATTTACACCTCAAAAATCTTTAAAATATTCACCATCGGGCTAAAATTATATTTTCCATGGTGATATAACTAAAATAATAAGCAATATACATCAGTCATTGTAAGGGGATCAAATATCTAAAACTCAAAATTCAATATGTTTTTTTAAATATATTTTATTGATTTTTTTACAGACAGGAAGTGAGAGGCTAGAGAGTTAGAAACATCAATGAGAGAGAAACATTGATCAGCTGCCTCCTGCACACATCCTACTGGGGATGTGCCTGCAACCAAGGTACATGCCCTTGAAGGGAATCAAACCTGGGACCTTTCAGTCCACAGGCCAATGCTCTATCCTCTGAGCCAAACCGGTTAGGGCAATAAATACGTTTTTTAAAAAAAATTATTTTGCAAATACAGTTGACATACAATATTATATTAATTTCAGGTGTACAACATAGTGAATAAACAGTTATATACCTTACAAAGTGATAATTCCAGTAAATCTAGTCTAGATCTGACACTTTACATAGTTACTACAATGTTATTGACTCTATTCCCTGTGCTGTATTTTACATCCTTGTGACTATGTAAATAACTGGCAATTTGTACTTAATCCCTTCACCTTTTCATGAATATGCTTTTTAAAGAGTTCCTTGGAAAGCTAATAAGCTACTACTACCTATGTGCTTCCAGTGCCTTGACCAATTTATAATAGGGTAATATGCTAATTAGACAGACATCTTCCGGATGTCATTCCAGATGTACTTTCGATGAAGCTGGGTGAGAAAGAAGTCAGCCTGGATCCTGGGTGTCTGTGGGTGGCCCAAAGGAAGCCAGCCTGGGTCCCAGATGCCTGTGAGTGGCCTGAGGAGGGAAGCCCAGGTCCGGGGTGCCAGAGGGAAGTCAGTGCCAGCAGCCTGAAAAAGGAAGACCTATTCTTGCACGAATTTTTGTGTATTGGGCCTCTATACATCTCTGTGTGTGTGTGTGTGTGTGTGTGTGTATGCACGCGCGCACTTATTTTTCTATTTTTTAATTTTTTCATTAAGGTATTACATGTGTACATATCTCCCCATTGCCCTCCCTACCCCACTCCCATACATGCCCTCACCCCCAATGTCTTGTGTTCAATGTCTTGTGTCTTGTTTATGCTTATATGCATGCATACAAGTCTTTTGGTTGATCTCTTATCTACCCCACCTCTCCCTAACCTTCCCGCTGTAATTTGACAGTCTGATGTTTTACTGCCTCTGTATCTATCTTTTTGTTCATCAGTTTACAATATTCTTTATTATCCACAAATGAGTGAGATCATGTGGTATTTTTTTTTTTTCACTGACTGGTTTATTTCACTTAGCATAATGCTGTCCAGTTCCATCCAGGTTGCTGCAAATGGTAAGAATTCCTAATTTTTTATGGCAGCATAGTATCCCATTGTGTAGATGTTCCATAGTTTTCTGATCCAGTCATCTGCTGATGGCCTGTTTCCAAATCTTAGCTATTGTAAATTGTGCTGCTATGAACATAGAGCTGCATATACTCTTTCTGATTAGGATATATTCCTACGAGTGGAATTACTGGGTCCAATGGGAGTTACATTTTTAGTTTTTTGAAGAAACTCCATACTGTTTTCCACAGTGGTTGTACCAGTCTACATTCCCACTAGAAATGCATGAGGATTCCTTTTTCTCCGCATCCTCACCAACACTTGTCATTTGTTGATTTGTTGATGATTGCCATTCTGACAGCTGTGAGATGATATTGCATTGTCGTTTTGATTTGCATCTCTCAGATAATTAGTGACTTTGAGCATGTTTTCATGTATCTGTTGGCCTTCCTTCTGTCTTCTTTCGAAAAGATTCTATTTAGGTCTGTTGCCCATTTTTTATTGGATCATTTATCTTCCTTTTATTGGCTGTAGATGTTGGAGATTAAACCTTTATCAGTGCTAACATTTGCAAATATGCTCTCCCATACAGTGGGCTTTCTTGTTGTTTTGTTGATGGTTTCTTTTGCTGTGCAAAAGCTTTTTATTTTGATGTAGTCTCATTTGTTTATTTTCTCTTTAGTTTCCATTGCTCTATGAGTGGTATCAGTGAAGAAGTTCCTTCTGCATATGTCTGAGATTTCTCTGCCTGTGGATTCTTCAGTATTTTTATGGTTTCCCATCTTATATTTAAGTCCTGTATCCATTTGGAGTTTATTTTTGTGTATGATATAAATTGATGGTCTAGTTTCATTTTTTTGCTTGTATCTATCCAATATCCCAACACCATTTATTGAAGAGACTGTCTTGATTCCATCGTCTATTCATGTCTCCTTTGTCAAATGTTAATTGAGCATAGTGGTTTGGGTGGATATCTGGGTTCTCTATTCTATTCCACTGATCTATATGTCTGTTCTTGTGCCAGTACCAGGCTGTTTTGAGAACAGTGGCTTTGTAATACAGCTTGAAATCTGGTATTGAGATCCCACCACTTTAATCTTCTTTCTCAGGATTTCTGTGGCTATTCAGGGTCTTTTTTTTATTGCAGATGAATTGTTGGAGAGTTCTTTCTAGGTCTTTGAAATAAGTCATTGGTATTTTAATGGGGAATGCATTGAATCTATAGATTGCTTTGGGTAGTATGGACATTTTAATGATGTTGATTCTACCAATCCATGAACACAGTATGCTCTTCCATTTATTAATGTCTTCCTCTATCTCTTTTTTCAATGTATTATAGTTTTCTTTTTTTAATATATTTTATTGATTTTTTACAAATAGGAAGGGAGAGGGATAGAGAACCAGAAACATCGATGAGCAAGACATTGATCAGCTGCCCCCTACACACCCCCACTGGAGATGTGCCCACAACCAATGTATATGCCCTTGACCAGAATTGAACCCAGGACCCCTCAGTCGGCAGGCTGACACTCTATCCACTGAGCCAAACGGGTTTTCTGAGTAGAGGTGTTTTATCTCCTTAGTTAAGTTTATTCCTAGATATCTTAACTTTTTTGGTGTGACGGTAAATGGGGTTGTTTTCTTAGTCTCTCTTTCTATAAGTTCCCTATTGGTGTATAGAAATGCCATAGATTTCTTGGCATTAATTTTGTATCCTGCTACATTGCTGAATTCATTTATTAAGTCTAATAATTTTTTGATGGAGTCTTTAGGGTTTTCTATATACAGTACCATTTCATTGTGAATAAGGACAGCTTTACTTCTTCTTTTCCAATTTGGATGCCTTTATTTTTTCTTCTTGTCTAATTGCAATGGCTAATACTTCCAGTACTATGTCGAACAGGAGAGGTGAGAGTGAGCATCCCTGTTTTGTTCCTGTTCTTAGGGGAAATGGTTTTAGTTTTTGCCCATTGAGTATGATGTTAGCTGTGGGTTTATCATATATGGCTTTTATGATGTTGAGGTGTGATCCTTCTATTCCCACTTTGCTGAGAGTTTTTATCAAGAAAGAGTGTTGGATTTGTCAAATGCTTTTTCTGCATCAATTGATATGACTATGTGGTTTTTATCTCTCAATTTGTTTATGGGATGTATCACGTTTATTGATTTGCAGATATTTTACCATCCTTGGGATAAATTCTACTTAGTCTTAGTGTATGATTTTTCTGATGTACTGCTGGATCCAATTTGCTAGAATTTTATGAGAATTTTGGCATCTATATTCATGAGGGATATTGGCCTGTAATTCTCTTTCACTGTGTTGTCTTTATCTGGTTTTGGTATTAGGGTGATGTTGGCTTCATAGAATGAGCTTGGAAATGTTTGGTAAAACCCCCTGTGTAGCCATCTGGCCCTTGGTTTTGTTTGTTTGTTTGTTTGTTTTTTATAAAATTTAACAGGCCTAAGTTTATTACAGATTCGAATCTGGGCTCAGACCTTAGCTGACACAGCAGCCTGGCTCCTTTTCCCATCGGAGTGCCTGAGTTAGGGCAATCAGCTCCGCCTTTTGGGCAGAGGACCCATGTCCTAGGGCTTGTGCCCAGATGACAGAGTCTAGGGTGACTACGGCAGCTCCGGCATATTGGGTGCCCTTTTCTACAAAACTGCTTCCATCAGTAAAAAGAGTACAAGCACTGTGGGTGCAGGTGGGGAGCATCATCACTGCACCCTCCAAGCAAGAGAGGTCCCTGAGTAGCTGGCTTCCCTGGCCCACAGCTGGGATGGCCCTGCCTGCCATGGGTTTTAAAAGTCCAGGACGTGAAGGTTGTAAGACAGCACTGCATAGAGATGCTTGGTGATGAAGTGCAGGCAATACACCGGACTGCTCAGGGGTGTCGATGTCAGCGGGAAGGCGTGTCCTTTGGCGCCGGTCCACAGTCGTACAACCCCGTAGCAGGAGGAACCTGTGGCCAGCAAGTGGTTCCCATATGTCTGCAAGCAGTATAGGGTACTGTCGTGGGGCTCCTCCCACTCCATGACACACTTCCTGATGCTGGTTCGGAGGTCCCAATATCGAATGTAGGTGTCATAGCCACAGGACAGGAGCGTGAAAGGGGACATGAGGTCCAGCACCTCAGCCCCTGGGGGAAAGTCACTGCCCAGGTGCGTCATCAGCTGCCCACTGTTGAGGTCCCAGATTATCAGGGGTGAGAAGTGCCCACAACAAGCTGTCCCAGTCACAAAAGAACTGAGTAATGGGCTGATAGCAATGGACCAGACTCGGTCTTCAGTCTGGATGGTGTGTAAGCACTGGCCAAGCTGGCCTGAGGCCAAAGACCATACCTTGGCTGTTCTGTCCCTGGAGCCGCTCACGATGATGCCCCCTTTGCAATCCACACAGTTCACCAGCTGTTGGCAATCGTCCCAGGTGGGTTGATGGGTACTTCCGGCACAGCAAACCCAGCTCACCAGAATTAGCCAACATCACTCACTCACTGGCCCAGCCCCGGGCAGCCTCTCCTGGGCCCACTGAGCAGAGAACCAGCATTAGCTGGTGTTTTTCAAACCAACTGAGAACCCTCACCCTCAGAGTGACAATTTAATAGAAGCGATGACTTCATGCTCCAAAGTTCGCACATACAGTATCACATGTTGGCTCCTCTGGTAGAACTTACTTCTCTGGACGAAGCGAGCGAGAAAGGAGGGGTCTGGTTCTTCCAGTTGTATACTTTCAGGTCGCCTGGTCTTCCCTGGGTATCACAGCGGTGCGTCAGGGATTGCCATGCAGGGTTTAAAGATGATGTCATGTCAGGCATGGCCCTTGGTTTTTATATGATGGAAGCTTTTTAATGACAATTTTTTCCATAGTTATTGGCTTATTGAGATTTTTATATTCTTCCTCACTAAGTTTTGGAAGGTTGTATTTTTCTAGGAATATGTCCATTGCCTCCAGGTTGTCCAGTTTGTTGGAATAGAGTTGTTCATAATATTTTTTAATAATCCTTTGTATTTCTGTGGGATCTGTTGTTATTTCTCCTCTTTCACTTCTAATTTTGTTTATTCAGGTTCCCTCTCTTTGCTTCTTCACGAGCCTGGCTAGAGGTTCATCAATCTTGTTTATCCTTTCAAAGAACCAACTCTTGGTTTTGTTGACTTTTGTATTGTTTCTTTGGTGTCTATGTCATTTATCTCCATTCTGATCTTTATTATTTCCTTCCTTCTGCTTACACTGGGCTTTTCTTATTGCTCTCATTCTAACTCTTTGAGTTGTAGAGTTAGATAATTTAATACCAGTGTTTCTTGTTTTTTTTTCAGTAGGCTTTTGGAGCTATGAATTTCCCTCTTGAGACTGCTTTAGTTGTCTCCCATAGATTTTTCTGATTGTTGTGTTTTCATTGATATTAGTTGCCATCATGTCTTTTATTTCTTCTTTGATCTCTCTGGTAAGTATCGCAACCCCAGCTTTTTTTCTCATTTCCATTTGCCTGAAAAATGTTTTTCCATCCCTTCACTCACAGTCTGTGTGTATCCTTTGTTCTAAGGTGGGTCTCTTACAGACAGCAAATATATGGGTCATGTTTTCTTATCCATTCAGCTACCCTATGTCTTTTAATTGGTGCATTTAATGCATTTACATTTAATATTATTATTGGCAAGTACATGTTTGTTGTCATATTTTTCCTTAATGTTTGTGTTTCTTCTTGCCTTTCTCTTTCTTCTTTGTACAGTGGTCCCTTCAGCATGTCTTGTATTGCTGGCTTGGTAGTGATAAACTCTCTTAGTCCTTTTTTGTCTATGAAGTTCCTGATTCCACCTTGAATTTTGAATGATAGCCTTGCTGGGTATAGTATTCTTGGGTTCAATCCTTTGCTTTGCATCACTTTGTATATTTCATTCCATTCCCTTCTGGCCTGGTGTATTTCTGTTGAGAATTCTGTTGATATTTTAATAGAAGGACTCTTGTGGGTAACTTTCTTTCTCTCTCTGTCAGTCTTTAAGGTTCTTAGTTTGTCGTTGGTGTTTGCCAATTTAATTATGATGTGTCCTGGTGTTAGTTTTCTAGGGTTCATCTTGTTTGGGACTCTATTTGCTTCTTGGACTTGCATGTTTTTTTTCTTGCCAGTATCAGGGAAATTTTCTGTCATTATTTCTTCAAACAGGTTTTCTATTCCTTGCTTCTCTTCCTCTCTTTCTGGTACTCCTATTGTGCGAATATTGATTCATTTTGTGTTGTCCCAAAGCTCCCTTAGGCTCTCCTCTTGATTTTTAAGTATTCTTTCCAGTTGCTGCTATATTTGTGTGTTTTTTCATACATTGTCTTCTAATTCACTGTTGTGGTCCTCAGCCTCTTCTAGTCTACTGTTTAGGCCTTCCATTGTGTTCTTTATTGCAGCTATGTCATTCTTTATCTCCTCTTGGTTCTTTTTAATGTTGGCAACATTCTCATTCAGCTCCTTATAATTCTTATTAAGTTGGGTGTATTTGTCATCCAGCCATTTAAAAATTCTTATAACCATTACTCTGAATTCTTTCTCTGTTAAGCTGCTAGCCTCAATTTCATTTAACTCCCTTTCTGGTGATCCCTCTTTTTTATCCCTTTTGGGGGTTGATTTTTTTTTGTCTTCCCATGTCTTCCTGTAATGTTTTAATTGTAGATCCAATGGCTTTGCTATCCAAGTTCTTTTGGGGATCGTGCTACTGGTGTAATCTCTCAGTTCTCCTGGGCTTGGTAATCTAGTGTAGCTTCCTACTTGAGCTATTTGGGTTCTCTTGATGTAGGCCTGTGAGTTTGAGAGGCACAACTGTAGAATAAATATTTCTACCTAGAAGTCAGCAGCTGTGGAGGGGAGTATCTTAATTTTTGCTGTCTTGCACCCTTATTTGAAATCATGCATGCCTAGTGGGGATTCACAGTGGCATCCAGGAACCATCTGTTGGAGTGATGGGGTTCAGGGGGCCTGTACTCTGAAAAGGTGTGACTGTGGTGTCCAGAGTTCTGTAGTTGTGGAATGGCAGACTCAGCTTTTGCTGCTGTACCTGTGGCGGATAGGCACTTACTCGCAGTGGTGACTCACAGTACATTTGCCTGCAAGGCACACTGAAGCTCTTTGAAGGGCCCTGGCAGTGTAGCCGCGCAATTGAGGTGCCTGTGGGAAGGTCTCCAGGATGAGTGAATTCATAATTTTTATTGCCAGGGCAGCAGGAAAAGTGTGCCCCTGTTTGTCCAAAATCACACCCAGGGAGACCTCACAGTGGTTCCCACTAGCGCCCTGTGGGTAGATGGGCTCAGGATGCCAGCTTGTTGGAAATTCGCATTTCTGGAGGTGTGTTTGCCAGCACAGAGCTCTGACACACTCTGAGGGGTCCTGGCACTGAGGCTGAATAGCTGGGGTGAATATGGGCACTTATTTAGGAAGAGGGAGTACAGAATTTCTACTGCGGGGCAACGCGTCCTTATCTGTACAGAATTATACCTATCAGGGGCTCAAAGCAGCTCCCCAGGAGACCCTGTAGATATATGGGCTCAGAGTGCCTGCCCTTTGGAAATGTGCGTGTCTGTGGTGGTGAGTTTGCTGGTGCAGAGCTCTGATGCACTTTAAGGACCTTAGCACTGAAGTTACATAGCTGGGGTGTCTGTGCAGGTGTCTAGGATGAGTGAATTCAAAATTTCTACTGCTGAGGGCATTGCATCCCTGTTTGTCTAAGATCACACCCAGCCAGGATTCACAGCAGCTCCCACAAGCGCCCTGTGGGTAGATGGGGTCCGGGTGCCTGCCTACTGGAAGTGCACATGCGGACTGGTGGCGCATTTGCCTGCGCAGAGCTCTGACACACTTTGAGCAGCCGCCCTGACACTGAAGTTAAACAGCTGAGGTGTATGTGGACAGTTATTCAGGAGGAAGGAGTTCAGAGTTTCTACTGTGGGGCAGTGCGTCCTTGTCTGTACAGAACCACACCCAGCAGAGTCTCAAAGAAGCTCCCCAGAGAACCCTGTGGATATATGGGCTCAGGGTGCCTTCCCTTATCTGTGGCAGTGCGTTTTCCTGCACAGAGCTCTGACACACTCTGAAGGGTCCTGGAACTGGAGTTGCAAAGCTGGGGTGTCTGTGGCATTTATTCAGGACTAGGGAGTTCAGAATTTCTATTGCAGGGCCATGCGCCCTTGTCTGTGCAAAATCACACCTACAGGGCCTCCCAATTGCTCCTAGGCACTGCCCTGGCTGCCTGTGCACACTAGAAATGTGTTAATGTTTTGTCTGGAGTTCTGTCGCTGGAGAGGTGGAGGTTGCACTTACTACTGCGAAGCAGTGCACCTTTGGAGGTGGAGGACCCAGGGTTCATGGGTCTGCAGGTGGGGCAGCAGGATTTTGGGTAGAGTGGCTGATGGATCGAGGGGCAATTCTAAGGCTTGTCTGGTTGGTGGTGTTGATGAGTTCCTCAAAAAGGCTGTTCTCCCCTTCAAGATGGTGAGGGCTCCGTGCTGGAGTCCAGCAGTCTGGAGAGTGCCCGCAGCAATAGTAGTCTCTCCCTGTCTAAGAGAGCCTGTCTGCCATCCCCTGCTGCTCCTGTGAGATTTAACTGTCCCTTACTCACTCACATACACACCACACACATCCACACACTCTCATACCCTCACTCACTCACCTCCTCTCCCTCACCTCCGTCCTGCCAGCCGCCAACTTCATCTATACTTCTATAATGGCTTTTCTCACATTGAATTTCATTTTGTATTTACATGTTGGTTTCCCCTCCTAGACTGTAACTTTCCCTCTGGAACCTTCAAAGACTAAGAATTTCTAATTTCTAGACTAACACACTCTCCAGCTGATTGTTCTTGTTAACATGGGAAATACATATTTAAATATAAATATGAAATTTAATGAGGTAAAAAAACTACATTGAACAAGTTCAAAGCAACAATTACTTATTCCATGGCTTATGACTTCTACTTAATAACTTTCCCCAATGCTGACTTTCACTCACTCTTCCTATTCACAGCTGTAGTAAAGCCTTGCCCTTCCTTCTTCAATGTATCCATTGAAAAGGCTCAGACTAGAGCTCAGTAGCTAGTCAGTCACTTCAGCCAGTCCATTAACCTAATTCATTCTTCCTACTTTCCCATTCTTAGCATAAAATAAAAGGAGTGTGCATGTGTGTGTAACCTGTTAAACTTTACCCTTTCTTAATGAGTAACCCATATGTTGAGTGCTCCCTCAATAGTAATTAATGTTGAATTTTTGTATTTCAGCTTCCTCAGTAGAGATCCTTGTCAAATTTGCTGGAGATTTCACATATGAAATGGAGGAAAGGGTTTATGTTGCTAGGTAGTAGCAACTTTAAAAAAAAATACAATTAATTCTCCATGTTGTTTTGGTGAACTCATAGACTTGAGAGTAATCGCTTCTCTCAACTCTCTTGATTGGCACAGGATGATGGGGAGACCGTCTCTTTCCTCCCTCCATACTTTATTTCTCTTTATTGTGGTCAAGCCAGCTCATAGATTGTGAGAACTGCCTGTTAAGTTTTCAAGAGTGTTGTAAAGAGGTTGTTAAACCATTTGTAGCTTGAAACTGGCCAAAGTTGAAGTATTTATTCTACAAGAATCAACAAGATATGAATCAAGATGGTGGCATAGGTAACCATCTGTTCTTGCTGCCTCCCACAACCACATCAAAATTACAACTAAAATATACAACAGCTATCATCCAGAACTGCAAGAAAGCTGGCTGAGTGGAAGTACTACAACTAGAGAGGTAAAGAAGAAGGCATACTGAGACTGGTAAGAGGTGCAGAGGTGTGGAACAAGCTGGTCTGGCACCTCGGAGTGCCGCTGTTTTAATCAGAATAGAAATCGCCTCTGCAGAGGCCACCTGAGGAGCAAGGGGTCCCAGTCCCACATCAGATCCCCAGCACAGGATCTCAGAGCTGGGGAAAGAAGTCCCTACTGGCAGTAAGAACTATGGGCTGTAAAAACAAGTACAGACTGGGGCTGAGTGACACACAGGCTCCTAGAGACCCAGCTGCTCCTCTTGAAAGGCTGGCAGCGCAAAATGAATTTAGAAACTGAATTTTCTGAGCTCCATTGCCGGCTGAGACTCTAGGGGACCCAGACAGATATAGGGAGAAACTGGACTATCGGGCCATTGGGGCAGAAATGCGGGGGCAGCTTTCTTCCAGATAGAGGTGTTCCCAGAGGTCCTTGTTCCTATACTGGGACCTCCCCAGTGCAGGACTGACTGGAAGACATTTCTATTTTCTCCACGCTGGAGATTCCCTGAGACCCAGACCCACCCAATGTACAACTCCACTGCTGTGTGCAGTGGCTTTTGCATATGAATGGCCCATTCTTTCTCAGCCTAAAACCTGTCAAACAAACTGTAGCTGGGTCAGGGGCCCCAAAGCTATTAATAAAAAGGCCCAAGACCCACTCCAGCACCAGCTTACTTTGTTTCATAGCTGGGCCTCATCTGGATAATTCCAAACCCCAAACAAAGAGGAGGAATCTACAGATTTATCTGTAGCTCCTGCTAGGTGGCCCCAGGAAGTGGCTGACTTTGCACCTCCTTGGAGATCCAAGAGCAAGTGTACCTAGTGATCAGTGTGAGACCATACCAGATTATTACTCTTCACATCCTTAAGTGACACATTCAAGGGGCAGACTCAGTGAGCACCAAAGCCCCACTGAAGAAAGTCCTGCCCCATAAGGGTGTCTCTTGCACAGCAGCTCTCCCACTATAGTCACAGCTGGTTTCCACAGCCAGTTAGCCTGGAAGTCAATTCCTCCAAGTGATACCAACAGCAATCAAGGCTCATCTATAAGACTGTGCACACAGCCCACAAAGGGGTGCACCAAGAGTGTCCACTTCAGGTGACTGGGGAGGCTGAGTCACTAGGCCCTATAGGTCACCTACTACAGAAGGCCACTCTATCAACTCAAGGAGACTTAGTTGTGGCATTCATTATAGCTTAGCTACCCAATACATAGAAACAAACACAGGGAAGCAGCCAAAATACAGAGACAAATAAACACATCACAAATGAAAGAAATGGAAGAAAGCAAACTACTGGATATATGGTAGAGTTCAAAACCACAGTTATAAGGTTTCTCAAAAAGCTTCCAGAAACCTCTAAGGAACTTAGTGAGACCTTCAAGAATATTAGTGAGAATGCACCCCCCCCAAAAAAAAATAAAAAGGACCAGTCAGAATTAAACATACACTGACTGAAATAAATAATAATATATAGAGATTCAACAGTAGATTAGAGGATTCCAAGAATCAGGTCAATGATGTGAAATATGAAGAAGTAAAAAACACCCAACCAGAAGAGCAAAAAGAAAAAATAATCCAAAAATATGAAATAGTGTAAGGAGCCTCTGAGACAACTTTAAGCATACCAACATCAGAATTATGGGGGTGCCAGAACAAGAGAGAGAGTAAGATATTGAAAACCTATTTAAAGAAATAATGACAGAAAACTTACTCTACCTGGTGAAAGAAAGAGACTTATAAGTCCAGGAAGCACAGAAAATCCCAAACAAGAGGAATCCAAAGAGGACCACACCAAAACACATCATAATTAAAATGCCAAGGGCAAAAGACAGAGAGAAAATCTTAAAAGCAGCGAGAAAAAAAAACTGTTAGTTACCTACAAGGGAGTACCCATACAACTGTCAGCTGATTTCTCAACAGAATCTATGCAGGCTAGAAGAGAGTGGCAAGAAATATTCAAAGTAATAAAAGCAAGAACCTACAATCAAGAATGCTCTACCGAGCAAAGCTATCATTTAGAATTGAAGGTCAGATAAAGAGCTTCACAGACAAGAGAAAGCTAAAGGAGTTCATTACCACCAAACCAGTAGTATATGAAATGTTGAAGGGTATTCTTTAAAAAGAGGAAGAAGAAAAAGATAAAGATAAAAAATTATTTACAACAAAGTGATAATAAATACATATCTATCAACAAATGAATCTAAAAATCAAATAAATAAAAAATCTGATGAACAGAATAAACTGGTGAATGGAATAGAATCAGGGGCATGGAATGGAACAAACTGATGATTCTCAGAGGGAAGGGGGTGCAGGTGTGTGGGCAAAGAGATTAGACAAAGATCTTATATGCATCTATGGACACAGACAATAGGGTGGCAAGGGCCTGGGCTGGGATGGGAACCAGGTAGTGGGGAGCTGTGGAGGCGGGGGGGGGGGGGAGCGGGGGAAGAGGGACAGCTGTAATAATTTGAACAATAAAGATTAAAAAATAAAAAATAAAAAAATGTGCCAAATCAGGGTTCGCTCCTACCCAAGATAGTTGTTAAGCTTGAACCAGGGTGGTGCTGTTCCTACATTTCACTACAATTTCACTACCTGACTCAAAATTTTTCACTCTTCCCCAATTTTGAGCCTATGGAGCCTGCCAAGAAGGTTAGGTGAGATGTATCAAGTGACACTGACCAGTCTGGCCCTAACCCTCAGTTAAACAAAACTACCATACTAGCTTCAAATAGCAGTTTCTATATCAAGAAAGTAAAGGTGACTTTATTTCTACGAAAGTTTGAGCAAATGCTCTTAAGTATATTATACTTTTACTTTGGCTTCCCTGAAAAGCATTTTGTGTCATTTTGAAGTCATTCTTAACTTTTTATCATGCTTATTCTAGAACATTCAAATTACCATCCATTACCAACTAAAATAAAGATGCTTTGGTGCATTATAAAATAAGAATAGTTTTTAAAACATTTTGTTTTAGTGATATATACCTTCCTATAAATTACAGCTGTCTCCAATTTTACTTAATATTGAAAGATATCAACCATAACATATCTAATTTTACTAATAGGTTTGCTGCATAAAGGGGCTTATGGCTTTACAGGTATTAATATTCAAAACCAAACCAAGTCATTACAGCAGGCCTACCTATTACAAAAGAAGAGGTTTTCCTGGCCATTCTAACTTCAGAAAACAGTACTCAAGCTATTTACTTCCTGTGTCAGAGGTTACTGTGTTCAAAGAATTTTTTTGATGTGCAGTTTAGAAATTAAACATTATCCTTTGACATAATAAAGAAAAATTTGAAGAAGAAGAAGAACTAGCAAAGGGAGGTTTTTTTCCTATATGCTTGCTTTTTTTTTTACTAATATATATATATATATATATAGATATATATCATCAACCAGTTATTTTGGAAAATTGAGATTGCTATAGTACCTTTTTGATTTGTAACAAGAGAGCATTGCTGGAGTGGAAAACCATCTGAGGAGGAGACATCACATATGTGGTACAAGTTTGGACTAATTTGTGGAATAAATGTGTCTTTATAGAAGTTTCCTGTTAAGTAAAATGCTGTAAAAATCACATCATATTTTCTGGAAATTTACATTTATAGCTAGTTTTTTATTACAAAGGATAGCTCCCCACCCCACAATTTGAGGGACAACTATTCTTATGAGAATTGCCCTATTTTTATGGATGACAAAACTAAAAGTTCTGAGAAGAAAAACAGATTCTCAATATTATAAGTGGATGAGTTGAAAATTAAATTCATGTCTTTTGATTCACAGTCCAGCCTTCTTGCCAATATATCATGCTGCAATTAGTCCCATCACAAATATTATCTGGTCCCAAGACATACAATAAATCAAACTAAATAATGCAGTAAGTTCTTTCCAAAAGAATAATGTCCATTTAAGTCATTATTAATAAGACTTAAAATAAGATATAAATTGTAAATAACACACTAAATGATACTAAGTAAATAAATTAAAATTTAAAATATTTTTCTAGAAACTTCTCTTTGGAGATGAAGACTCACAAGCATTAACTATCAATTAAGATAGATATAGGGTTGTTTTTTTTTAAACTATACTATATGGTTAATTGAGTTAATCATTAAATATCTATTGGGTACTTATTAGATGCCTGGAAGTTACCTTTAGGATATTAATTCACTAAAGGTCTGGTGCATGAAAATTCATGCACTGGAGGAGGGTCCCTCAGCCCGGACTGACCCTCTCGTAGTTTGGGAGTCGTAGGAGTGGGAGGCAACCTGGTGATCAAGGGAAGGCAACACCCCATCACTCCTCTGCTACTGCCACTGCCAGCAGGGCAAGCTTTGGCCGGCCCTGGTTACCTGGGCAACTGCTATCTAAGGCTTGCATCTGTCTCGGGTAGACCCTGGGCAACTGGGCAGCCAACATCTGAGGCTTGCATGTGCCTTGGGCTGGCCCTGGATGGCTGAGGGGCTCAGGGTACTGGGGGACTCTAGAGGCAGGCTCATGGAGTGGCCGGACCAGTGGCGGGGCAGGCCGGCCATGCCATGTGCTTGCTGTCCCAGTGGGGCTGAGGGGACTAGGCACCGCCATCTTATGGCTGTGGGTGCTGGTCAATTAGCATATTCTCTTGTTACTAGATAGGATTAGTCCTGTTTAAGTAGATGACATACTGATTTATTTTTCATAAATCATAGTAAAAGCCAATCTTTTTTGTCTACTGAAATGGGTGGGGATACTCCAATAATATTAAGTAAGTAGATTTCTAAGTGGTGTTCTATTTAGATCAAACAGTCTTTTGTAACTAGTTTCTACAAAACCCTGAAGAGCTTAGGTCTACATGAAAAGAAAGTCTTCAAATCAATATACTGTTATAAAATTTTCAATCAATATAGCCAATCATTCCCACTGGGCAATACTTTTTAAATAAATAGTTGATGATTGTATGATGGCTAACAAAGAGAAATATGCAGTGGGTAGACTGACTGAACTATGAATAGTGTTGACATACTGACATTTCATCTACTAAAGGTAGAATGATTCAATTTACATTGTTTTCAACTCTGTGTGATATGGTAACTTCTAATTAGAATGCTGTGGTTGTTATCAGTTGCCATAGCAGAAAGACATCTCAATCTTGTCTTCATTCCATACCTTTTAGTGTTCCTTTGACAAGTTACATATTGCAAAAGTGCTTCAGGAATTAACTACTACAGATGCCAATGTTTTTCTTCAGAGCCCAAGAGAAATCTCTAAATGGCCATATTTTTAAAAATCAGATAATCTACACTAATAAAAGAGAAAGATGCAAACTGACCATACCTCTATGATGCCCATCAGCCAATCAAGAGTGAGTATGCAAATTAACTCAACAAATATGGCAGGTTGATTTGCATACACAGGTGTCAAGCAGCTGGGCAGGGTCGCACCAAGCAGCCTGGATCCCGGGGACAGGCGCCAAGCCCAAAGCCTCCCAGGACCATCGCCACCCCGGGAGGTGAGGGTGGCAGCACCAAGCCACACATGCAGGCTCCTGGGGGTTTGGGGGGCACGCGGCACCCAGCAGTTTCAAGCCCTGTGGCCACAGCGGTGCTGGAGCTGCTGAGGCTGCAATGGAGAAACAAACTCCCGCAGGAAACCTGTGGAAAGGGAGATAAACTATCTTAACTTTATCTCCCTTTCCACAAGATGAGAAAACTGACCCTGATTTATTTAGTGATGTGGCCCACAAGCACAGGGTATGCTATGACCACTCCAAGGAAGGTCTGGTCAGAATACCATCTCGAGGGAATCATCTAAGAGAGGAAACAAGCTTTTGTTGGGTTTATTCTGAAAGTCAGAGAATATGCCACCCTAACATATGCTGTGTTGTTAAATTGATCATCTTGAACTGCAGATGCTTGCAAAACAGCAAATGCAAGGAGAGGATTTCACTGAAGTCTCCTGATATGCCTAAAATTGGACCCCCCTAAAGGAGCTTAAATGTCATAGGTCTCCTAGATGAGAAAAGTGTCATCAGGCAGAGAAGACTGACTTCTGTCACAGGACAAAAGAGTAGAAGTTGACATCACACCCAAACTTTGTTACAAACTATCCCACCCCAACCCCATTCATCTTTCCTAAAAATCATTTACTCTCCCCTAAGAGGCCTACATCTCCAAACCCCTTTCCCTAGGAAGAAGGTATTTAAATCTGGATTCTAAGCCACCTTGGGGAGTTACTTATTTCTCTCTGGGATTTACCACATATACAGGAGTTGGCATGTTAATGAAATTTTGTTTTTCTCTTGGTAATTTGTCTTCAATTATAAGGGCTTCTGCTCAGAAGGGTAGAGGAAAACTATTTTTCCTCCTTCATAATTTTCTCAAAAAATCAAGTCCCGGGATGAACAATGAGGTTGACTTAAGTACCAACAAGTCCCAGATGATGAGAGGGAAGCTTATAGGGAGAAATCAATGATATTGGCATCAAATTGGGACAGATGGAACATGCATGGTTGCTAGTGGGACTTTAAAGTGGTTCAACATTTTCAGAGGATGATTTGGTAAATTCGATAGAAATGTCCAAGGTACATCCAAGAGTCTTCTTCTAGGAATCTCATTTGCTGATATAAAGCACAAGTGTATAAGCCCTGGTCAGAACCCAGGATGCTATTGTGGGCTCCCCTTCCACGATAGGAAAACCTGTTAACAACCTGCATTTTTAAGAAATGGTGGCATCTATATTAATAAAAGGGTAATATACTAATTAGACTGAACATCTTCCAGACGACCTTCTGGACATCCTTCCAGATAAAGCGATGGTGGTGTGGCTGAGGTAGAGGCAGTTGGAGATGATCATGCAGGCAGAAAAAGTAGTTAAGAGGATCAAGCCAACAGGGGAGAGCAGTGAGGGGTGAATCAAGCCGGCAGGGGAGAGCAGTTAGGGGGATCAGGCCAGCAGACAGGTGAGCAATTAGGAGCCAGCAGTCCCAAGCGGTTCCAGATTAAAGAGGGTGTAGGCTGGGCACAAGGCCTCGAGTGATTTTTTATAAAAAAGAACACTTTCTATGTCCTATACAATTAACTTTTGGAATTTTTATATTAATTACTAGAAGTCCAGTGCATGAAATTCTGCACTGGGGATAGGGGGTCCTTCAGCCCAGATTGCAAGAGGGCACAGGCCAGGCCATGGTACCCCACAGGTTCACGGGGCCAGGGAGGGACTTGGGAGGTTGGCTAGCCAGGGAGGAATTGCAGGAGGGCTCCAGGGCATGTCTAACCCATGTTGCTTGTTTTGCTCAGTTCCAATCAGCCAGACCTCAGCAGTAAGCTAACCTACCAGTGGGAGTATCTATCCCGTGGTTGTCAGTGCACGTCATAGAAACTGGTTGACCAGGCAGCTGTCTGCCCTCTGGTGGTCAGTGTACATCATAGTGAGCAATTGAGTAGCCTTAGCACATCATCAGCATATTATACTTTAAAACAATTTTTCATTTTATTGTTTAAAGTATTACAAATAGTAGTAAATATGTCTCTTTTTTTCCCCATTGACTGTTCCCTGGCCTCCTTTCCCTCTGGCACATGTCCTCAAACCTCCACCCCCCACCACCACCACTAGTGTCTTGTGTCCATTGGTTATGCTTATATGTATGCATATAAGTCCTTTGGTTGAATTCTTACCTCCCCTTCCAATCACTCCCCAGCCTTTCCAGCTGTAATTTGACAGTATGTCTAATGTTTCTCTGCCTCTGTATCTTTTTGTTCATCAAGTTAGAATGTTCTTTATTATCCATAAATGAGTGAGATTATGTGGTATTTTTCTTTCACTAACTGGCTTATTTCACTTAGCATAATGCTCTCCAGTTCCATCCATGCTGTTGCAAATGGTAAGAATACTTCTTTTTTATAGTAGCATAGTATTCCATTGTGTAGATGTACTATAGTTTTCTAATCCACTCATCTGCTGATGGGTATTTAGGCTGTTTCCAAATCTTACCTATTGTAAATTGTGCTACTATGAACATAGGGGTGCATATATCCTTTCTGATTAGTGTTTCTGTTTTCTTTGGATATATTCCTAGAAGTGATATTACTGGGTCAAATTTAGTTCCATTTTTAATTGTTTGAGGAAACACCATACTGTTTTCCACAATGACTGCACCAGTCTGCATTCCCACCAGCAGTGCAAAAGAGATTCTTTTTCTCTGCATCTTCACAAACACTTGTCATTTGTTGTTTGTTGATAATAGCCATTTAACAGATGTGAGGTGGTACCTCATTGTTGTTTTGCTTTTCATCTCTCAGATAATTAGTGACTTTGAACATGTTTTCAGATGTCTCTTGGCTTTCTAAATATCCTCTTTCAAAAAGTGTCTATTTAGGTCCTTTGCCCATTTTTTGATTGGATTGTTTATCTTCCTTTTGTTAAGTTGTATGAGCTTCCTGTAAATGTTGGAGATTAAACACTTATTGGAGATAACATTAGCAAATATTTTCTCGCATGCAGTGGACTTTCTTATTTTTTTTGTTGTTGATGGTTTCTTTTGCTGTGCAGAAGCTTTTTGTTTTGATGTAGTCTCATCTGTTTATTTTCTCCTTAATCTCTTGCCCTAGGATCTGTATTTGTAAAGATATTGCTATGACATGTGTATGCAATTTTGCTGCCTACAGAGTCTTGTAGTATTTTTATGGTTTCCCATCTTACATTCAAGTCTTTTGCCATTTTGAGTTTGTTTTTTGTGTATGGTATAAGTTGGTGATATAGTTTCATTTTTTTTGTATGTATCTGACCAAATTTCCCACCACCATTTACTAAAGAGACTGCTTTAACTCCATTGTATGCTCTTGCCTTTTTTGTCAAATATTGAGTATAATGGCTTGGTCAATTTCTGGGTTCTCTGTGCTGTTCCATTGGTCTATGTTTGTTCTTGTGCTAGTACCAGGAAGTTTTGAGAACTGTGCTTGGTAATATTGTTTGATGTCTGGTATTGTGATCCCACCAACTTTGTTCTTCTTTCTCAGGATAGCTGTGGCTATTCAGGGTCTTTTTTATTCCAAGAGAGTTTGTTCTAGATCTTTGAAATATGCCATTGGTATTTTAATAAGTATTGTATTGAGTCTATAGATTGCTTTAGGAAGTATGGACATTTTAATGATGTTGAATCTACCAATCCATGAGCATGGTATGTTCTTCCATTTGTTTATGTCTTCCTCTATCTCTTTTTTCAATGTCCTGTACTTTTCTGAGTACAGGTCTTTTATATCCTTAGTTAAGTTTTAAGATTCTTACTTTGTTGTTGGTGTTTGCCAATTTAATTATAATGTGACTTGGGGTCAGTCTTTTGGGGTTCATTTTGTTTTGGATTCTGTGAGCTTCTTGGACTTTTGGAGTTTTTCCTTCCCTATATCAGGGAAGTTTTCTGTCATTATTTCTTCAAACAGGTTTTCTATCCTTGCTATTTCTATTCCAAACAGTTTGGCACTCCTATTTTGCAGATATTGTTTTGTTTCGTATTGTTCCAAAAATCTATTTGGCACCCCTATTATGCAGATATTGTTTTATTTCGTGTTGTCCCGAAGTTCTTTTAGGCTCTCCTCCTGTTTTTTAAATTTGTTTTTTTCTAGATGCTGCTCTGCTTGGGTATTTTCCCTACCTTGTCATCTAGCTCACTGATGTGGTCCTCTGCTTCTTCTAATATACTGTTGATGCTTCCTATTGAGTTCTTTATTGCAGTGATGTCATTTTTCATTTCTTCTTGGTTCTTGTACATACTGTTGAACCAAGTTGTCTTCCAACCTTTTTGGTGACCTTATGCCCATCTCTCTGAATTATTTCTCTGATATATTGCTTGCCTCCATTTCATTTATTTCCTTTCCTGGTTATGCCTCCCTTTCTTTTGTATGTGGCTGTTTCTTTGTCTCCCCATGATCGCTCCTCTCCAAATGTCTGGTTATATAGTTCTCTTTCTCCTGCATTGACTTAAAGGCAAAAATTACAACACAACAATGCACAAGGCACAGAGCACTAAACACAAATGTATTCATGATACTAATAACTACAAATAAAGGTGACCACCAGAGAAAAGAGAATTAGGAAATTTAAAAAAAAAGAGAATGCAAAATGATATTGATAAAAGGGAAAAAAAGTAAGAGAAAAATGAAAAAGAATAAAAAAAGAGGGGGGAAAAACTATTTATATGGGGAGAAAACTCCAACAGAACAACAACTAATTTTAAAAAATGCAAACAACCAACACCCAGAGATGAATGCAAACTACAAACAATAACAACAATGAGGGGAGGAAAACAGAAGCAAAAAAAGGAGAAACAATCATATAAACAAAAAAAACAAACTAATCAATGAAACAAACAACAATAGGACAGAGAGAAAAAAGGGCAAAACAAAAGAAAAACATAAAATAAAAAGAGAAAAAGGAAGAGAGAAAAATAATTGAATAGTGAAGAAAGAGAAGGGAAAAGTGTAAAGAAAAAGTTATACAGATTGGTGAAGCACTCTATGGCTAGCAAGAGGGAAGGAGTAGGAAATCTGTTACCACCATAAATCTATAGGCTACCCAGAAAAAGCTGTAGCTGTCTGTATAGAATAAGGCCTCTGGAAAGGAGTGATGGCTTTCAATAGAGGATGCAGTCATTCCCAAAGCAAGGCCACTGAAAGGAATCCAGGGGAATAAATATCCTAAACTTTTCCTCTTTTTAGTTTCTATATTGCTGCCAATGACTGACATAGGCTGATCCTAACCAGAAGCTAAAGGTTAGAAGAGTCTAACTAATGTAGCCCAAGGAAGTCAGCCTCCTACAGCATGCAGCTAGAGCAAAAAGGGTAGCTAATAAATCTGAAAGGTTAAAATGGAATATATACCACAAATGGAAATCTATTCATGATTTGTATTATCAGAATGATTTGGGATAACCGAATTTGCTTCACTGCACTAGTTTTATATAATGCCAAAATCAAGCAGTACCTCAGAGCAAAGTATATGTTTTAAATACCTTCTTTGCAAGTATCAACAATATGCAAATAAATCACCAGGAGAGAAGAATGAATAAACCAAGAATGAAGCTGCCATTTAAGATTTTCATATTTTCTCTCCAATACAATCACCATAAAAAGTTCTAAAGATGTAAAAGTGATGACCCACTTTTCAAGTTTATAGACAGAAATCTTCAGACATAAGAGGATATCCAGAGATGAAAATACTAACAATTTCATGTTCTAATATTGTCGATTTTTAAAAGGCAAAAGATTTATGCAATCTGAAGAGAAACCAGAGTATTAACATTATCAATTTTTAGAAATAGGATCTTATATATTGGAAGAAATCTGAAATAACCAATAAGTTTAGGGTTTTCAGAAATCTGAAAGAACCAATAAATTTAGAGTTTCTTGAAGAGTAATATGTTATAGTTAGAGTTAGTGCATAGAGAGTATAGGTAAGATTTCTAAGCCATATATGAGTGTCTATTAACTACTTGCCTTTTAAATTATTTTGACTCACATAAGCAGAGTTGTCCTGTCCCTCTTCTGTGTCCTTTGCACCACCCTATATCTACTATATATCTCTTTAGTACTTATCCTTTTGTTTTCATGTGTTTACTCAATAAATACTCATTGGGCATCTGCTATATGTGAAATACTGTGCTAGTGACCAATTTTACAATAATAAACAAAATAGATTTTTTTAAAACACTCCATGTTCTCATAAAATTTGTATTGTATCAGAGAATGATCTACAATCACAAAATGTATGGGTTGAATTGTGTTTTCCAAAATTTCTCTCTCCATCTTCAGAATGTGGAGATGGAGCTTTAGAAGAGGTTATTAAGTTAAAATGAAGCCATTAAGATGGCCCTAAGTCAATCTGACTGTGTACATATAGAGAAATGTGTACATATAGAGAGACACTAGGAGTATGGCACATGTAAAGAGCACATGTGAGGATCAGTGAAAAGGTGGCCATATGCAAGCCAAGGAGAGAGACCTTAGAATAAACAAAACTTGCCAACACCTTGATCTTGCTATTTTAGCTTCTGGAACTGTGAAAAAAATAATTTCTGTTGTTGAAGCCATCTAGCCTGTTGTAATTTGTTATGCAACCCTAGCAAATTAATACACCAAATAATACATAAATAACAGGTTGGTGTACAATGTCATTAGTACTGCCAAGAAAAAGCAGGAAAAGATAAAAGCAAATATGCTAAATAGAGTTGCCATTTAGGTAGGGTTGTTAGGGAAGACCCCACTTGGAGTTAAGAGTTAGGCAAAGACTTGACCAAGGTGATTACATAAGTTTTACATATATCAGGGCATGGGAATGGGAAGAATATTCTCAGCAAAGGGAATGACAAGTGCAAAGGTCTGAGATAGAGTCAGGCATGGTATGTTCAAGAAAAAAACTAGATGGTTAAGATGACTCAAAATCACTCACTAGTCATTAATGAATCCACTCATGAAGGTGGCAGGAAAACAGGTCAGAAAGGTAATGAGAAAACTGATAGTATAAGTCTTGCTATTTAAAGTATGAATTTCAGACTAGCAGTATTAGAATCATATAGTAAGATTGTTAGCAATGCAGCATCTCAGGCCCTATCCAAGACCTACAGAATCAAAAATCTCTATTAAAATAAAATCCCCAAGTGATCTGTGGGCACATTAAATTTTAACATCTTTATCGAGGTACAATTCATATGCTATACAATTCACCCATTTAAAATGTACTCATTGCCCTAACCAGTTGGGCCCAGTGGATAGAGCATCAGCCTGCAGACTGAAGGGTCCCAGGTTTGATTCCGGTCAAGGGCATGTACTTTGGTTGCGGGTACATCCCCAATAGTGGGTATGCAGGACGCAGCTGATTGATGTTTCTAACTCTCTATCCCTCTCCCTTCCTCTCTGTAAAATATATTTTAAAAATAAATAAATAAAATGTACACATCAATGGTTTTCAGAGAATTCACAGGTGTGTACATCCGCTACTATAGTCAATTTTGTAATATTTCTATCACCTCAAAAATAAAAAATGTACACTTTTATGATAATAACATCTCTTTATCTCTATTAACATTTTTTGTTTTGTTTATTTATGTAGATTGTTAGAGCATGTTTATTAAAGCTGGAGACACTGAAACAGGAAAGGCTTAGGACAGAAGAAGCAATGGGTGAGAGCCTAGGTGAGGTGGCTTTGGCACTCTAGAAAAGTTATAGGAAAGAAATAAGCCTAGGAGGGGCTGCTTTGGCTCTCTGAAAAGTCAGAGAAAAGGTACCTTGGAGACAGGTTCAGGGGTTAGCCTGGGATGAGCTGTGCAGTCCGTTGTTCTCTTGCTGAAAGTCTGACATGTCCTTTAGAGCTGTGGTTGACAAACTGTGGCTCGCGAGCCACATGCAGCTCTTTGGCCCCTTGAGTGTGGCTCTACCACAAAATACCATGGCCTGGGTGAGTCTATTTTGAAGAAGTGGCATTAGAAGAAGTTTAAATTTTAAAAAAATGGCTCTCAAAAGAAATTTCATTAATTGTACTGTTGATATTTGCCTCTGTTGACTAATGAGTTTGCTGACCACTGCCTTAAAGTTTAGTAGATGCACACCTATGGGGGAATAAGAAGGGGAAGGAAAAGGTGCAGGCATGCTCCTGAGAGGAAGAGTGCACCAACATTTCTTGTTTTAAAAGTCTCTTTTGTCTAAAAGCCACATAACCACTTCAGCATTCTTGAGGTTGCTGTTTGCATGATATATCTTTCTCCATATTTTTACATCTACTTGTTTATTTGAATACCAAGTGTGTCTTCTATAAATATATATAGTTGGGTCATGTTTTTTAATCCAGTCTGACAATCTCTGCCTTTTAATTATATGATTTAATCTATTTACATGTAATGCTATTTATACTAATAAAAGGGTAATATGCTAATTAGACTGGATAGACTAGACATCTTCCAGACAACCTTCTGGATGTACTTCCTGACAAAGCCAGGGTCCAAGCAATGCCACCCAGAGTCCCGGCTGCCTGTGGTAAGCCCAGGTTGGTGCTATTTGGGATCTCAAGTGACTGTAGCTGGCCAGGTGGTACCGCCCAGGATCCTGGGTGCCTGCAGTGGGCCAGAGGAAGAGAAGCGTGGCTCCCAGTTGCCTGTGGCTGTCTGGAGGAGGGAAGCATGGGTCCTGGGTATGGGGGCCAAGGCAGAGATGGTTAGGGGTGATCAGGCAGACAGGTGAGCAGTTAGGGGTAATCAGGCAGGCAGGCAAGCAATTAAGGGCATCAGGCAGGCAGAATGGTTAAGGGTGACCAGGCAGGCAGGCAGAGTGGTTAGGGATGATTAGACAGACAGGCAGGTGAGTGGTTAGGAGCCAGTGTTCCCAGAGAGTGAGGGGAATGTCCGACTGCCGGCTTAAGCCTGATTCTGCAGAAACATCCCCTGAGGGTTCCCTGATTGGGAGAGGGTGCAGGCTGGGCTGAGGGACACCCGCCCCCATGCATGAATTTCATGCACTGGGCCTATAGTCTATAATAATAAAAGTATAATATACTAATTAGACTGGGCATCCTTCCAGATGTCCTTCTGGGAGAAAGTCAGGGCTACAGATACTTGATCCAGGCAGCTGCCAAAGCTGCAAAGGAGGAATCCGGGCAGACGCTGTAGCTGCAAATGCCTAATCTTGCACGAATTTCATGCATTGGGCCTCTAGTTATTATATAGTTATCTACCTCTGCCATTTTACTTTTTGTTTTTACATATAGCATGTATTTTTTTGTTTCTCTAGTCCTCCATTACATCATTCTTTTGCCTTAAGTGAATATTTCCTAATGTAGCATTTTACTATCCTTAATAATTTTAACTGCATTTTCAGTGGTTTTCTCTAGGATTTACCATATACATATAATTTATCAAAATCAGCTTCCAATTTATACTAGTTTAATTGCACTAATACATAGAGATATTACTCTTTTATAGCTCTATTCTATTTCCCCCCTTTTTGTTGGAAATTTTATTACATAACATTACATTAATGTTATAAATCCAACTACACAGTGTTATAATTATTACTTTACCATTTGTAGTAATTTTCCTTAGCCTAATACAGCTTTGCTTCCACCTACCTCCTTTATGTTGTTATTGGCAAATATACATGTATATTTGAGAAGTGCCTAAAAGGATCTTGCAAACTACTGTAAGAATTTTGTCTTGTATTTTTAGTGAACTGAGAAGACATGGGAACAGAGAAGTGACCTGATCTATTTTTAAAGGATCCCTTTGTATACTTTATTGAGAATAGTTTCTAAGAGAGCAGAGTAGAAGCCAGGAGATCAATTAAGAGTTGTTTGCCACAATTCAGGAGTGAAATAAAGATGGCTTAGACCAGGCTGGAAGTGATAAAATTAGTAAGAAACAATAAACTTCAGGATATGATTTGAGGGTAGCCAATGAGATTTTTAAAAATTTTAAAGTATGTTTTTATTTATTTCTTTTTTAGAGAAAGAGGAAGGGAGAATGAGAGATAGAAACATCAATGAGAGAAAAACATAGACTGGCTGACTCCTCCACAACCCCTACTGGGGATCGATCCTGAAACCTGGTCAGGACACATGAACTGGCAACCTTTGGTGCATGGGATGATTCTCAACCAACTGAGCCACACCAGCTGGGCACAAATGAGATCTAATGACCAATATTGATATGAATAAAGAGAGAAGAGTTAAAGATGATTCCAAACATTTAGGCCTGAGCACTGGAAAAAATAGCCTCACCATTACCTGAAGTGGAGAAGACTAATGAAGCTCATAGTTTTAGAGGAAGTCCAGGGGATGCTGGGAGATGTGTCAGGTTTGAGATGTCTTACAGGTGTTGATTGGGCAGAGGTATACACAAATCCAGAAAGTAGTTCAGGCAGGAAATATAAGTTTTGAAATCGTAGTATGTAGGTGGTATTTAAATCCATAAGACTAAATGAGGGCAACTATTAGTAAAATGAGACCTGAGGACAGAGTTCTAGGGCACTCTGGTGTTAAAAGTGAGGGTTGACAAGCGGAATCTCCAGAGATGAATGAGAAGTGTTTTAAATAATTGAATCCTTTTGTACACTGTGAGCTGCTAAAAAGCGAAGATACTTTATCACTGTGTCCCTTACACAAGGGTTCACATCTCCTTTCATCCATGTGTACTTTGAAAAAGCTCCCAGTGAGTCTGATGCACACCTCCAGGTTGAGAATAACTATCCCTGTAGTTGTCATAGTGTTGGGCACATAGAAGTTGCTGTGTGTTTCTGAAATTGAAATTAGATATATGATTAGCACATAAAAACACCTAAAGGTTTCAGATATTAGTTTTGAAGTATGACAATCATTAACCACCAGCTAAGATCTTACCAAAAGAAGCCACACTGATCCCCAAGTTGCAATTAGAGAAACTGCTGTGCAAGCTAATGCTACCTAAATATACTTGCATTACAAAAGCTTAAGTAAAATACCAGGTAAGTAACAAAAAGTGAGGAAAGTGTATAGTATTTTTGAAGATGGATCACTTTTGAGTAGCTTCACATCATAAAGTCAAATGCCTTTCTCATCTTATATTTGTGACTTGTAATTCTGCTAGTTAAGAGTGACCCCACAGAGTAAAAAGAATAGGCAGAATTTCATCCAAATCCTGGCTCTGCCATTTGTAGCTGTCTGATGTTCTACAAGCCATTTAAACTCTCTGAGCTCATTTCTTTAATTTGGTGGGATTAGAATAATGAAATCTACTCTGAAGAAATATTACAAGGACTATAGATGCATTTAAATTATCTCACATATAGTAAGTCCCTACAAATGGTAACTTATTATCACTATTGATAATTTGGTAATAACTATTATAATAATGTAAAGAATTATTAATTGAAGAGTTAGTTAGTTATCCATGGCTATATAAAACTCTACTGCAAAATATAGTGGCTGAAACCAACAATAACATTTATTATTGCACAGTTTCTGTAGGTCAGGAGTTCCCAAACAGCTTAACTGTGATTCTGGCCCAGCAACTCTCATTAGGATACAAAGTGAAGATGTTGGTCAGGGCCAAAGGATCTTATTCCAAGGAAATTAACTCACATGGCTGACAAGCTGGTGCTAGCTTTTGGCAAGACCTTAGATCTTTGCCATGTGGACCTCTCCATGTCCTCATGACATGATAACTGGCTTCCCTCAGAGAAAGCAATCCAAGACATGGCAAGGCAAATTCTCTTATATCAGTAACCTAGCCTTAATCGTCATACATCATTATTTCATACTAGTGGCCTAGTGCATGAAATTCATGCACTTGGGGTGAGGAGCGTCCCCCAGCCTGGCCTGTGCCCTGTCACAGTGCAGGAGCCCCATGATCCATTGCCCCAAAGAGGTAGGCTCTGCCCATCCATCCAGGGCTTCTTGACGGATTGCCCCAAAGAGGTAGGCTGGAGCCACAGGAGGCCTACAGATCCCCTGGGCCGGGCCATGGTGGAGACCTAAATGGGGGCAACTATTAGCCCAGCACAGGCTAACAAAGGCCCCACCACAGCCCCACCCTTGGGCTGGGCCATCATGAAGGCCTGTGGACCTCTGCACGCCTGCAGACCCCCAGCTGGGCCTGTGGCAGAGGGGCCTCTCCATGCGCATGGGCCCCCAGGCTAGCACATGGGGCGAGGACGCAAGCCTCATGTCACCGGGCCAGCATAGGGAGTGGAAACACAAGCTCACGTCCCAGGCCTGTTGGCAGGGCAGGGACACGAGTCCCACATCCTAGGGCCTGTTGCCAGGGTCCGGGATGCGAGCCTCATGTCTCTGGGCCAGTGCAGGGGGCGGGGACATGGCCTGCTGATTGGTCATTATATGATGGCATTCTGACCAATTTGCATATTATCCTATTATTTGATAGGTTGGTTACACAATGAGGTAGGAGGAAAACATGTGAATAACAGAAGAAGATGGCTGGGTGCTATCTTTAAAGTTTGGCTACCACAGTAGTAAATAAACTATACCTTTAACATTATCTGCTATACTATTTGAAAATATGGAACAAAAGTAAAATTTGCTTTCTTTCTCTGTACCACTTCTAAAATTGCAAATAGTTCCAATCATTTCTCAATGACCTTAAATGTGTAATTATTTTTATTGTCATTCTCTTCCTGTTAAAGGAATGACTATTTATTTGAACAAGCATGAGGAAATCTTATGATATGGATACATATTTGACATTGTAGTACAACCTGAAAGTCAGTGTATTAATTTTCCTGAGGGAAAATGAAGTTTTATTTCCACTGATGAATAGTTTTAACAATATAAAACACTATCTCAATCTTGCAGCATGGTAAAAAAAAAAAAAACACTAAGCAACTCTAATCAAATATTAAGAAATTCAGATTAGGATTATACTGTTTATCATTCAACATCAACAACCACATAACACACAAAATGCATTAGAACAATTTAAGAGACTATTCATTCAAGTTCTTAAATTGTATGGTTGATTCTTGTGTATTCTGAGGTACAAGTCATAGTTAAACCACTTTTTAATCGATTTTTATTTAGCATAAAATGCAAAAAAAAGCTTCAGAGATTTCTATGATAGCCTTGATTATAGCTTATCTTTCGCAACTTAAAATTTTATATCAGCAAACACAGTCACTGCTTTGGTTACCAGGGGAAATTCCCTGAGATAGTATGAATGTAACATGTTGGTATGAACGGATGTTTTGTGTTAACATCTTTCATTTTGAAAAAAAGTATTTATTGTTGAAAGTGTTACATATATCCCCTCCCCCAGCCCCTGCTCATTGACCCCTTTTGGCCTGCCCTGCCCTCCATCCCAGGCCTTCACCACTTTATTGTTTGTGTCCATAGGTTATAATATCCTATCTAATAAGAGTAATATGCAAATTGACCATACCTCTGCTATACCCACAAGCCATGCCCACTAACCATGCCCACCAGCCAATCAGAGCAAGTATGCAAACCACTCCCCTACCAACCTGATTGATGCCTAACTGCTCCTCTGACAGCCTGTTTGCCCTTAACTGCCCTCCCCTGCTGGCCATCTTGTGGTGGCCATCTTGTGTTCACATGGGGGCAGAGTCTTTTGACCATATGGGGGCAGTCATCTTATATGTTGGAGTGATGTCAATCTGCATATTACTCTTTTCTTAGACAGGATAGAGGCCCAGTGCATGGGTGGAAGGCAGCTGGTTTGCCCTGAAGGATGTCCTGCAAATTAACCCAACCAAGATGGCTACAGCCACAGTGAGAGCAGGAGAGAGGCTTGGGATGCCCCTGGCGATGGAGGAAGCCAAGCTTTCCACCAACCCTGGCCTGCTGAGGCCTCCACTTAAAGCAACAAAGTTTCAATGACTGTGTAATGTAGAAGCTTTGACTCTGCTCCAGGCTACAAAGTTTCAACTGTAGGAGATAAATAAATCCCAGATACCAGGGCCTCTGCTTGGGTCACTGGGGAGTGTAGCCAGCCTACAAACCACCACCGGCCCCTCACCCAGGCCACCTGACACTTCAAAGGAACCCCTACCCTGATCCAGGACATCCTTCAGGGCAAACCAGCTGCCTTCCACCCATGCACTGGGCCTCTATCCTGTCTAAGAAAAGAGTAATATGCAGAATGACATCACTCCAACATATAAGATGACTGCCCCCATATGGTCAAAAGACTCTGCCCCCATGTGAACACAAGATGGCCACCACAAGATGGCCAGCAGGGGAGGGCAGTTAAGGGCAAACAGGCTGTCAGAGGAGCAGTTAGGCATCAATCAGGCTGGTAGGGGAGTGGTTAGAGGTGATCAGCTGGCAGGCAAAAGTGGTTAGAGGCAATCAGGAAGGAAGGCAGGTGAGCAGTTGGGAGGCAGCAGTCCTGGATTGTGAGAGGGATGTCCGACTGCCCGTTTAGGCCTGATCCTACCTGGATCGGACCTAAATGGGCAGTTGGACATCCTTCAAAGGGTCCCAGATTGGAGAGGGAGCAGACTGGTCTGAAGGACACCTGCCCTGTTTCCCCTGCCCTGTGCACAAATTTTGTGCACCAGGCCTCTAGTCTATATATATATATATAAAGCCTGTGGCCTAATGCCATAACGACCAAAGACCAGCACAGGTGGTTGGAGCTGCAAGTAGGGCAAGACTATGTGGGTGGTAGGACCATGTGATTTTGTGTGCTGGGCTTCTAGTATAAATATAAGTTCTTTGGTTGATCTCCTACCACCAACCCACCCTCCCCCACATTCCCTCTGAGATTCCATGGTCTGTTCCATGCTTCCATGTCTCTGAATCTAATTTTGTTAATCAGTTTGTTTATTAGATTCCACATTCAAGTGACATCATATGATACTTGTAATTCTCTGACTGGATTATTTTGCTTAGCATAATATTCTACAGATCCCTCCATGCTGTTTGTCCTCTTTGAATAAGTGTCTATTTAGGTCCTTTGATCATTTTTAAATTAGGTTCTTTATCTTCCTTTTGTTAAGTTGTATTATTTGTTATATATTTTAGGTATTACACTTTATCAGATGTATCATTGGCAAATATGTTCTTCCATACAGTGGGTTCCTGTTTCATTTTGTTGATGATTTTGTTTGCTGTGCAGATTTTTATTTTGAAGTAATCCCATTTGTTTATTTTTTCTTTTGTTTCCTTGCCCTGGTAGATGTATTGGCAAACATATTGCTTCCAAGAGATGTCTTGAGATTTTACTGACTATGTTTTCTCTAGGGTTTTTAGAGTTTCATGACTTCCATTTAAGTATTTTATACATTTTATGTTTATTTTTGTATATGGTGTAAGTTGGTAGTCTACTTTCATATTTCTTAATATATCTGTCCAATTTTACCAATATCATTTATTGAAGACTATCTTGACTCTATTGTATGTTCTTGCTTCCTTTGTAAAATATTAATTGAGCGTAAAGGCTTGAGCCATTTTCTAGGGTTTCTGTTCTGTTCCATTGATCTATATGCCTGTTCTTGTGCCAGTACCAGGCTGTTTTTATTATATTGGATTTCTAGTATTATTTGAAATCTGGTATTGTAATCCCTCCAACTTTGTTCTTCTTTCCCAAGATTGCAGCAGCTATTCAGAGTTTGTTATTGTTGTTGTTGTTGTTCCATATAAATTTTGGAGGTATTTGTCCTAGATCTGTGAAATAAGCCATTGTATTTTAATGGGGATTGCATTGAATCTATAGATTGCTTTTGGTATTATGGAAATTTTAATGATGTTAATTCTAAAAATTCATGAATGTAGTATATTCTTCCATTGGTTTATATCTTCCTCTGTCCCTTTTCTAATATCCTATAGTTTTCCAAGTACATCTTTTACTTCCTTGATTAAGTTTATTCCTAAGTATCTTGATTTATTTTTGTTGCAGTGGTAAATGAGATTATTTGTTTAGTTTCTCCTTCTGAGAATTCATTATCTTATATAATAAAAGGCTAATATGCAAATCGACTGGACTGTGGAAAGAGTGGTTGCTATGACATTGTCAGTGTGCTCCCACAGGGGGAATGCCACTCAGCGAGAAGCCGGGCTCATGGCTGTGAGCACAGCAGCAGTGGCAGGAGCCTCTCCCACCTCCACGGCAGCACTAGAGATGTCCAACTGCCAACTTAGGGGTAGATGTCAGTGGGACATCCCCCGAGGACTCCTGGACTGTGAGAGGGCTCAGGCTGGGTTGAAGGACCACCCACTTCCCCTACACGAGTACACAAATTTCATGCACCAGGCCTCTAGTTAGTGTATAAAAATGCCATCAATTTTTCAGAGTTAATTTGATATCCTGTTACTTTGCCAAATTCATTTATTAAATCTAGCACCTTATTGATGGAGTCTTTAGGATTTTCTATGTACAACATCATGTCATCTGTGAGTAAGGACAGTTTTACTTCCTTCTTTCCAATTTGGATGGTTTTTATATTTTCCTCTTGTCTGATAACTGTAGCTAAGATTTTCAATACTATGTTGAATGAAATGGTTTTAGTTTTTGCCCATAGAGTATGATGTTGGCTGTAAGTTTTGTCATATATGGCCTTTATTATGTTGAGATATGATCTATTTATTTCCATTTTGCTGAGAGTTTTTTTAATAAAAAATGGGTGTTAGATTTTCTCAAATGTTTTTTCTGTGTTTATTAATATGATCACATGTTTGTCTTTTAATTTGTTTATATGATCTATCATATTTATTCACTTGTGAATATTGTACCAGCCTTTCATCCCTGGGATAAATCCCATTTGGTCATGGTATATGATCTTTTTAATAGATTGCTATCTCCAATTTGCTAATATTTTGTTGAGGACTTTAACATCTATATTCATTAGGGATATTGTCCTATAATTTTCTTTCTTTGTTGTATCTTTATCTGGTTTTAGAATTAGGGTAATGCTGGCCACATAAAAAGAGGTTGGAAGTGTCTATTCCTCTTCAGTCTCCTGGAATAGTTTTAAGAATACAGTGGTACCTCGAGATACGAGTGCCCTAACATACGAGATTTTTGAGATACGAGCCGTCGAGCGAGTGATTTTTGCTTTGAAATACGAGCAACATTTGAGATAGGAGTAATCGCGTGGATCAGCTGGCTGCACAAGACCCACCAGTTTACCGCAACTCGAGCATCTCATAGTTTCCCACGCCTCAAGGTTATGGAATGAATTAAACTCGTATCTCGAGGTACCACTGTATTGGTGTTAGTTTTTCTTTGAATAATTGGTAAAACTCTCCTGTGAAGCCATCCAGGGCTTTTGTTTGCTGGGAGTCTTTTGATTAATGCTTCAATGTCATCAGTTGTTATGGGCCTATTCAGGTTTCCTGATTCAGTTTTGGAAAATTGTATTTTTCTAGGAATTTGTTCATTTCACCCACTTTTTCCAGCTTATTGGCATATAGCTATTCATAGTTTTTTTTTGTTTTGTTTTTTTACAATATTTTGGATTCTGTGGTATCAGTTGTCACTTCAACGATTTTGTTTCTGATTTTATTTATTTGGGCCCACTCTCTTTATTTCTTGATAACTTTGGCTAAAGGTTCATCAATCTTGTTTATCTTTTCAAAGAACCAGTTTTTGGTTTCATTGATCTTGTGTGTGTGTGTGTGTGTGTGTATGTGTGTGTGTTAGCTCTATGTCATTTATGTCTTCTCTAATCTTTATTTCCTTCCTTCTATTTACTCTGGGATTTTCTTGTCATTCCCTTTTTGATTCTTTTAGTTGTAGGGTTAACTAGTTAATTATTAATTTTTCTTGTTTTTAGAAGTAGGTCTGTAGTGTATGAACTTCCCTCTTAGGACTGCTCTTGTTGTATCCCATAGATTTGGGATTGTTGTGTGTGCATTTTCATTTGTTTCTAGAAAGATTTTAATTTTTTCCTTGCTCTTGTTGGTAACTCATTCATCCTATCTAATAAAGAGGGAATATGCCAGTTGACTGCCATGCCCTCAAAGATCGCAGTGCTCTCAGCTAATAAGGAGGAAATGTGCAAATTGATGGCCTTGCCTTCAAAGATGGCAGTGCCCACAGACACACGCTGGCAGCATCCAGTCCCCTCAGACCTCTGGAGTCTCTTAGTCCTCTCAGTCCCCCAGCTGCCCAGGGCCGGCCCAAGGCACAGGCAAACCTCGGATGGTGGCTGCTCAGCCTCCCAGGGCCACCAGACGTTCAGGTAACCAGGACCAGCTGAGGCTTGTGCTGCCGGCAGTGGTAGCAGCAGAAGTGTGATGGGGAGTCACCTTCCTCTGATTGCTGGGTTGCCTCCCACCCCTGAGGACTCCTGTACTTTGAAAAGGGAAAATCCTGGATGGGGAACACCCCCCTCCAGTGCATGAATTTTCATATACCAGGCCTCTAGTTGTTTAAAAACATGCTATTTACCTTCCATGTGTTTGAATGTTTTGAGTGTTTTTAATGTAATTTGTTTCTAATTTCATTCCATTGTGTTCTCAGAAGATGCTCAATATATTTTCAATCTTCTTGAACTTGTAGAGACTTGTTTTGTGTTCTAACATGTGGTCTATCTTTGAGAATGAACCATGTGCATTTGAGAAGAATGTGTATTCTGCAGCTTCGGGGTAAAATATTCCATCAATGTCAATTAAATCCATCTGATCCACTATGTCATTTAGAGTTAGTTTCCTTTTTGATTTTTTGTCTGGAAGATCTATCCAGTGAAGGCTGTGGGGTGTTAATGTCCCTAACTATGACTATATTGTCCTCCAGAAGTGTTTTTTGTATATTTAGGTGCTCCTATACTGTTTATCAGGATTATATCCTCTTGTTGAATCAATCTCTTTAGTATTATACTGTGACCTTTATTTTCTCTTGTGATGGCCTTCATGTTAAAGTTTATTTTGTCAGATATGAGTGTTACTACCCCAGCTTTATTTTTTTCCCATTAGCATATAAAATTTTTCCATCCCTTCACTCTCATTCTGTCTGAGTTTTTGTTCTGAGGTGGGTCTCTTAAAGACAGCATATAATTGGGCTGTGTTTTTATTTTCATTTAGCTACCATATGTCTTTTGATCGGAGCATTTATTCCACTTACATTTTTTCTTTTTATTAATTTTTATTAATTTTTTATACATATCTCCCCATTGCCCCCCTCCCTCCCAGGCATACCCCAACCCCCCAATGTCTGTGATCATTGGTTATGCTTATATGCATGCATACAAGTCCTTTGTTGATCACTTATCTACCTCACCTAACTTTAATCTTTCTGCTGTAATTTCACAGTCTGTTTGATGCTTTATGATTTTTGTCCCCCTGAGAATTATCAGTCTACTCCCTTTCTGTGCTCCTGATTCTATTATATTCATCAGTTTATTCTGTTGGTCAAATTTTTAATTCACTTAATTTTTAGATTCACTTGTTGATAGATATGTATTTGTTGTTCATAATTTTTTGCCTTTTACCTTTTTCTACTTCCTCTTCTAAAAGAGTACTTTTCAGCATTTCATATAATACTGGTTTGGAGTTGATGAACTCCTTTAGCTTTTTCTTCTCTGTGAAGCTCTTTATCTGCCCTTCAATTCTGAATGATAGCTTTGCTGGATAGATTATTCTTGGTTATAGGTTCTTGCTATTCATCACGTTGAATATTTCTTGCCACTCCCATCTGGCCTGCATGGTTTCTGTTGAGAAATCAGCTGACAGTTGTATGGGTGCTCCCTTGTAGGTAATGAACTGTTTTTCTCTTGCTGCTTTTAATATTCTCTCTTTGTCTTTTGCTCTTGGTATTTTAATTATGATGTGTCTTAGTGTGGTCCTCTTTGGATTCCTTTTATTTGGGGTTCTGTGTGCTTCCTGGACTTGTAAGTCTATTTCTTTTACCAGATGTGGGAAGTTTTCAGTCATTATTTCTTTAAATAGGTTTTCAGTATCTTGCTCTCTCTCTTCTTCTGGCACCCCCACAATTCTGATGTTGGTACGCTTGAAGCTGTCCCAGAGGCTCCTTACATTATCTTCACATTTTTGGATTCTTTTCTCTTCTTGCTTTTCCAGTTGAATGTTTTCTGCTTCTTTATATTTCAAATTTTTGACTTGATTCTTGCCATCCTCTAGTCTGCTGTTAGGACTCTGTATAATATTTTTTATTTCAGTCAGTGTCTCTAGTATGTCCTTTTTCATGTCCCCTTGGGTCTCACTAAATTTATCCAACTTTTCTAGCATATTCTTGAAAAACCTTATAAGCGTGGTTTTGAACTCTATATCCAGTCATTTTTTCCCCTTCATTTCTTTTGTTTGTAATCCCTTCCCTTGTCTCGGCATTTTCACTATGCCGGGGAAACTTCTGTGTTAAATTCAGCTTTATGATACCAGACTTGCAAAACTGAAGAAGCCTCTGTTGAGCTTGGGAGGGGTGGAGTCTCAGGGCTTAAGGGACCGCCTTGCCTTCCAGTCAGCCCCGCCCTCCATGGCCCCTGAGTCTCACGTGACTGGGTAATGGCTGGAGCAGTCCTTGTTTGCGCGCACCCGCAGTGCCTCTATTCGCTGCCTTTCTGGCTCCCCTGCACACCAGGACCATACGAGTCTAGGTCCCCAGGGTTTCACCCGAAATAGGGGCTTAGTGAAGTTAGAAGTGGCACAGCTGGGAGGGTCTTTCTCCCGCCCACTTGCGAAAGCCACAGGCACAATCAGCAATCTGTCCTGTGCGCAGTGCCGTGCGCACCACCAGGCCTTTGATCTTTTGCAACTCCCCTAAATTTCCGTGCACTTCTCCCTTTTCACAGTCCAAACTCCCCCCGTATGAGTTTCGGCTGGATCTGGCATTTAGTGTTGTAAGATAAGGGGTTCAATGCCTTTGAGAGACTCCCTTTCCCTCCCGCCAGAGAAAGCTAGCCAGGTACTCCGGCACCCGCTCTCTCCGCGTGCGCGTCTCCGTACCTCAGCTTTTTGCAGCTCCTCTGGGTTTCTGTGAGCCCTTCTCTTTCCTTCTAGCTGTAGAACTTACACTCAGCCAGCTTCCCTGTGGTTCTGGATGATGTCCGTTCTGTCTTTTAGTTGTAGTTTTGAAATTGTTGTGAGAGGCAGCAGTGTAGGTATTTACCTATGCCGCCATCTTGGATTCTCCTTATTCCATTTACATTTAAAATTATTATTGACTAGAGGTCCAGTGCATGACATATGTGCACTGAAGGGAGAGTCACTCAGCCTGGTCTACACCATGACACGGTATGAGACCCCTTGGGGGATGTCTGACTGCCGGCTTTGGCCCACTTCCTAGGGAGCGGGCCTAAGCCGGCAGTCAGTCATCCCTAGAGGAGTCCTTAGTGCTGCTGTGGAAGTGAGAGAGGCTCCTGCCACCATTGATGCACTCACCAGCAGTGAGCCTTGCTTCTGACTGAGTGGCACTCCCCCTGCGGGAGCACACTACCACTAGGAGCAGTTCCTACACTGATTATATGCTCCCTGGTGGTCAGTGCATGTCATAGTGACCAGTCATTCTGTCGTTTGGACAATTTGTGTATTAACCTTTTATTATATAGGATAGGCACTTATTTATGCCTATATTTCTCACTTTCTATTTTTTCTCATTATAGCAATCCCTTTTGCATTTTTTGCAGCTGGTTTGCTGGTGATAAACTCCTTTGCTGGTTTTTGCTGGGAAGCTCTTTATTTCACCATCTATTTTGAATGATACCTGGATTTGTAATCTTAGTTTCATTGCTTTTCATTGCCTTGAGTTCTTCATGCCATTCTCTTCTGGCCTATAGAGTTTCTGATAGAAAATCAGCAGACAGCCTCATGGGAGCTCCTTTATAGATGACATACTGCTTTTCTCTTGCTGTTTTTAAAATTCTCTTTTTCTTTAATTTTTGGCATTTTAATTATGATGTGTCTAGGTGGGCCTGTTTGGGTTCTTTTTGCTTGGAAATTTCTGTGCCTCCTGAACTTGTGGGGCTTTTTCCTTCATCAGGTTAGGAAAGTTTTCTGCCACTATTTCTTTGAACACATTCTCTATTCCTTGCCCACTTTCTGCACTTTCTGGCTATCCTATGATGCAAATATTGTTACATTTCATGTTGTCCCACAGCTCCTCTAGGCTGCCCTCCATTTTTTTTTAACTGTTTTTCTTTTTTGGTTCTCTGAGTGTTTTGTGTTTTTTTTCTACCTTGTCTCCTAATTCACTGTTCTGATCCTTGGCTTCCCCTAATATGCTATGTATTCCTTCCAATATGTTCTTTATTAGTGCTATGCCATTCTTCATTTCCAACTGGTAAGTTTTCATAGTTTCTATACCTTTTCTCATACTGTTAAGCATCCTTGTAATCATTATTCTGAACTTAATATCTGATACATTACTTATATCATTTAGCACTTCTTCTGGAGAATTCTATGTTCTTTTATTTAGGGCTTGTTTTTTGATTCCCCATTTGGCTGCCCGTTGGGATTTGTGTTTATGTTTTAGCTAGATCTTCTATGACTCTCAGTCTCTAGTGCAGGACAATGTCAGGCACTGTTTGTAACAACCCAGCGTACTGTTTGGAACTATCAGCAATCCACAGCTTGTGGCTCCCTCTGCTGGGGCTGGGTGCCTTGTAAAGGACCAAGAAATGCATCAAGGTCTGTTTTTCCTAGCCCTTGATACAGAAGGAGATCAGGCAAAGATTTATAGCCTCTAGAGATCCACATCTGCCTACAGTCTTATTATTATTCTCAGCCTCAATAACACTCAGGCTCAAAGTATAGACTCCACAGAGCATAGGGTGAGGTAAAAGTTTTTACAATAGGGTGGGGCAATTGCTTGTCAACCCCCACTACCCTCAGGCAAACCCTGCCTGGATGGTAAAGTCTTCTGGAAAAAGATGTCCTCTGCAGTGTGAGGGACTCAGCACAGGGAACCAGAGTGTCTGCCTTCTGAGCTCTAAACCCAGTGCTCCCAACTCTAGTTTCTCCACACACAGCTCTAGTCCACCCTGCTCTTCTTCTGCTGAAGCCCAAAGTGGGTGACTACACATGAAAATTCATGTGTTGCCCCTTTAAGAGGTTGCCTGCATTTCCAGTCATCTTTTCCTAGCAGTCAGCAATCTTGCTGATTTTTACAACCAGATGCTATGTTCTGGTGCCTTGGGCAGGAGAACTCAGCTTGAGGTGTAGATCCCAGAGTTCTTAGTGACAACCCCACAGCTGAGATATACCTCCAGCACTTTATCTTCTGCCTTTGGGAGCCCTGCCACCCCTTTTATATTTCCACCCTCCCTACCAGTCTCTATGCAGTCTCCACTCTCTCTTGGGTTATCAGGGTTCTTTCTATCTAGTCTTTAGTTGATTATTCGGATGGTTTTTCTGTGTTTTAGCTGTAATTCCAATTTGGTCCTAGAATAGTGTTTGTGTAGCTTCCACTTAATCCACCACCATTTTGGAATTCTAACGTCTTCTTTCTGACCTCTATATCAAGGACAGGAAGAAATGATAGATTTGAAACTCTTAAAAGCTGACCAAAAAAAAAAGTAAATTGAAGGGTAAGAGGTGAGAAGACAAAGTATGAGTATACTTTCAGAAACAGTGAAAATAACATAGATTTAAAGTTGAGTAGAAACAAGTCATATATCATTCTATGACTAGAAAAATATTGTATATAACCAAAAAATGTTTTACCTGGCAGACAGACAAGCTAAAACTTAGGAATACCTGCTTTATCAGCAGGCTATCAAGTTCCATGCTCACATTTGGGTTTTCTCAAGTTTTGCCATAATTTATACCATTTCTTTTCAAGCTGGGTCATGTTGAACTCTCCAAGATAATCAATAGTGAAAAGCATGTAGGGCCAGTCTACCATTCACTTTGCCTTTCACTCTGCACAAGGGCACCTTCTAACTACCATCTTTATAGTACCCCATTAAGATGTTGCCTTTCATAAAATTCTATTGTTCTAGGTCATTTGAAATGGTACTACATGAAATATGTCATCAAGCATACACACTGATCACATACTATATGGTTCTTACCACACCTAGTCTATGCAAGGGCAGTGTTCCAAATTATGAAAATTCAAATATTATCAAAAAGCTATTGGATGCAAGTCAAACTTTCATAGCTTAATTATTTCACAGGAAGCTATAGAACAGTAGCTTGCATTCAGTTTCGTAAAAGATCTCTAAATCTCTCCTATTACTGGAGATGCTATTTTAACTATCTTCATATTTAAAAGATATGAGAGAGTTGTAAGTGTTAACACTGGGCCCTGAAATCCTGGAATCATTTGGCTATAAGTGCTTGAGCACAGGGGTGGCCCAACATGAGTAGAGGGTGTCTGGAGCAGGGGCAATAGAAACAAAGTTCCTGGGTTTTCTCTAAGGTTGCTATCTGCTTGCCCAAGTGGCTGGCCCCTCTCCTCAGAAAGGCAATAGCTTCCAAACTCCTTCATGTGCTCATCCTCAGGTCATCGGGTTTGGGCAAGGGCACTATGTGCCAACAGATTGCCCAAAACGCTGGCCTCCACCATTTCTCCAGTAGCCACTACTTGCAGGAGAACATCAAAGCCAACATGGAAGTTGATGATTTGGTAACGCAGTACACAGAGAGAGGTCTTTTGGTTCCAGGTTATGTGATCACACGCCTGAGGATGTTGGTGATATGGTAAAGCAGTACATACAGAGAGGTCTTTTGGTTCCAGGTTATGTGATCACACACCTGAGGATGTCTGAGAACAGGCAGGATCAGCATTGCCTACTAGATAGTTTTCCTAGCACATTAGTTCAGGCTGAAGCCCTCGCCATAATCTGTGACCTGGAGCTAGTGATCACACTGAACATTTCGTTTGAAACACTCAAAGATCATCTCAGCCAACAGTGGACTCACCCTCCTATCTGAAGGGTGTGTAACCTGGGACCCCACCTGTGCAAGATTTCATGCACCGGGCCTCTAATTAATAAATAATAATACAAAATAAAGGGTTTCGTGTACTCACATCTGTAAGCCTACTTTTGCCCCATCCTGTAGTTCATCTTTCAAGCATCCTACATTTATGGAAGAAGGTGAGATCAGATATGTGAAGTGCATTCCCCAGGCTCTTGCTGCCAATAAATAGTATAGCCAGGACTCACACTCAGGTTTTCCGGACCCTGTAGCCTGAGTTTGCTCCTGGATGTAAACTACCTATTTTCTGTCCTAAGCCATCCAGGGAGAGAGCCTGCTTGGTTTTGCTTGTATTAAGAGTGGCCTCACATAAAAAATAGCAGTGTTCCCTATGGTGATATTCAGCTTTATAGGCTATCCATCTTATTTTTCCCTTTGCTTCAAGAAAAAAAAAAACTGTGAGAAGGAAGTCTGAGCCTCGATCCTCCTTCATAACTACTCTTTTATAAATGAAATGAAAGGCTGTCCAAGTAGAATGGCTTTAGTCCAGGCTAATCTATGGAGAAGGCGAGCTCATGACCCTCACCAACTTTTTGTGTCCAGGGTTTTGTGCCTTAAAGGGATCTTTACCCTTTGGTCACCCTCAGCCATGGTGCTCACACAGAGGTCTGGGCTCCTGGGAGCTCTCTAAATACTACTTGCTTTCTTTTCCTGAGATCAGAACAAGTCACTCCCCCACTGCCACCCCAAACAAGACCCTGATAATAAACTGATCTTTCCGAAAGTGCTGGCAGGTGAACCAATGGTGATTGTGCACCTAACACAGGGTAACCCTAACTTTATACCACCTCTCTGTGTTACCTTACACATTAACATGGTCCTGAATGCCAAATTCACACCTTGGCCTGCTATCTGATGTGGCAGTGCTGCTTATCATGCACAGTTCTGGCAGAACCAGGGGAGATTGGCTTCCTGCTTCCCACCTTCCCTAGAGTCACTCCCATCACCTCCAGGAGCCAAGATCAGAGGAGCTCCAATTTCAGCCAGGGTGTGGCCCCTCTGGGAGGTGAGGGAAAAGGAAAGAATAGTAATGGTGATCAAGGTGCTGCTGTGGCCTTCCCTGCTATTTAAAATGTTGTTGAGACACAGGAAAATGTTTGACAAAAAGATGCCTGTGCAAACCCATAAATAGGGCTTTTATAAAATTTAGTTCATTGGAATCTGAGTTCAGTATTTGACTTTAGCTGTTTGTCTAAACAATTTACCAGCCTGCTGGGGGAGGGAGGAGAGGGAGGGAAAATTTGCTCAAATCATAAAGACCACAAATTTCCAAATGCTATGGTATAGGCATTCTTAGCAGTTACTGGTTATTGCTACTTCATGGTAAATGTATTCACTCATTATTTAGTTAAGTCCTTAACAATTACCTTTAAAAGTAGATATTATTTCAATTATCTTGCCTCCTTATATTTTTAATCCTGTTTATGTGAGCTTGTATTTTCATGTACCTTTAGGGAGTAAATTCAAAAGGGTCTTTTTTTGTACCTTTCTTTAGTTTGAGCTCCCCATTCTCATTAATAAACAATGCATTTGCTCCTGCCTGGACACTTTGTTCTTTACGCTCTGATGCTGAGACAGGGAATAGGCCCTCACTGGGTCCCGGTGGTAATTGCACACTGTGTATGCAGAGGGCATATGTCTCGCCTGTTCTCTGCCACGTTATAGGATCTCCACATCCACCTGATGAATTTTGTTTATCACCTTTCATTTAACAGACAGCATCTTTTCTTGCTACATTTAATTTTGCAAGAGAGGCCATTCACAAGGCATATCATGTTCACAGTGTGAATTGCTTTTCTCTTCCCTTCCATTTTTAGTAAGTTCCTTGTCCATTTGGTGTCGCAAAAGAAGAACGTGATCTGGTCATGAGTTGTCATCCCTTCCCATACATAACTATCTGGTAAAGCAGTACATAACTAAACCTAGTGTGCAAGACTCAGATTTAGGGAACCCATGAGGCCATATTTCAGCCATGAAGAAAAATCTGCTTCCTGTATCTGTTGAGATGTATTATAATTATGATTGTTTATAAATGCGATTTCTTATCTTTCCTTTGAGAAACTGCAAATTCTTTTTTTTTCCGAGTGTCAGGCTGTCAACCATCCAGGCGCCCATGGCAGAACGCGGGGCATAGGTGAGCCTCTCTGCTCTCTGCTACCTAATGACTCAGGTGGGACATGGTAGGCACACCTGCAACGCCTCTAGGGGCAGCAACTGCAAATTTTTGTCAAAATAAATAATATTATCTGTATGCTCCTGGGAATTCCCCAATTTAATTAGTGTGTGCATGAGAGAGAGAATGAGATAGAGACATAGATGGTGAAACATTTCCAAAAGGCAGAAAGCTCTTATATGGCACGGATATTCCTTCCTTCCTTAGTGAAAATTAGGCTACTCTAGGAGGTTCAGGATCTCTGAAATACAAGATTTCCTGTTTTAAACTTTTAAAAGGAGCAGTGCACTTAGAAGATTCTCCCTGGGGTTAGCATGTGTCTAACTCCATTTCATTAAATGTTTCTTTTCTTTATTTTAAAGCAATGGCTCTCAACCTTTCTAATGCTGCGGCCCTTTAATACAGCTCCTCATGTTTGGTGATCCCCAGCCATAAAACTATTTTCATTGCTACTTCATAACTATAATGTTACAGTAGCAAAATTACAGTTATGAAGTAGCAACCACAACATGAGGAACTGTTATTAAAGAGTTAAGGCATTAGAAAGGTTGAGAACCACTATTTTAAAGCTTTGGCCATAAAGTCAGAAAGGTGCTAAATAAAAACAAACTGAACTGTAGTTAATTTAGAGAAAAGGGAAGAAAAACTAAAACTCAATCTTTGTATAAGTTCAAAGTGTCATAAAATGAGAGGGTTTTTCTAGTTTTATGAGAATTTGTATACTGATTTTTATATCCTCTTGTTTTTGTGACCAATAGCTCTCTGGGGGAATTTGTTGAGTTCCAATGGCGTTTCATTGTAATCCTTGTCAAGCTCAAATCAGTTCTCTAACGTCATGAAAGCTGTCTCTGGTTGACTCTCCTGTGAAATGTCAGCTCCACTTTCCCGGAAGTCACGTGTATATACTGAGTCAATGTCGGTGTGGGAACAAAGGGGGACATCTGTAATACTTTCAACAATAAGTAGTTTTTAAAAAGATATGAGGTTGCTGTTGTTTAAAAAAATAAATGTTTTCTCCCACTTTTAAGAAACACTTTAGTGGTTTATAGTCAAGAGAACGATGAGAATGGTGGAGCTATTTAATATAGGTTGTCCTCAAAAAATAAATAATTATAAAGGCAATGTTTATTAAAATACATTTCAGCTCTAGCCAATTTTGCTCAGTGGATAGAGCATAAGCCTGTGGACTGACTGAAGGGTCCCGGGTTCAATCCCAGACAAGGGCACATGCCTAGGTTGCGGGCTCGATTCCCAGGTAGGGGACATGCAAGAGGCAGCTGACTGATGATTCTCTTTATCATTGATGCATGACATATCTCTCTCTCTCTCTCCCTTCCTCTCTCAAATCAATAAAAATATTTTAAAAAATACATTTCATTTTCAAAATTGAGCTATCAGCTGTGAAAGTGTGTTACATATTTTTTTGGACACCCTGTATATGCGGCAGATGAATCTGGTTCATCACTCCTGGCTGGTGCTTCCTTTCATAGTATATAGTTGCTGCTTAAGCATCTTCCCAGCCAGGCACTACATTTCCCAATGCCAACCACACACAAACTCCACTCACATTCTATTGGCCAAAACCAGTTACATGACCAAAACCATCTAGGTGGGCCAGTTCCAAACAATGGAAGTGATATGTGTCTCCTCCAAGCTGTGTGTGCTTTCTCCATAGCGTCTTCATATTTGCCCGCAAGCCTGGGATCATCTGCTGAAGACAGCTACCAGAGATGGAAGGAATCAGAATCCCTAAGTCAATATTAGGAGAGTTGCCTAATCAAGAAAGAATATCTATATTGAATGTTGTATGAGAAGGAATAAAATTTTTTGTTATAACATTCTGTTTTAGAAGATTTTAGATTTCCCTGACCAAATGGCAGACATCAAACAAGTATAATTGTAAATATTCTCAGGATCTAAGATCATGTGGAAAATAGAAAAGCAGCACAAGGAAGAAAAAGTCTCAGACACAGAGCAGAAAAACCCAGGAGGGGAGAAATGTGTTTATTTCCTAAAAGTACCTGCTCTCAGAAAAAGTAGTTCATTGGCCTACACAGTTCATTCTGCCTTTTGGAAATGTTTCATCATCTCTGTCTAGGCTGAGAATCTACCTATGAACCAGGAAGTTATGCCTGGGTTGGGGGCTCTTTCTCCAATAGGGGGAAGGCAGAAGGCAGCTGATTGATGATTCTCTCATCATTGATGTTTCTCTCTCTCTCTCTCTCTCTCTCTCTCTCTCTCTCTCTCCTTTCTTCTCTGAAATCAATAATAATTATACTTTTTAAAAGAAAAATCAGTTCATTGGTCTGAAGCAATGTGGACTGAGATAGAAAAGTTAGTTATTCAGACAATTATCATTTGGGTAAGCATACAGTCAGAAAAAATTACAAATAATCTTTGCCATGTTGAAAATAAGCAGTGCTAAGCAGTGCTAGCATTTTTAACACAGTGAGATAACTGGTGAAAAAGATTGGGTTGAAGAAACCCAGAGAAACATTCAAGGGGAAAGGATAAGGAAAGAAAACAATGAAAAACTGAAGACTCAAAGTATGAGAAAGACAGAAGTTATAAAGTACTATCCAAAAAAATAGAAGTTTATGGATTTCAGGATACTCTTTTCAGAGCTAGAAATTAGAGATGGTAGAGAAAAATGCTTTGAAGACATAAGAAGTGTATTTATTCATCCATCAGTTTATTCAACCAATATTTACTGAGCAACAATTATATGCTGTGTCTATGATTGACACCAGGAATAGAATAACTGTGAATAAGCCCTTTGGAGTTCATAGTCTCCTTAAACAGAAAATAAAAAATTGTGATACATAGTATCCTATTCCTCAGAATGGCAACTGTTGACTCAAAATATAGTGGAGGCCAGCGGAGGAAAGGAGCCCTGTTTCTCTCCCACTACAACTCTGTCTCCCTAAGTTCTACGCAGGCTATCTGAAGGGCACAAATTGGCTGAAGAAACAGAAAACTCTAAGACTTCAACAGACCATGACAAAAATAGAGCTAAATAATTATTTCTAAGAAAATGAAATTACTTTTTATCACCACACACTGCATTGTTTTCCTGATTGTTCCCTGTAAGTCTGCAATAGCAGTGGTTGGCAGAATGCACAATTCCTGATAATGACAATATGACTGAAAAAAATTAGTCTCCTGTATGCAAAATAACATTCACCACAATGGGCAATCCGTGCTTGCTCTCTCTGGACCTTTGCTGAACAGAATACCAGTGCAGGCTAATTACAAGAGCAGCTGAGAACTGTGTGTCCTGGAAAGTCGTCCCCTAAAGAATAGCCCAGAAAAGGTCTTAGTACCAAACACAAAACAACGGGAAAAAAAGCAAGAGAGCAAACATGAGAGCATATGCACAGGCATTTTCATTAGCACCCTACAGTTAACCATTCTTATGGATGCACATAAAAGACTGGTAACATTCTCTGCCTTAGAAAAGAACACCTTCCAGGATGCAAGAATCTTCCCCGCACCCCATTCTGACCCAATGTTCTGCTCCAAGGCACAGCTATGGGCCAGCCTTATGTTGAGGACTTTTGTCACTTTTGAGGTGCAAAAATAGTTCATGTCAGAAAGAGAGTTGAAGAGTCAAAGGCAACCTTCACACACTGATTCACATGTTGGGCAAGGAGTACAACTGGTTTGTCACAGGGGAAGGTAGAGCAAGGACCAATTTTTCCAAGTTCTACTCTTCATGAGATGTGATGCCATTTATCTGCAAGAGGTTTTGAATTTGAGTTCCTCAGGAAAAGCATCAGAAAGAGCTCAACAAACAACAACAAATGGCTCCAATATGATCAAAACAGATATGTACTCCCATACATAATGCATGAGCTACTTTAAGTCCATCCCCAAATCCAATGAATTTGTTGTTTGAGAAGAGAAGCATTGACAAGTGCTCATTCTTGCCACCTGCGTAGTAAGCAAGGGTCCTGATGGGAATGATGGCCCAGATTGTGTCATTTAAGAAAAGCTTAAAGAAGAGGTATTCCCTAAAAGTGTGAGCCAAATGTAGGGAAATCCATTTACAGTATCAGGGGACTATTTATAGCCTATACCTAAGCTAAAGAATCCAGGGAAGGGGAGGAGAGGGGAAGGAAAAATGGGAAAGGGATGGGAGAGAAGGGGAATCTAATAAAAGTCAAGGCTTTCATTCATGATGTAACAGCTTCCTTCAGTCAAGGATGTAACTGACCTGGAAGAACACCACAATAAGAAAGCTTCTTTCCTTATTTCCTTTTTCTGATCAATTTCTAGTGCTCCTCTCTGGGTCAAATCCAAAAAAAACCAGGTCATAAAGGAGCCTATAGATTAAAGCCCTTGTAGGTTGGCCTCCCAGAGCAAAACCATAGTGAAGAGAGAAAAATGGGTCAGGTGTGGCAAATGGAAGGTCCTCAGCACAGGAAGCTTAGAGCCCATCAGCTGGAATCTAAGGAAAAGGAAACAAAAATTGGAATAGGGCTATCCTTTTTTAATAAACTGAGCTAGCATACAGGATTGGATTGTTCAACCCAACTAATCAAAATCAGAGATCTCGCCCAGTATCAGGCTTTCCTACTGATTTCAAGGATCCGGTCAGTGGAGAGTCTCAGACAAAGTGTTTTCCTGCACTGGGCATGCATTGTGGCTTAGAACAGTAGGCGGGGTCTCAAAGTGAGGTCCGTGGGGTCCTTGGCACAGCACGAACATTTAAACTAGGCACATTTCCCTTTTACCCAGAGACTTGGATGGCCTAGGAGCCCCTCTCCAGGGAGACTTGCCTCAGAAATCCTGGGTCCCATTGACTGTAAATAATCCCTAAGGCTGGAAACAGCCTGTTAAGGGTTCTCAACCAATAAGAGCCCCTTCTCCCAGCAGCTATCATTAGTTTATAACCCAGAGGTGAAGTTAAAAAGAGATTAGACCAGATTGCCTACCTTGGTTTCTCCCCCAACAACCTCCCACACTTCCAGGGAAGGGAGTGAATGGATTTCAGGCAGCATTTTTAACTTCTTCCCTCCCGCAAACACTATGTTTATGTTTAAAAGAGAAGAAGTGTGTGTGTGTGTGTGTGTGTGTGTGTGTGTGTGTGTGTGAGAGAGAGAGAGAGAGAGAGAGAGAGAGAGAGAGAG
>JAAGEH010002534.1:31801796-31824528 GCA_011751065.1 Lasiurus cinereus
GGGGGGGGGGGGGTGTTCAGGGGAAAAAAGAGAAAATATATAACAATATGGAGGAGGGAAGGTCACTGGGCCTCGTACATGAACCGGCCTGAGGAAACCTGCTATACGTCTTACGCGAACAACCTTCCACCTTTGTCGGTCAAGCCCACAGCAAAATGCAACTGCGGTGAGTTTTTTAAGGGAGATCACAGGTGTAACTGCAGGCCCCACCCCAAAGGCGCCTTCTTGGCCAGCAATGTCAGTCTCTGTTCCTTCCCACATGACAGGGCCACTGCCCTCTGACCCTAGGCCACCTCGGCATTTCTGTCTATAGCTCTGTAGCTTTTAGATCTCCTTTTCCCCAGTTTGGAGAAGATGGTGTCCAGATCACTCTAGAAATACAGGGTTGTAAGCAGGTGTGGGGAAGTGAGCCACAGCCAGGATTTGGAGAACATCTGCTCACTCTTTGGGATTGTAAGCACTTTAATATAAGTGTGCATTTTTCTAAAATCAGATCCAGGGGGTTTACAGGGATCTTTAAAAAGATTGAGGGCCTATAAAGCTCAGCCTGCAAAACTGCAGACAGTTCTTACTGAAAGTGGAAAGTCCCTGCCCCCAGGGTTGACCCTGGGCCGCATTGTTCGGCTCCTGCCCTGTCCTCCTCACCCACGGGAGCATCCAGTCTCAAGGTCAGGCCTGAGCAAGAACATAGTCTTAGTTTCCAGATGATTTCAAACATGCTATAAAATATTTAGAATATAAAAGTGCAGAACTTACATTTTTGTGTTGTTAGAGAGTGTCTGGAAGCCATCTTGCAGATTCGTGCACTTCTCCGTCAGCTGGAGCAACTTATTCAGGTAGGTGCTGTTTCATGGAAGAGATTTTAAAGAAAGGTTGATTTAAAATGAGAGCTTACAAGATGCTGTTAACAGAAACTAGATTTAATTGCTAAAGTGTGCTCAAATGAAGTCTGGTGTGTATTCCATTATCAGATTTCTCGGTGGAAAAGGAAATTGATATTTTCACTTCTGTTGGGTCTAAAAAAAAAAATCTCACACTATAATGTCAAAAAGAAAAGAACTCCTTTGGAAAATGTTACATTTTCATGCTTTCCTATTTTGAGGTTATTGCTAGCAATGAACATGTTATTGAATAGTTTAACCATTGTGTGTGCGAGCAGACTTTATTTTTAAAAGATGTCAGTGTAGGAGGCATGCAGACAAAAGAGATCCACAGTTCTCTCCAAAAAGATACCAAGTAAATCTGACCTTTGATTATTAGAGTAGCCATGAAATAGTGCCTTTTGCAATAGCAACCTCCTAATAGCTGTTGCTTTATGAACTTGAAAAACTGGAGCTGGAACAAAACCAAATCAAAAAGTAAGGCCCTGACCAGAGTTTCTCAATAGTTAGAGTATCAGGCAGAGCACCAAAGGGTCTCAGGTTCGATTCTCAGTCAAGAACACATACCGGGGTTACAAGTTCAATCTGGCCCCAGTTGGGCACATGTGGAAGGCAGTCAATCAATCAATCCATGTATCTCTCTCACATCCATGTTTCTTTCATTCCCTACCTTCCACTCTATCTAAAATCAATGGAAAAATATCCTCCAATAAGGACTAACTACAGCAAAAAAGCAAGGGGTTATGGAGTCGTGGACATGTGTGTGCTACTGGACCACTCCAGGCATCAGTTCCCACATCTCTAGTCCTTTCCTCATAGTGCTATTGTCATGATAGGTACAATGACGTCGAAATGGGTGTAAAGCACTGGACACCATGCCTGATATAGTAAATGCTCAAAAACGTGTAACATATCATTTTCCTTAGCCTTCAAATGGTTCCTACAACTCTTACTATTAATCCATTTATTTGACCATCCTGAAGATATTTGCCAAAGACAACTTAATATGGGCTGGGGGCCAGGCACAGGATGCTTAGGATGTGGTGGTGGATAAAGCAATCATGGTCCCTGTCCTTAGTGGAGCTTGCAGTCTGGTTAGGGAGAAAGATTCTTCAAACAAACAAACAAACAAAAAAAAAAACCCCACAAATGAATATAGTATAGAATTATGAGCTATAATTAGGGTCATTAAAACAGCAGTGGGTGCCTTGGAGAGTAATGGGGAGACCCCTGCATACTGAGGGGTCCCTGAGATGATATCCTTTATGTGATGATCTCAAGAATAATCTAAATGAGCTAGATGAACTTTGGAAAGTGTGTGTTTGAGGGATGTGGAGGGGACATTCAGGCCGAGGGAAAAGGATGTCCAAAGGCCCCAGAATGAGGAGTAACCCAGAATGTCTGAGGAATTGGAAGAAGACAGGTGGGTCTCACAGCTAAAGGCTAACGGGTGTTTGGAGTAAGTAGGGGCCAGAGCACACAGGCCTGGTGAACCATGTTGTGCATTTATCTGCATAAGGAGCAATAGAAGATCAGGAGAGTGATGTGACCCAACATATGTTTTAAGAGGTTCACTACAGAGAAGAATGACATGAAAGGAAGTAGGATACAAAAAATGTGATGAAGTTAGGAGGGTTCTGGGAGAGAGATGATGGTCACTGACACTATGATGTCATAAAAAAACACCCAACTCATAGTTGTTTTACATGACAAAACTCTGTTACTTGCTCATGAAATGCCCACTGCATGACTGAGCGGCTTTTCAGGGCAGCTGTGCACCTTCATGTCAACAGCCCGCTTCCATATTGCTGCAGCAGAAGATGCTGGATGCAACCTTACCCTGGGTCTGAATGCTCTAGTTTGGCCAGAACTAGTCACATGGCCAGCCTGATCACAATGTGGGAGTCAGAAAAAGTGCCTGTTCCTAAGTGCTTAGAAAGAGGATACAGACGTGGCCCTGGGCACCACAATGCCCAGCAGCCTGAGAACAGCTACCAGATATAGGATCTATTCTGGAGATAAGACTGACAGGACTTCAAAATAAATTGGATATGAGAAGTGAGGGAGCAGGAGGTGTACAGGCAGATATATAAACAAGAAAGTTCCACAATTAATTCTCCAATATTTCTCAGAAATGCCTTCCCAAAACACTGTGCAAAGAGTACATATGGGCTCATAAAATCCCACTTTATCCTGATATGATTTTTCTCCCTTCCCCCACTGCCTTCCTTCATCTCCCTCCTTCTGTCTACATGCCTCACCTTCTGTGCTTCCTGAATGTGTAATCATACTTTCCAAAGATTTGTTTATTTCTAATTGGTTGTGTATTTTATTCAGGCAGCACCGTTAATGAAGTGAATTACCAAGCCAGCAGTGCTTTGAATTATGATGGCTTTGCAATATTGAATTATAAAACTGTAACAAGCAAGCACCCATAGGATTTAATGTCATATAACTTTCCTTAAATTTGGAGAGTACCTTTGTTAATAAAAAATCAAAACAGTTTTGCCCAACTAAATCATAAATGATGCATGGAAGGCAAGTGAAGTATCAGGGGTAAAGTGGCAATCCTGTAAAATAATCCTATATAAGAAAGAGGTAATATGCAAATTGACTGTCACTCCAACAGACAAGATGGCCACCCCCATGTGGACACAAGATAGCCACCATAAGATGGCTAGTTGGGAAGGACCAGGCCTGCAAGAGAGGGCAGTTGGGGATGATCAGGCCAGCAGGGGAGGGCAGTTGCGGGGAACAAAGCCTGCTGGGAAGGGCAGTTAGAGGTGATCAAGTCTTCAGGGGAGGGCAGTTGTAGGAGATCAGGCCTGCAGGGGAGGGCAGTTGTGGGGGACCAGGCCTGGAGGGGAGGGCAGTTGAGGGGGACCAAACCAGCAAGGGAGGCTGTTGAGGGCAACCAGGCTGGCAAGGGAGGGCAGTTAGGAGTGACTGGGCCAGCAGGGGAGGGCCATTGTGGGGGACCAGGCCTGCAGGGGAGGGCAGTTGTGGGGAACCAGGCCTGCAGGGGAGGGCAGTTGTGGGGAACCAGGCCAGTAGGGGAGGAGAGTTAGGGATGAGCAGGCCAGTAGGGGAGGCTGTTGGGGGCAACCAGGCTAGCAAGGGAGCACAGTTAGGGGTGACAGGGCCAGCAGAGGAGGGCACTTGGGGGCAACCAGGCTGGCAAGAGAGGGCAGTAAGCGGTGACAGGGACCATAGGAAGGGCAGTTGGGGGCAACCAGGCCAGCAGTGGAGGAAAGTTAGTCAGGCAGGAGAGGTCAGTTAGGGGCAATTGGGCTGGCAGGGAAGCAGTTAGATGTCAATCAGGCTGGCAGGGGAGTGGTTAGGGGGTGATTAGGCTGGCAGGCAGAAGTGGTTAGGTGCAATCAGGTAGGCGAGTGGTTGGGAGGCAGCAGTCCTGGATTGTGAGAGAGATCCCAGATTGGCGAGGGTGCAGGTTAGGCTGAGATACACACACTCATCCTCCCACCTCCCTCCCCCATGCACAAATTTCATGCATCAGGCCTCTAGTGAGAGAATGAAATCAGGGGGGGGGGGAAAGCATCTTAAGGGACACTAGGACCAGCCTTTGAACCTGGGCTCCCCTCACTGACTGTGGTTTTTGAACCTAAAGGTTTCCTTTTTAAATCTTTACTATAGGGGTGCTATAGATGGAATGTTTGTCTCCCTAAATTCACTTGTTGAAATTCCCCAAGATAATGGTATTCAGAGGTGGAGCTCTGGTAGGTGATAATGCTCATAAAGGGGGAGCCTTCACAGATGGGATTAGTGCCCTTAGAAAATCCTGAGAGAGTCCTTGTCCCCTTCTGCCTGTGAGGTGAAAGCGAAAAGATGGCCACATATGAGTAATTATAACCTCATCAGATCCCAGATCTACAGGTGTCAGGATCTTGAATTTCTCAGCCTTCTGAAGTGTGAGAAATAAATGTCTGCTTTATATAAACCACCCTTTCTATAGTATTCTGTTATAGCGACCCAAATGAATTGAGACTAGGGTTTATACAGGATGTGTTTAAAAACTGCTGGCATACAGAAGTCACTAAGTAAATTCTGTGTTCTTATTCTCCTAAACACATATTGTATCATTTCCTCAAACCACATGGATCATTATTCCCACAGGGCTCAGCAACTGCTCCCACCCATGGAAAGTCACTTCCCAGTGAAAGTAACAGAAAAGGAAGCTCACTGAGTCCCTCTCTCCTTTCTCTTTCTCTTCTGTCCCCTTTTCATTCAGAGTCTTCACAGTTTTCTTCCTTTTCACCTATTGTTATTAAAACCTTCCTAGGATCCTATGGTAGGTCTATTGTTAATGTTTTGAGGAATCGCCAGACTGCTTTCCATAGTGGTTGTACCAGTCTACATTCCCACCAGCAGTGAGTGAGGGCTCCCTTTTTTCCACAACCTCTCCAACACTTGTTATTGCTTGTCTTGATGGTAATGGCCACTCTAATTGGTGTGAGGTGGCATCTCATTGTAGTTTTATTTAATTTGCACTTCCCTGATTGCCAGTGAGCTTGAACATCTTTTCATGTATCTATTGGCTGTTTGTATGTCTTTTTTGGGAGAGATGTATTTTCAGGTCCTCTTATTTTTTTGGTGTTGAGTTTTACAAGTTCTTAATATATTTTGGAAATTAAACCTTTGTTAGAGCTACTGCTTGCAAATATCATCTCTTATCTAGTTGGTTGCCTGGTTGTTTTAGTGAAATAAGTCAAACAGAGAAAGCTAAGAACTATATGATTTCACTCATATGTGGAATGAAAAACTGAAACATATGAACACAAACAGCAGTGTGGTGGCTGCCAGAAGGAGGGGGTGGGGGAAGAAAGGAGTCCTAATATGAGGTGACAGGAGAAGATTTGACTTTGGGTAGTGGGCACATGGTCTCATATACAGATTTTGTAAATTAGTAACCCACACATGAAACTTTATGTTCATGTTGACTAATATCACCCCAATGAAATTTTTTAAAATTAAAAAAAAAACACCTTTTTAGGAAATGTCCAAGCATTCACATGCTAATCCATAAACTTCAAACATCTGTCTGTGTATAGCCCCTCTCACTGCCCTTAGGTAGATCCCCCAATTTATGTTGTTTTCAACACTGCAGAGATGTCAGGAATCCCTAAAGAAGGGGGAGATATGAGGTCTTCCAGAAAGAGGGCTAGGTCACTCAATTAGCCTGGAGAGTCACTCCTCTCTGTTGTATAGATAAGTGAGAACCAGATGTTTCTTGAATCTGAGTTCATGAGGAGAACCATGAGGGAGTTACTTGCTCTTGGATAAGGAAAAGAAGAAATCTCAGTTCTGAGTTAAGAGAGGACATGACATGTACAGTTGGCACCCACTGAGGATGAAGGCATTAGATTGAATCCTCCTTCACTTCTAATTTGGGAACATCTCTCAGATAAGTCAAAGAGGACAGAGATAACTTGATTGAGATGAAAGTAGGAATGCCCAATACCTGGAGACAGAGGTGACCTGGTGGAAGAAGAGATTGTACAAAATGAGTGTGGGCTGACTTATGACCCCAGGAGGGCTTACTGAGGGTCCAGCTGGAAAGGCTCCTCCACAGGGACTAGGTGTCAGGAAGAACGTGCAATTGCACAGGATGCTATAGAAGTGAAGAACACCACAGCCTGTGCCAGGAACTCACATTCAGGTAGAAGAAGTCCAGGCTATAAACTGGACCCACTAAAACCAACTGAAGTTGGCAGTCTGAGCACTTGGGTCTGAGAAGAAAAAACACATAGGAGTTGGGAGGGCTGTCGGATAAGCTGTGAGAACAAAAATCCCTGGGGCCAGACTTCTGTGGGCTCAAAATGACAATTACGTTTCTGTCAGCTCTGTTAATTTTTAAATTTAAATTTTCTGATGAAAACCCCTTATAACAATACCTTACCAGAATTAGCTAGTGAAAAGAGAAAGAATCAGTCCACATGTGATCTGCCAAACAAAACAGTAGAGAGTGATCCCAACACAAGTCATGGAAGGAACAGTGGCCATCCTCCTGGAGCTCCCCTAGACCTCGGTGGACCAAATTAGTGCTTGAAGTCTTCCAGACCAGATGCTGAGAAGGCTCCCACTGCCCCGCCGATACCTACCCAATGGCTCCATTATAAGACCACAATCTCTGCCCATTTGTCACTATGTAAGATTGCTTGTCTGCTCATGTGTAGCATTTGTAGCATCTTGCCAGCACTCAATTCCCAGTTCCCTTGATATTTTATCACACTTGCCTGGCAAATCTGTGATAAGAGAGTAGTAGAACTCCTGGAATAATACATTCCTATAGTAAAGCCCTCAGGACTGCTGGGAGAGAAATCACACAGTAGGTGGATTGGGGCTTTGATAAACTCATCGTGTTAATTTTGGCCTTTTGTTCACCTTAACAATTCTATTATACACTAGAGACCCAGTGCACAAATTTCAGGAAGTGGAGAGTTGTCCTTCAGCCCAGCCTGCACCCTTTCCAATCTGGAACCCCTCAAGGTTCTTGTTCTCCTAAACACACCATTTATATTAATATTTAATATATTAATTCAGCCAGTTGGATATCCCTCTCACAATCCAGGACTGCTAGCTCCCAACTGCTTGCCTGCATGCCTTCCTGATTGCTCTTAACTGATTCTGCCTGCCAGCCTGGTCACCCCCTAACCACTATGCCTGCCAGCTTGATCACCCCCTAACTGCTCCCCTGCCAGCCTGTTTGCCCCTAACTTCCCTCCCCTGTGGGCCTGGTCATCCCTAACTGTTCTTCCCTGCAGGCCTGGTCACCCCTAACTGCCCTCCCCTAAAGGCCTGGTTCCCCCCAACTGTTCTCCCCTATAGGCCTGGGTCCTTCCCAACTGCCCTTTCCTGCTGGCCTGGTCACCCCAAACTGCCCTCCCTTGCAGGCCTGATCCCTTCCAACTGCCATTCCTGCTGGCCATCTTGTGGTGGCCATCTTGCGTCCACATGGGACAGCCATCTTATGTGTTGGAGTGATGGTCAATCTGCATATTACTCTTTTATTAGGTAGGATAGAGGCCTGGTGCACAGGTGGGGACCATTTGGTTTGCCCTGAAGGGTGTCCTGGATCAGGGTGGAGGTTCCCTTGGGGCATAGGTGGTCTGGGTGAGGCACATGTGTTGGTTTGCAGGCTGGCCACACCCCCTGGCAACCCACACAGAGGCCCTGGTATCTGGGATTTATTTATCTTCTACAATTGAAACTTTGTAGCCTGAAGCAGAACTAAGCCTTCTGCTCACTCTGTGGAGGCAGCCATTTCTGTTGAAATTTATTTATTTTCTATAATTGAAACTTTGTAGCCTTAAGTGGAGGCCTGGGCTGGACAGGGTGTGTGGAAAGCTTGGCTTCCTCCATAGCCGGGACAACCCAAGCCTCCCTCCTGCTCTCTCTGTGGCTGTAATCATCTTGGTTGGGTTAATTTTCGTACTTGCTCCTGATTGACCAATGGGCATGGCTTGTGGGTGTGGCAGAGGTACAGTCAATTTGCTTATTACTCTTTTATTAAATAGGATTGCCAGCCACCTCCTCCCTCCACTTCCTTTAATAGCTACTTTCCACATTCACTGTTCTGCTATCTTCACCATTCTGTGTCTTCCTAACTTATTTAATGCTAGTTCAGAAAAAAAGAGATGCTGCCTGATATGAATTGATGTTTAGCCATAAGCCATCCCATCTTCTATCTCAGAGAAAATAGTGTCTCTTCTCTTACTGAGGGACAAGCCACCTGCCATCATATCCATCCCTGTCTCCTCTAAGATCCAGGTCCATCCTTTCATTTTTCTCTTTACTGGATCTTTAGCTTTTTCCATCCACTGTCTCCTCCTTCTCACGCTCATTCTCTAGCATCTCAAAGTAAAAAACAAGCTAAACAACTCATTCTGTTATTCTTTCCTACTTAATGCCTTGCTCCTCCTTCAAACTGCAACCCACTTCTGACCCTTTCTTTTACCTACAAATCACTAAACCATTCTTGGAAAGCATCCCAAATTCAAGGCACATTGCATCCTCTTCCTTCACCCCCCAGAAGGACTAAAACCACTGACAGCTCACTCTGCACCTGTTCCCATCGCAGTCCTTTCTCTGTTTTGCTACCTCTGACTGGTGGTCAGGGATCTTTTGTAGGTTCTTTCTTGGATCAATCTATAAGTGTTGGTGTTTTCATCGTTCTTTTTCTGTCTGTTACTTTAAAGCAAATGGTTGGTATTCAGTTACAGTATTTCCCAGGAGTCTCTCCTCTTGTCTTCACAACCTGCTTGTTTCTCCAAACATCTCAACCAACCTCTTTTCCCTTCTGCTCCATTCTCACTGTCCCTGAGATGAGTGGCCTCATGTGCATTTGATCATGTCATGTCCCTGCTCCAAGACCTTCCATGACCTCCACCCGCTTCAGGACATGCTTCACACTCCTTAGTTTGACTTTCAGAGCCCCTGACCATGACTCATCTTTTATTGACTATTTGCTAAACATTAAATGATACAAATTCCTCTTTCTCCATTCCTTGCAAGTCATATTATGGATTCTGACTGATTTCATTATTTAATTATAGGATTTATTTGTTTAGGCAACCAAGCCTTCAGGCACACTTCCATCACTTCTAAAAATCTTTAATGCGATTTGGGGGAAAATATACACAAAAACAACATTTCTTCTATCATCATCTGTGTGGTTGATCTGCTTTTTAGCAATTCTCTCTTTATAGGTCAGTCCTGAGTTGAAAGTGATTGGTTTACAAAGCCACCTGGCAAGATTTCACAGAATAGCAAGAAGCTAAGAGACTCCTGGAAAAGGAATAAAAATTAATATTCTGATAATGCAAAGAATATCTCAAAAACAAATAAACAAGTGATTTGATCCCTACAAAACAAGTCCTTAATACTTACTGGGCATCCTCAAGGACCTTTGAAACAGAATTACCTCACCTTCTGAGCATTATTTATAATTAGTGCAATCAGGCCTCTGGACGAGTGAAATGTCCCTCAAAATAATCTGCCTGTAGGCAACTAAGAAGTTACAAGAACATCCAAATTCTACCTACAGAAGCCATAAAGGGGGCAAAACTAGATTGTGAATCTCAATGAAAAGCTTAAAACCAAATTAATGTTATTCTCTCTGAAGAAAGAATTTCTTAACAGATGGGAAATGCAGCCTAAAATGGAAAGCCCAAAGAATTGGAATTCTTCCATATACTTCCCTTGCCCCTTCCACTTTGCTGACCACCAGCAGAAATCCCCCTGTCAAGAAGTGCAGCATGCTGGCCTGCCTATGGCACAGAGGCCATAGTGGCCATTTGTGTTCTGACTTCGAGCTCATCAAGCAAATTGCTCGCTATAATGTGCTCATGTAGTTCCCCTGAGAGAGAACAGAATGCATCCAGCCCACTGCATAGTTTGCTTACTCTCTCTAATGACTGATATTTTGATTTATAAATTGCCTGCCGATGAGTTTGGTTAACACAAATCTGCCTTTGAAATATCAACCGTACACAGGAACTACAGAACCAAGTCTTGGTGCTTACAGAGCTGCGCAGACTCTGGCTGGTGTCTTGGTTCAGTCATGCTACCGGGTATCATTGGGACCCATACTAGGTGCCACTGAGAATGGGTGGCTGCTGGAAGTAGGACAGTAAACAAGACAGCATCCCTTCTGCCATGGAACAAAGAATCTGATGAAGAGGACAGTCAGATAAACACATGCCTACAATGCTGAGTTTGCAGAATGAACGCTGACCATTTTCCATAATCATATTAACCTCAAGAAACCATGAATCTATGTTTTTGTAGATCTCATTTAATTCAAAATATAGAAACTGCTTTTAAAATGACTACATAAACTTCACCTTTTATACAGGAACACTGAAGCCAATGAACTTGCAAAAAAACCCTGCAAATAATCTCTATTAATTTGGCTTTTTCTTAACTTTTACCTGCCTTTAATTGCCCTTGTCAAAGAATAATTAGCTAGCTCTTTACTACTAAATTAGTTGTCATAATGTATTCCAGTCCCCCTACTATTGTTGAAAGATAGTTTTCAAAAATGTAAAATCATAAATACCCTACAAATATAAAATGAACACACATTACAGAATTTACTTTGTACAGAATGAGGAAAGCAGGAGAAGCCTAAGCACAGACACACAGATACATTTATAAAACAGGTGAATGTGCAAAATTGGTGGGGGGTGGGGTGGGGAGGGGCTGCACAGAAGTCAATTGTATCTCCACCAAATAGGATGCAATTTGCATATGTATAGACAAGAATTATTTTGCATTGTTCTGCATTAACTACAACTCACAATGTTGTAAACTGCTCCCAAAGGATTAGAACTAGATAACTCAGGGGTGTGTGATCTGAAGAATACAGTTATCCATTGAAACACAAAACTTCCCTAACTCATTAACAGTATCACTGACTATCACTGTAATGTTAAAGGAAGAATCTACAACAATGAACCTGATAGACCCTCACTTCCTCTGAATTTCAGTCCCCTCCTCTCCACTGCTTGCCTCAGGAGGAACAGGTGAGCCTGGCTTCACATGAATCTTTTAGAGCAAACCAGAAGCATTAACTTACTTGAGAAGATTGAATTCTGATATAGAGATTTATTAAATTTTTTAATCCATGCCAAAACCGATTTGGCTCAGAGGATAGAGCATCAGCCTGCGGACTGAAAGGTCCCAGGTTTGATTCTGGTCAAGGGCACGTACCTTGGTTGCCGGCACATCCCCAGTAGGGGGTGTGCAGGAGGCAGCTGATGGATGTTTCTCTCTCATTGGTGTTTCTAAATCTCTCTCTCTCTCTCTCTTCCTCTCTGTGAAAAATCAATAAAATATATAAAATAAAATAAAAAATTTTAATCTACGGTAAGTGGGCAAGAGTAGGATACTAAATAGGAAATGAGCCTTTGCAAAGTAGAGATAAAATTTGTAAAGGGAACTGGTTGGGAAGAAAACAAATGACAATCTTTGGGCACTGGTGTCTCATTTCACTGGTCCTTAAGTGCAAGGCCTTTGGAGCTAGAGAAAAACTCAGTGTAGTGCAGAGTCAAGGTAGAATTCATTTACAGTGAAGCTTTCTAAGTCTTTTCTAACCCACCACCAACAATACTTTCTTACTCTACACAGCCAAGATTGTTCTGAGCTCTCTTTAAGGTGCTTTGAATTTGAAAAGCTTGAATAAACTGAGTATGTTTTTAATACCAATGCCCATATACCTTGATTCAAAAATTATGATATGCCTTCTGGTTAAGGATGAAGATAACAATCAAAACATCTATTGGATTGTCCTTAGATGTCTGGTAATGTTTGAAACACCTTACACAGCTGTCATCTCACTAATATCTCTCAATGAATAGACAAGATAGGCACCGTGTGTTTTACTGATGAGGAAAAGAAGACACTATAGGAATAAAGAACATACCTAACCCTACTCTACTAGTTAAAACTGGAGTGGAGTTTTGAACCTAGACACCATGGTTCTCTGGTCTTAACACTGTGCTATTCTACCTCCCCTTGTAGGGAAAAGTTCATCCTTCAGTGGAGAGCTATTCATTGTCTACAGTACCCCTCTCCTATCCCCCCTTCAGGTTAACTGATTCTGAGTCCATGTTTGCTCTCAAAGTTTCCCTCCTTGACTAAGCTTTAGTCAGGCTCCTCTGAACTTCTTCAACGAGGCCCAATTCTTCGGCATGGCTTTCAGAGCCCTATTTTAGCAAGAAACTTGCAAAGTCCGTTTAGCCATAATTCCTCAACCTCCACATGTGATTGCTCTCAATATCTGACAGAATTCCTCATCTCCCATCATCCTCAGGTGATATCCAATCATCCTGGCCTGACATTAGCAAGAATCCTGTCAGGCCAGGTTAGTTGAATCACTTGTTAACCTTGATGTTTCCTCTTAGTAATTTTCCATTGTTAAAAACAACACCAACAGCAACAAACCAAAAAGAAAAGGAAAAAAACAACAAAAAGTAGCAGGCTCAAAATGGAGTCACTTGTGCTAAGTCCTACATCAGCACACCAAGACTTAATACTTAACCTAATTGCAGTCTTAGCCTCTAACCCTTAACCGGTCAATCTGGAATTACCTGATCAGTACCAGTGAAGTAATTGTCCTTTTAAACCCCTTCCATCCCACATAGGAACGTAACCTAAGCATAAAACAATCTACCTTTTGCACTCTTTATTTAAAAATGTCTTTATCCCATTCTCTTTCTGCCTTTAAAAGCTTTTCCTTTTCCATAGCTCTTTGAAACTCTTCTGTATTTGCTAGATAGGATGCTTCCCAATTCATGAACCACTGAATAATTCAAAGCTAATAAGATCTTTAAAATTTACTTAGCTGAATCTTGTTTAAGACTATTCACTGACCTCTGGCCTGCTCCTTTGCTATATATTCCCACATTTCCTTGTTGAATTTAGAATAGAGCTCAATCTCTGTCCCACATTGCACCACTGCAATGATCCTTATACCTATTACAGTAGAACTGAACAAAGTCTGTCTTACCATTTTAACAAGTGTCATGAATAATTTTTTAACAGAGCTATTTTGCAGTTCTATAAATTGTAGCTAGCTGACAGCAATGCAAAATAATTCTTGTCTACAGACATGCAAATAAGTTATATCCAGTGGAGAGACAACTCTCCCCAACAGTGGAAAAATCAGTTTGCCTCCATTTGCAAATTCATCCCAAGATTCCTGACTTATCAATGCATCTGTGCCTTTGATCCCATTTTCTCACTGATGAGCTAAATAAAATCTTTAAAAAGTGTTCATTTTCACATCTGTATGAGAGACATGATTTGATTAAAATTATATTTTAACACTCTGGATCAGAGTGCTGAAAACACTTCCCAGTTGAATAAACACATTACCTTGTTCAAGAGGATAAACTTGGGTGGGAACCTGAACAGAGTTCAGATCCCTGGTCTGCTACACACTAGATGCTTAGCTCCAAGGAAGTTAGTTAACCCTCTACAGTTTTAGTTTTATTCCCAAAATGGACGTAATACCATCTCTGTGCAAGATGTGGTACAGTTTATAAGAAATAATGTATGAAAATGCACAGCACAGCCGAAACCGGTTTGGCTCAGTGGATAGAGCGTCGGCCTGTGTGCTGAAGGGTCCCGGGTTCGATTTCGGTCAGGGGCATATGCCTTGGTTGCGGACACATCCCCAGTTGGGGGCGTGCAGGAGGCAGTTGATCGATGTCTCTCTCTCATCGATGTTTCTAGCTCTCTCTCCCTCTCCCTTCCTCTCTGTAAAAAATTAATAAAATATATTTTTTAAAAAATGCACAGCACAGTGGTTGGACCAGAGAGCCCTCATTGTCATGACAGGACTCTTGAATCACTGCTTCCCAAATAGCAAGGCACCAATGAACCACCTGGGAAATTTACTAACATGCAGACTTTGGTTTAGGAAATCTGGGTGGGGCCTGATATTCTGCATTTCTAACAATTCCCTAGATCAGTGGTCAGCAAACCGCAGCTCGAGTGTGCAGTCACGTGCAGCTCTTTGGCCCCTTGAGTGTGGCTCTTCCACAAAATACCACAGCCTGGGCGAGTCTATTTTGAAGAAGTGGCATTAAAAGAAGTTTAGTTTAAAAAATTTGGCTCTCAAAAGAAATTTCAATCATTGTACTGTTGATATTTGGTTCTGTTGACTAAGGAGTCTGCCGACCACTGGCCTAGATGATGCCAATCCTGCTGGGCTGCGGATCATACTTTGAGTAACAAAGTCTTAAAAGCTTCATGGATCAAGTTCTGCCCTAACAATTTTTCAAAACAACCTAGACTTTCAAGAAACGTGTTACTGTCTTATGGCCAGAAGCATTAGAGGGGGAAACAAGGAAACTATTTGAAAAACTCTTAGAGTAAAAACAGCTAAATTACTATGTTGCTAATAAGTGTTTTTTATTGTGTGTGTGTGTGTGTGTGTGTGTGTGTGTGTTTTAACTTTTCAGATGAAAAGCTAAACAAAAGGAATAATATAAGAGATTTATGGTACTGAGAACATTGAACATAATTGCTTTTCTGAGTCAGGTGCAGGGCTCGTCCTACCCAGGGCTCGACTACAGAAAACACACAAGTAGACTCCACCATTGCAAATACCTCCGCTTGGCCTGCCAAACACAACCCCCCAATGGCAGTTGTTCAAACAAACCAGAGAATAGTTGAAAAGGTCAATGGGTGTGAGTTGGAAATGTCAGTTAAAATTCATATTTAAGTGTACACATTAGCTATGCAATCCCAATAAAAAAAGTTCTCCATCCCAACTAAAAAATTGAATAAATTTCTCTGTCAACTCAATATTTCTTCAATAAAACTTGGAGAAGTGAATTCTGGAATAAGAACTTTAATGAGAAAATAACTTTTATCTGTGTTTCATGTTGACTCTATAATGGTATTTGAGATAGCCATATAATCACCAGATACATTTAAGAATTTTAAAATGCTTAAATATTATGAACCATAACAATAGTTACAAAATAAGTTTAATCATCAAAGAGTGAGTGAAAACTCTCTTATAACCTGTAAGTCAATAGTTCATTTTTCCATATTCATATTTCATAATCAGTTTCAAGAAAGCATTATGTTCAAAACTAGGGACCTCAGATTGATAATTTTATGGAAACTTCTCTTTTAAAAAATGAACAAACAAAATTATAGGGTAATACAGTGACTTCTGATCATCAGAGCGAGGAAAAAATGAAGCAATGAGAACTGGTCCAACACTGGGTGCCAACATGGAGAAGCTATTTAATCAATATGGAGGCCCCAGGGAAATTATACACTACAAAAACATAAACACTTTTGAGCAGTGAGCAAAATCTCAATTTACCGACCTAACATTCAAAACTGGTAGATGTTTGTATGTCTTACAAAGGCTATTTGGGTTTAGTTGTGAAATTCAGGTGAGTGGTATTAGAATGAAAAGCAGTGTAAAAATCTTGAAGCAATCATGTCCAAACAGTTGGAGACACCTTAGATATTAAACAAAATAACAAAAAATATGTAATAATAGAATAAAAATAACAAGTGGACCATCTCATCTTACTGTGGCAACTTTATAAATGTGAAAAGAGGTAAAAGACCCTGTCACATATAATAATGATTTTCCTAATTCTGAAATAAGACAGAAACTACCATTCAGTTAACAAGCAGCACACAAGAATCTCCCTTTTCTATCAAGATTTTTTCCCCATGACACATGTCTTGTAACTGTGAACTAGAATTTGTTCAAAAGCAACATCTAGAATTTGCCCTTAAGTCACTGTCACATTGTTTCCATGTCTGTCTGTAACATGATTGCATCTTTCTCATCTATTAGTAGCCGTCTAACAAATTTTTTAAGTGGATAAATGAATAAATGAATGAACCCGAGTTATTTCATGATGATACCTCATCCAGGGAAATATAGATAGATTCTGGAGCTGATCAGATAGAAAAGAAAGCTAAACTTCTGGGAAAAAATAAACTGGGAGAATTAGAACCAAAAGGGTCATCTTTTGATCAATCCCCAGCTAATTATAAGATTCAATTAATCAGACGAACCAGTTTTCATCTTATTTAATTGCAACTTTACCATATGTAATAAGCTCTTGTCCAAATATTTCTACTAATATTGAATGAAAAGAGAACTGGGTAACCAAATTTACTTGTTTATAGGTAAACTATAATTAGGAAGGGTTATGAGAGTGCCCTAAGAGACCTATCCATCACAAAATGGAACAATATAATTACAGATGAAATTCAATAGGGAACTCTTAGAAGAAACAAAATAGTTACTCCCATGTGGTGTTGAGTTCTGAACAGTGTAGTCGGTCAGTCAAGCAAGTCTCGTTTTACACAACTCAGGAGTAATAAATCTATAACAAAATTGAGCTCTTGATTCCATTAAAGTGTATTAATCTCATATCTGAGTATCCATAATTTTCCAGGTGAAAAAATGTCCTATTATTTCACTTAAATGTTGAGATAATTTGAATCTAATTAAATCAGAGATACTATATCCAGTTATAGATTTTTATTTTGGGATGGGGAGGGGGAGAGAGATTGAGGCAAAAGGTTTTCTTTTTGCTTTGCTGTCTTCCATTCATACTTGGCTCTGTCTCCATTTGCAACAGAACCTCTTTCCCAGGAATCCCAGATTCTCTAAAACACCTTTTCCCTTGGGGGATATCCCTTCTTGCTCTTTAACTAATTCCTAGCCCATTTCCTATGCATCTGAAAAACTAGTCTTTGTGAGTAGGATACACATGGTAGTGAGTTTCTTATGTATGACTACTCACAATGAAAATTATTTGTAATTTAAAAATTCTTTTAAGGAATGTTTGTTCCACCCTCACACCCAACCCTGTTGCCTTTAAGCAGGAGACAACCCCCTCCCCCTTTTCTGGTTTAGTGCAAGAACTGTAATCACTTTGAACTTCTGACCCCTTCACCTCCCCAATCTATGCTTGTGACTACTCAATTCTCAACTTCCCATTCTATCCCACCAGATAGATTTGCCTTTCCTGGTTTTCATCTTGGCTATCTCTCTTAACCATAATTAGCAAGCACTATGATGACCCTCACCCCCAATATTTAGCTCCTGTTGCCCTGGATGACACCTGCTCCCCCTGACCCCCAGCTCTGGCCTCCCAATTGGGCCTTCCCAATTCATGCCATCCCATCAACCCATCATCAGCCAAGCCAGCCCCTCTTGACTGGCTCAGAAAAATTAGTAGTCCAATCAAAGGCCTAGAGTAGAGATTCCAACTCTGAAGCAGGCTCCACATTATGGACAGAGAGGAGCTCCTCAAGTCATCCCATGGGAGCCACCATTCTTGTATTAAGTGTCAGACAAGGTGTGACCTAACAAGGCCAGCACAGGGATAACGCTGAGTCAGGACAATTTGCTGTGGGTCCTTCATTTCAGCTTCTGGAATCCAGCAACTGTACATCAAAAAGGCTGCCTCAGGGTGTCCTCCATCAATCTAAACCTGCATTTTCCTGATATACCAGCCTTCAGGCACTTTGTCTATAAGAGTTTTACAGGAATGGATCTGTCATCAATGTTAAGTGCGCATTAATATAAGGGAAGCAAGCAGAAGCCGAGATAAAGGCACACACAGTGCAAGCAGATTGTTATGTAACACACCTCTTTTTTCCATTCTATCAAAAATTGAATGCATTTTTAATTCAAGAAATATAATATTCAGAATGATTATTTTTGTTACCACTGTGGCTTTTTCCTTAGGCAATGAATGCTTCCATCTAATTCAACTACTTATTATCTTTTTTTCTCAATAATTCTATTTCTTTCCCAGTAATAATGTATATTTTGAACATTTTAAATCTCTTTATTATATACAATTGCATGTAATTTGGAATTTACAAGTCTTATCTCATTCTCTTTCTTCCTGAGCAATTCTGGATATGGAAATTGCAGACTGAATATATTTCTTCAAAGTTCCTGTAACTTTTTACATAAGATTCCTGAAATAAGAATTATGGCTCTTTAATACCATTCTATCTAGTCATTGCTGGCATCCAGAAAAACAAAACAAAAATTTACTTATCCAGTATCCATGCACAGGAAGACAAGGGGGTTGGGGGGTGGAGGAGGTCCCTTCAGGCCAGCCTGCACCCTCTCCAATCCAGGACCCCTTGGGGGATGTCCGACTGCCGGTTTAGGCCCAATCCTGGGGACTGGACCTAAACCAGCAGCCGAACATCCCTCTCACAATCCAGACCACTGGCTCCTAAATGCTCACCTGCCTACTTGCCTGATCACCCCTTACTGCTCCCCGTGTGGCCTAGTTGCCCCTTACTGCCCCTCCTGCCAGCCTGGTTGCCCCCAACTGCTCCCCCCTGCCAGCCTGGTCACCCCATGCAGCATGCTGTTCAGTCGTTTGGTCATCCCCCTGCTGGCCTTGTCACCCCACACAGTCTGCTGTTTGGTTGTCTGCCCAGTTGCTTTGGCCATGACAGCCCCTGGCTTTTTATATATTAGGATACTTTCTACAATAATTATTTAATCTCATTGAGACTCTCTCCAATACATATCTTATATTTTCATTTCTCTCTGTCCCAATTCATGCCTTCAAAATGATAGTTAGTTCTCTTGCTTCTCTCTCTTTCTGGGCCTGGCAAATTTGGAGCCCCAAATATATCCAACTCTTTGACATCGGGGTCTCCCCTTCAATAGCCAAATCCTGCTGGAGAAAAACCACATTACTCTATTGAATGATTTCACTTTTAGTTCATCTCTACAAACTTCAAATGGGCATGAAAGAATACCGGAAATTTTGTGTTTTATTATGGAAAAACATGCTTCCCTAATAAATTTCATTCTCTTCTCTCTCAATATCATTACTGCATTTCTTCCCTTCTCTGCTCCAACCTTCCAGCCTCACCACCTCCACAATCATGTTCAGCTGATGGCTTTACCTCAAACTTTACTGAGAAAATAGAGGCCTATAGAGGCAGCACTTTTACATGCCTTCTACTATATCTAAAACCTGTCTGTTTGGGGGCATCCAGTCTGCTCAGGCTGCCATAACAAAATACTAGAGACCGGATAGCTTAAACAACAAACATTTCTTTTCTGGAGACTAAAGTCCAGGATCAAAATGCCATGAGCATTGGTTTCTGATAAGGTCTTTTGTCTTACGGCCCTCACATGGCCTTTTTTTCTGTGTGTGCACATTTGGAGAGAGGGCTTTCTTCCTCTTTTATAAGGACCTTTAATATTGAAACAAATCCTATTGGATTAGCTCTCATCCCAATGCTTCCTTTACTCTTAATTTCCTTCAGAAAGACCCTTTGGGGTTAGGGCTTAGCATATGAATTTTGGTGAAGACACATGTCAGTCCATAACAGTCCCACCTTGTCCATCTTACCAAGAGTTACAACTGAAGAAATGTTCCTGCTCCCATCAAAAGACAATAGACCCCAACATGCTTCAGATACCAGCCCTTGTTATCCCCTTCAGAACATCACTCATCTATTGGCATACCCAGCCTTTCTCTGATCATTCTTACAAGCATTCAAACATGCTCCTCCCTCCCTTGACTCCACAATCCTTCTCCGGCTCCCAACTCATTTTTCTATGTCCCTTGAAACAAAAGTTCTCTAAAGAAGTTTCTAAAATCACTGCCTTCCCTTTCCCAACAATTTATTCACTCATCAGACCAAACAAATCTGGCTAAAATGATTTGCCTCAAACTCCTTCACATTCTCTGTGTTCCATAGTCAATGGACACTTCTCTATTCTGACCTGACTCAAATTTTCAGCAATATTTGACCCAACTAACCACTCTCTTCCTTAAAAACCCTCCTTTTACTGGATCCATGACATCACACTCTCCTGGTTTCCTTTTGCTGGCTTCAACTCCTCTTTCAAGCCATTGGAATGCCCAAGGACTTGCTCCTGGGTCATCTTCTCTTCTCCAGCTATCATTAATGCTAAATGATCTCATTGCACTTCCTTACTTTGAATACTGTCTCTCAGGTGGTGACACCCAAATTTTAGATGTGTAGCTCTGACCTCTCCCTTGAGCTCCAGACTCATTTATACAGTGTAAATGCATATCTGACAGTTCCACTTGTCAAATGAAGCACATCCAAAATATAACCCTGACTTCCTTCTCCCTTTTCCAGTCTTCCTATCTCAGTAGATGACAATGAACTTCTCAAGCCAAAAATGTATCTTCCTTTTTTTCCTACATGCAGCCTTTTGGCAATTCTTCCTCAAATCCATTTACTTCTTTGTCTCTACTTCTATCCCTCCAGTCCAAGGCACATCATCTCTTGCCTAAACTGGCCTCCTAATGAGTTGTTCTGCTTCCATTCTCACCCTACAGCCATTCATTCTCTATGCAGACACCAAGGAATCTTTTAAAAACTTAATTCATGTTTTGGCATGCCTTTGCTCAAAACCTTTCAGTGATTTCACGTATTATTAGAAACTCAAAATCGGGAGAATCCAAGATGGCGGCATAGGTAAACACCTACACTGCTGCCTCGCACAACAATTTCAAAACTACAACTAAAAGACAGAACGGACATCATCCAGAACCACAGGAAAGCTGGCTGAGTGGAAGTTCTACAACTAGAGGGAAAGAGAGGGGCTCACGGAGACCCAGAGGAGCTGCAAAAAGCTGAGGTACGGAGACGCGCACGCTGAGAGAGCGGGTGCCGGAGTACCTGGCTGGCTTTCTCTGGCGGGAGGGAAACGGAGACTCCCAACGGCATTGAACCCCTTATCTTACGACACTAAACCCCAGATCCAGCCGAAACTCATACGGGGTGAGTTTGGACTGTGAAAAGGGAGAAGTGCACGGAAATTTAGGGGAGTCGCAAAGGATCGGAGGTCTGGTCGCGCACGGCACCACGCGGAGGACGGATTGCTGATTGTGCCGCTGGCTTTCGCGAGTGGGCGGGAGACAGACCCTCCCAACTGCGCCACTTCTGAGTCCACTGGGCCCCTGTTTTTGGCGAAACCCTGGGGACCTAGACTCGTGTGGTCCTGGTGCACAGGGGAGCCGGAAAGGCAGCGGTCAGAGGCGCGGACCGCTCCAGCCATTACCCAGTCACGTGAGACTCAGGGGCCGTGGAGGGCGGGGCCGACTGGAAGGCAAGGCGGTGCCTTAAGCCCTGAGACTCCACCCTCCCAAGCTCAGCAGAGGCTTCTGCGGCTGAATCCAGCACAGAAGTTTCCCCGGCACAGTGAAAATGCAGAGACAAGGGAAGGGATTACAAGCAAAAGAAATGGAGGAAAAAAAACGACTGGATATAGAGTTCAAAACCACGCTTATAAGGTTTTGCAAGAATATGCTAGAAAAGATGGATAAATTTAGTGAGACCCAAGAGAAGATGATAAAGACACTGACTGAAATGAAAACTATTATACAGAGTACTAACAGCAGACTAGAGAAAGGCAAGGATCAAGTCAAAAATTTGAAATATAAAGAAGTAGAAAACATTCAACTGGAAAAGCAAGAAGAGAAAAGAATCCAAAAATGTGAAGATAATGTAAGGAGCCTCTGGGACAGCTTCAAGCATACCAACATCAGAATTGTGGGGGTGCCAGAAGAAGAGAGAGAGCAAGATACTGAAAACCTGTTTAAAGAAATAATGACTGAAAACTTCCCACATCTGGTAAAAGAAATAGACTTACAAGTCGAGGAAGCACACAGAACCCCAAAGAAAAGGAACCCAAAGAGGACTACACCAAGACACATCATAATTAAAATGCCAAGAGCAAAAGAGAAAGAGAGAATATTAAAAGCAGCAAGAGAAAAACAGTTTATTACCTACAAGGGAGCACCCATACACCTGTCAGCTGATTTCTCAACAGAAACGATGCAGGCCAGACGGGAGTGGCAAGAAATATTCAACGTGATGAATAGCAAGAACCTACAACCAAGAATAATCTATCCAGCAAAGCTATCATTCAGAATTGAAGGGCAGATAAAGACCTTCACAGAGAAGAAAAAGCTAAAGGAGTTCATCAACTCCAAACCAGTATTATATGAAATGCTGAAAGGTACCCTTTTAGAAGAGGAAGAAGAAAAAGGTAAAAGACAAAAAATTATGAACAACAAATACACATCTGTCAACAAGTGAATCTAAAAATTAAGTGAATTAAAAATCTGATCAACAGAATAAACTGGTGAATATAATAGAATCAGGAGCACAGAAAGGGAGTAGACTGATAATTCTCAGGAGGACAAAAATCATAAAGCATCAAACAGACTGTGAAATTATAGCAGAAAGATTAAAGTTAGGTGAGGTAAATAAGTGATCAATCAAAGGACTTGTATGCATGCTTATAAACA